>QVTF01024735.1:0-407354 GCA_003573665.1 Oxygymnocypris stewartii | reverse complement strand
TCTAGGATATGAAATGTGACTGATGCCATAAAACTGAGTAACATGGTGCCATGTGCCTCTTTTCATTCAGCCTCTGTCTGTGAGAAAAAGTCACGGTGCATTAGTCGGCTACGAGGTTTCTCAGAGCTCAGTGGAGGAAGTCGGGTGGACACCGGTTTATCTTCCTCCTGGGAACGTCAGCTATCCCATCATCCTTAACAACAGCAGTGACATCACCGTTGCCGTGGCAGCGCGAAACCCAGCTGGTCTCTCTCAGCCTTCCACTGTGACCACGCCAGCATACAGAGCAGGTACAGGGAGCCATTTCATTCTTCAGCTGCTAGGCTATTCAATTCTGATTTTGTGCATCGTATTTGATGTTTGTTTATGTTTTATTATATAAAATTGTACGATTTTATAAACTTTATAATACATGTATGTAGATGCTAATATAGTTATAACAAGTTTAATGTATTTATTATACTTACACACATATTTAATAATATTTATAATAATAATAATAATTATTATTTTTAAGAACCCCTTTATAAATAAAAAAATAGGGCTAATGTTGCAGCTAAAGTTAATGCATTTAGAAGTTTAAATAAAATGTTTCGTGCCCATTGGCATTAATAAAATTGAAAAAAAACAGTTTTTACATTAAAACTGGTTTTATTCTGTGTGTTTTCTGAATGGTCACACAACTTTAATTTACTTCAACCTGTATTTAACCATTTATCAGTAGATAATAGAAAAAAATGACAATACAAATAATCCTAATGGCTATTTTATGTATAAATGAAATATAAATAAACTAAAACAACTGTTAAGTTATTAAAATTGTTAGTAAAAAATGTTTTAATAGAACATTTGCACTAATTGCTATATACCCGCCGTTAACTGTTTTATCCATTGATCGCTGTAATAAACAACGAGGCAGCTAATTCAGACTAGTGTTAAACTCCATGCGTTATCTATGTGATCTTCTTTCCTGTAGATTCCCAGCTGTCTGTGTCTGAGCTGCTCGGCATCAATGGATCCTTTGACCTCTCCTGGCAGCCTAGTGCCAATGCGAGCAGCGGGTACGCTGTGGAGTGGGTCCTGACCAGGCTGCAGTGGACTGTGTCCCGTTGACTGGAAGAAAGTTCCAGAATCAGACAGCAGCTTCACAGTGAACTCAGGTGAGTCTTTTAAATTCATATATTAAATAAATTATTTTAGTGAATACAGTGATTCTTGAAAGTAATTGGACACCTGAATGGCATTGCATAGATAATAAAATACTAAAACATCTGCACTCAAATGCTGCAGGATCTTTTCTTTACACTAACTTCGCCCTTCTTCATCGTCTTCACTCACTGTTATTAAATCAGCAGGTGTTTTGATGATTTTTTTTAATGGTCAGTTCTTGTGCTTTCTTTAAAAAAAAATGGCAGTTGTTTTATTATTTTGTCATCTGATGCAATGGTATTCATTTTTAAAATGTAAGTGTCCAAATACTTTCTGGATTACTTTACCACCACTCATAGTGGAAACTAGGGCTGCGCGATATATCACATGCGATATTTAATGCGCATCTTGTCAGTAAGCCGGTCCTGTAATCAGCGGTAATTTCCATCACGTGCGTGATTTCACATGGAGCAGCATTTACCACACAGGGCCGTTGTTCACTGACGAGCAGCGCAAATCCAGGTTGATAATGAACGTGGTTTTGTGCAGCTTGTCAGTGAACAACGCTGATTACAGGACCGGCTTTACTGACAAGATGCGCATTAAATATCGCATGTGATATATCGTGCAGCCCTTGTGGAAACCTACTGGAATTTGCATTTCTCCATGCCTTGTTTACACCAGGACTGCATGTTTTCTCTGTGGGCTTCACTGATTATTATTTCTGTTGATTTCAGACTCTCTGGTGGCAGGAGTGAGGTACACCGTATCCGTGTACTCTCTCTCAACCGGCGCTCCTACACTGCTGCAGAGATGGCAGGGATACTCGCAGGAAATGAGTGAGAGAACCTTTGCTGTTCACTGCTCATAAGGCACTCACGCACACACGTTTGTTTCTTTGAATTGTGGGGACTTTCATAGACATATTTTCTATCGGCTAACCCTAAACCTACCCCTTACAGAAAACCTGTTTGCAGTCTTACACTTTCAGATAAACATAATTTACTATTTTTAATCATTTATTTCCCTCGTCGGGACCCACATTGTCAAATATTTCAGGTTTTACTTTCCTTGTGGGATATTTGGTCCGCACAATGTAGCAAGCTCACACACGCACACACACACACACACACAAGCGCGCGCGCACACACACACACGCACATACACACACGCACACACACACACACACACGCACACACACATACACATGCACACACACACGCACACACACACAAACACAAACACACACACACACGCACACACATACACACGCACATGCGCACACACACACACACACACACACACACACAGACAGTAGGGCCTTTACTGTGGATCCCTTGTCAACAGAACTTGCTGAAAAAATATTAGTAAACCATTAAACTTGTTGCAGTGGCAAATGAATGGTAGCTTTCAGTAAAACACAAACAGACGTTTCTTATGTGAAGAACATATTCATGCATTTACTGGAAAAGTTAATCCACCAATTTTATCTCATAATTTTTATGATTTAAAAAATGACAATTGGGATTTAATGACCTATTTTTCAGGTTTTGCGTGCTTGTTTGTAGGGCTGCATAATTTGAAACAAATAGTTTATAATTATATAGCAATACGATAACTACAGCAATAATAATACTTATTACAATCATTATTATTGTTAATAGTAATAACTATTATTGTTATTATTGCTATCGTGATTATCATTTTAAACAAAATAAGAAATATTACTAATGCCATAGTTTATTGTACAGCCTGGCAAAACCACATTTAACATCTGGATGAACAAAAACAAAGGACAAAATGAATAAAACATAATTCCTTTATATCCGCATGATGGATGGTAAAGGAGAGCAGTCGCTTCAACTGACGACAGTATTGTTATTATTATTATTACTATTACTGTGCTAGTTACTAGTACTACTACTATTCAATATTGAGATATGTATAGCTGAGGAGGAAGGGGCATTTAATTTCAGAAAGCATTTTATTTGACTCATTAGTATGTACCCTGAGCATGCTTATACAGCATCAACTTATAGGAGTACACTCACATATCAATGGCCTCAAAGCTGGCAGACAAAGCCACAAAAGTCCTATTTTGCTCTCATGATGTTAGATGACCTAAACCACTGCTGTTAATGGTACTCGTTGACTCTTGCGTTGTCTCACGGTCTAGATTTGGTCTGTTGTTGACTGTTTGTTTGAGAATCTTTTCTTTGTGCATCTCTCTTTTTCTGGATCTTCTGTAGCTCCTTCACGGTCGGTTAGTGACCTGTCGGCCAATCAGATTGGCTCTGTCGTGCTGCTGTCCTGGAAAGCCACTGCAATGGAACACCAGAGAGGTTTCATACGAGGATACACCGTCTACCGGGCAAACGCTGCACATCTGGACCTCATTGGTAAGCACTTACACATAACAGATATATTGAAAAAATCTGTAGTTATGTAAATGGTATTATTTGTATATTTAAATAATTGTGTGTTTGTGTTTCTAGCTAATATCTCTGATCCTGAAGTGCAGTCGCACAGGGTGAAGGGTTTGTCTCTGAGCTCGTATAAGTTCGTAGTGAAGGCCTACACCTCAGCTGGGGAGGATGCGGGGTCGACTGTGGCCATTAAAGTGGAGATGGACAGTAAGAAAAATATTCTGCCATTGTTCTGTAACTGATTTGATATTGAAGTCAACACTCGTTTACAGATGTCTTTCTTTTCTTTTTTACTTTAAATAGAACACCTAGTGTCGTTTTCAGATCGCTTTGTTATTGCAGATAACAAATTGTATTATATAGTTCTCCTAAACGTCGTCTTCTCTGTGTTCATCCAGCTGCCGACATGTTGTTTGTTGGCATTCTTGTGCCGTTGGGACTCATGTTCTGCTGTCTCATCCTCATCAGCATCTGCTGCTACAAGAAGAGAGAGTGGTAGGACTTTATTAATGTGCTTTAATAACATTTTCATTGTTAAATCATTTCCAAAACCCACTAAATCAAATCAATTCAACCTAAGTGGCTTACAGTATGAGCTACAACAACAGACTATTGTTTCTACCTTACTGATCAACACAAGCCATTGTTATTTTAGTAATATATACTAATATAATGACTATTACAATTTGAATTAGTTTCTATTATTATATTGGTCATTTTAAGTTTAATCATTTTGTTGTATTTTTACCTCAGGTCTAGTTGTTATAAAGTTGTCTTTCAATTTTTTGTCCAGTTTTACTTCAACTTTTGTAATTAGTGATGTTGCCTTAGCAACTAAGTGAAATTAAATAGGTTTTTATCTTTTGCTGCTACAAGAAGAGAGACTGTTGTGCTTTAATAGCATTTTCATCGTTAAATCATTTTTAAAAATCCACTAAATCAAGTTATTTCAACCGAAATGGCTTGATAGTATGTGTGCTAGAATTGTGCTCTCACGTCAGTGAGATTTAGTTACATTAACTTGATGTAGTGTTTATTAAAAAAACAAAATTTATATTTATCATTGATGATTTCTTTTTTGTCTATTTAGATTTATCTTTTTTTTTTTCAGTTTTCATTTTGGTAATTTTAGTATTTCAAAAACTACTACTTTTTAAAATGAGAAATGTTGCCTTGGCACTGAAATGAATGTATTTTATCTCTACAGTACTTGTTTTACAACAGACTGTATTTTTTCAGTCTTACAGTGTTATTTTTTGTATCATTAATATACTAATATAACGTTTATTCATATTTTGAATAATTACTTTCCATTTTAATTTGAATGTTTTTATTAGCTTTAGTCTATTTAGTATTTACTCATTCTTATTTCAGTTTTAGTTTCATTAATTTTAGTACTTCAATTTAAACTGAAAGAAAATTAGGTTGAAATATAAACTGAAATAAATTAAGCTTTTAATATTTAATGTTCATTTCAATTCAAATGAATTTTAAAACATATTGTTTTTCAGTTTTAGTTATACAACACATACAATGTAACAACACTGATGTAAACCGGTTATTGATGCCTTGCCTTGATGGTTTTGTTTCATTGATCTAATTCCAGGGTGAAGAAAGCTTTCTATCCTGAAATCCCTGGACCTAAAGTCCATGGAGACTGGTCCTCCCCACAGGTAAAACCTTTCTTGAGTAGTGTTTGCTGAGACAGGAATCACTATTGCTACGAACATAAATTATTCCTCAAATTGCTTTGCTGTTGTTTGTGTTTAGGGTCCTCTGGATGTGAAGCCCTCTCCTCACAGTCTGGTCCACATTGTGGATAGTCCGGCGTGGGATTTCACTAAGGAAGGTCTGTTCCCGGTCCCAGAGGAAGAGGAGGAGTCTGAGAATGACAACATCGAGGTCGACACTGACTCGGATGAACCGGCCTTGCTGAGATACTACAACCAGGTGGTTGGGGATGGCTCACACAGTAACCACGTCTCCGACTCCTCCGGCTCCTCGACCGCCTCGGTGGGCTCCACGCAGACTGACATCACCTACGCCGGCATCCAGAGCCCCACCTCCTCGCAGGGGGCGTGCGGTGGCGGAGGTTACATGCCTCAAATGCAGTCCGTCGCGGGACCGGCCGAGCCCCAGATTGAATTCGAGGACGACTTCCAAGACGATGCATTGAATACAGGCTACAAACCCCAGTGTTCCTGGCAGACGGATTCTCCAGAGGCGGAAAACTTTACCGGTTCGCTTGGCAGCCCTACATCGGTCACATCATCCCAGTTCCTCATCCCAGATTCCTCAGAAGAGAAACCACAGCCTTCAAACACCTGGTTCCACAATTTTCTCTCTGGAAAATCTTGAGAACGCACTAGCTTTTGTTTTTCGCGTTCGTTTGTGCCGTTCACCTATATTTTCGGTTCGTTTTAGGGTTTGTGCCCTTCCTGGAACTCGCTCACAGTTACGTAATCAACATGACTACTGTTTCTCAAGGACTTGTGATACGGTGAAGAGCTAAAGGTGGTCGTATCTTCTCTCGCTCGGAACAGCATGACGTTTTTCCTTAGGAACGTCGCTTCTATTCACATGATAGTGTTCGTGCCTCTTTCTTGCAGTGTTTTTGGGAGTGATTGTAGTATATTTTTGTTCTTACAGCAATATATTGTGTGCAACATTTAATAGCTTTTTTCAGTCCTAATTTTACTAACAGTTTTGTAGCAGTCAAACGTAGGAGGTCCAGAAAGTTGATTGACTCCAGCAGGTTTGCACACATTTCTCTGCCAGTAAAACATTTGCATTTCAAAAGATCAAAACCAGTGCATTTAAGGCTTGCTCTCAAAGCAGCGCTGTTTTCAGGTGATTTCAAAAGAATTGTGTGTAGCTTCAAGCAACAGCTTCTCGAGTCGCATGTTGAATAAGCTAACAGAACAAGAGGAAAATGGGAGGAACATGCGTCTCTGATTTTTCTTAAACCATTTCCCTGATTAAGGAAAACAGCTGTTGAAGTGTTTTCATGATCGTACATTATGAACTCAATCTGTGTAAGATGCGTGAAAACACACCGTTACTGTTAATCATGTGATGCAGCTAGCTAGTTGTGTGTATTTTTATTTGTGTTTGACGCTCAGTCAGCATAACTTGTAGAAAATTACCTTTTCTGCTAGTGCTGCAAGATTTGGGGGATAAAATCAAATTGTTGAATTTTTTATTTTATTATATTTTTTTATCTCCAGGTTTAGGCTTGTCTGTTGGGCTGCACAATTTGGCCAAATTTGTTTTAAAGTATATAGCAGTATGAGTAATAATATTTGTTTAATTATAAGTATTATTATTACTACTGCTACTTCTACTAAATAAAATATGAAAGAAAATAACAAATAGTACTATTGTAATATTTCACTGTAAAAGAAATTAAGAAAAATAATATCATATAGTACAATTGTTACAATACCAATATTTGTCTATTTTTTTTTTTTACGTTAAACCATCAAGTTTTTATTTTGGTGGAAAACCATTAAAGCTTCTGTTTTGTTGACAAGCAACCTTTTCAATTTGATAAATGCAATTTCTTTTTTCCCCCTGATTAATCGTGCAGCCCGTTTCTCTACAACATTTTTCCAAAAAATAATCTAATAATCCAGGATGTAGGATATAAGACTTTTTTATTTTGTCTTTTTTGCTTTCCAAAGATTAGTGACATTGAATGAATTTGGCATTATCCTTACATGTGAAGCACCTCTTCGTTTTATGAATGCATCTTTGTATTTCACACCTGATGAATATGGGACTCTCACGACATAATACTCATAGATGTATCTGTCCAGGATGATATGTCTTGTGTCCAGAGATTGTTATGGTTTTAAAATGACCACAGTGCCTCGGGAGCTTAATAGGCCCACATGGACCACTGGGTAAATTACTTTAACTGGCCTTACTAACGTCAGAAGAACCTTAGATTGGACTTTATCAATCTGTACAGATATATGAGAGCTATGCATCTAATGTTACTGTGATGCTCTTTTATTCTGAGCACTGTGCATATCGCTAGTCCTCCAAAACCTCGTGCAGCAGTCAGAACAACAGATACGTCACATCAGGTCACTACAGTGAGAAGGATTGAAGAAAGTCGACATGAAATCAAAAGCGACTCGCTTTATTTTCTTAATACACGTTGTTGTGAAGACCGTAAACCGCTAGATTGCTAGCTATGAAACTCCCACTGTGCACCATCCGATCTATATTTGATGGATGAAATCATACTCTTTATTTGTGTTCAATATCTCGTTTCACTCTGAAACATAGTGTGGAAGTAAAATGGGTCGCGATGCAATTTCATGTTGACTTTGAAGAGCATCAGATAGCGGTCGTTAAACTCCTAATGTGGTGTGTGATTGAAAGGGCATTAGATGAACATTAAGAATGAGATTAGGAAGAAATATGAGAGAGGTCAGTATCTACTGTTGCTTAAGCTTTAAACACTGCTGTAAAAGATTTTATTTTGAAATTAGTTACTAATGTCATTTCTTTTAAAGAAGCCTACTAATGTTTATTTTTGTATTCGCTTGTATGAATGTAAAATACACAAATGTCAATGTGTATGCAATGTTTTGTTTTTAAGAATATGCTTTGAAAGCCTTAGCTTTGGATTTGGGTTTTATAGCCGAGATGAGCGTGTTATTAGGAGTATAAAAGGAAAATGAGCCAATGTTATAGGCGGTCTCATTACAGGGAAAAATTGGGCCAAATCTGATTTATATTATTATTATTCTGATTTTGTATATTATATATATATATATATATATACATACACACACATAGTATATATGTGTGTGTGTATGTACTATTATTATTAATATATAATGTCCGAGCAGTGTATTTCATTCTTCTAAATCAGATTTGAGCATCTTCCGTATCCAATTAAGATGAGCGATCAGTAAGATGTCACACTACATGTATGAGGCTTTAATGTAAATATGTTAACACTGATGTAAATAAACTTTTCTCTTAAGCATGGAGATCATCAGATGGGAGTACTGTACCCCAGTTAATACGTTAATATTACAATAATATCATTGCCTTTGTATGCATGACAGATTCCACGTTCAGCTTTCAGAGAGAGGAAGAGATGAGCTATGAATGAGGAATATGAAATAATCCATGTAGCACTATATGAGTGTGTAAACACGTGTAGAAAGAATCAAGATGTATGCAAGCATCTGAGCTTTATTACTAATACTCTAACAGAATATCAACCAGTCTGTATTATTAGAGACAATAAATCCTGAAAAATAAATCCAGTGTTTTTCTGTGGTTATTTTGCCTTTGGACATTGCATTGCATATTATAGCTTTATGCGATAGAAGTGCAGGAATATTTGCTTTGTCAGTAATTCCCCTGCTAATGTTTTTCTCCATCGAACTCCATTCGACCCTTATTCCAGTCAGAGATGGCGCTGATCATTGTTTTGTTTTCTCCAGACAGGATGGAGGCAGTGCTCGTAAAAAAACATTGTCCTTATTTCACCTCTATATAAACCCACCCTTCACCCTTCTCCTGTTACTGCAGCTCCATCCTAATACTTTAGCAACATGTTCCTTCCGTTCTCTCCTTATATCATGTGTTTCATATGAAGGGTTTCTCATTTACCAATAAAACACATGCAGTTTAATACACTTTAAATACACATGCACTTTCCTTGGAGGTGGGTTAAAAAGTTAAATTAATGCATTTTGAAATCACCAGCAATAATCAATATAAGGTTTATTAAAATGAAATTCATATTCATTAATAAGTATTGGGTCGGTGTACTATTTCTATAATTTGGAAACCAGTTGAATATTAATAATTTCAAAAATAAATGTAGATTTTCCAGTTTATTTTTAAGTTAATGAAGCCCTGGATGTATGTTTTTATGTCAAAATGTAAGTATTTTAAGATATATATTTAAAATATTTATATATTGCAGCAAGATATAAAGACGCAAGCTTATTTTTATAGCGTGGTGGAAATCAGCTTCGATATTATTGATTTGGTTTTAAAAAGCCTTTTTTTAAAGTTGTCTATATGTTTAAAATTTATATGTAAAAATGAAATGGGAAGACATGCACACGTTTATTATTTTATTTTACCGTATTTGTTCATGTAATGACAAACGGAACATAGCGAAAACGATTATCTTTAGCAAAGATGTGGGAAAGCTAGATCACGAGGTACATCCAGTCTTCCTTGAATTCCATTCAGGAAATATTGGTTGGACCTTAGCGCTCAGCGTAGCGCCCGGTAGTTTGGTTGCTATGACAACAATAACGCCAAAACGAGACACTCCCAAAAACAATATGAAGACGGCCGCCTAGATTGTCCTTACATTTATATGGACATTATTGATTTTACTTAAGCAAATTAAACCTTCAGAATGTCAGACATTATCTTTCAGTGGCTGAATACAGAGCTCCGGCTGTCAAAAGTCATTGGTGAGTGTTTGTTGTTTGTTACGAAATAGCTTTTAGCAAACGGATTAACGCGCGATATCCATTCAATAATGTGTACATTTAACGTTATACCTGATTTGTCAGCTAAACTACAGGTCATAATTGCGGCCGTTTTATTAATCTTGTGGGTGTTTATGTTTTATTTTAGAGCCCTATTCGTTCACCAGGGATTTTGCAAACGGTTATCTGATAGGAGAGATCCTGCACAGATATCAGCTGCAGGACGACTTTCACCTGTTCTCCAAACATAGGTATGGTAAAGATGGATGGATATACAGATAGATAGACAGATAAATAGACAGATAGACAGACAGATAGATAGATAGATAGATAGATAGATAGATAGATAGATAGATAGATAGATAGATAGATAGATAGACAGATAGATAGATAGATAGATAGATAAATAGACAGATAAATAGACAGATAGACAGACAGATAGATAGATAGATAGATAGATAGATAGATAGATAGATAGACAGATAGATAGATAGATAGATAGATAGATAGATAGATAGATAGATAGATAGATAAATATACAGACGGACGGACGGATAGATTATAATATATTTTGTTGTTGTGGTGGAGTGTGGCATGTTTTTGTGAGATTCATTCAGACAGAAAGACAGACTTACACTATATTAATCCCATGAAGGAAGTTCAATGTTAATGTTTTAATGTAATTTTAATGTTATAGTCAGATGAAGATATTTGTAATTTATTAAATTGTTATAACACAGCACGGCGAATGCGAGGCTGAATAACTTCACCCGCATTGAGCCCACCCTGCAGCTGCTGGGCGTGACCTTTGACCTGGCCATGGCCAAAGCAGTGATGCAGGGCAGGCAGGGGGCGGCCACACATCTGCTCTACCAGCTCTACATACTGCTGCAGAAGAAGAAGAAAACAGGCCTCACTGCCACAGCCATGGAGGTCATGCAGCCTGCGGCCACAGCTCGACTGCACCGCATAGAGAACAGCATCTATACTGAGGTAATACAGTCACAAAAGGGCAAATCATTCTCCCTCTGGGCTGGTGTAGTGCCCTGGTGGTATTGTAGTGTATTACACAATTGAAACTCCTAAATTTATTTAGCTAACCTCTTCATATTATGTTTACCTTTTTATATTGACAAAATAGTTCAAATAGTTTGTGGCCTTTGCCACGTTGTTGTTATTGGTAGATTAGTTAGTTCATGATTTGATTAGCTTTACGAACACTGCATGTTGGGACAACAGAAAGGAGTTTCATTTCAGGCTGTTTATCTCACAGCGCTTGAAGACGGTGGTAAAGCGTGAGACAGATCTGAAGATGCAGAAGATTGCAAAACGCTTCCATAAAAGAGGACAGGACATGTACAACCGCTCGGTCATGGCTGAACTCCTGAAGGAGGAGGACCGGCTCAAACGGCAGGAGGAGACGAGGCAGAGGGACATTGAGAAGGTGTGACTTTCTACAGCTGACCATAGATACATTTTTATAGCTATCAATAACTACATTGAACCTTATTTATTCAGTAGCATTAAACAGTTTGGGGGTATTATAACTTCTCTTATGCCTTCTTTGCTTTACTGTGCATGGACTGGTGAATCAGCATGTGATAGTGTCGGCTGAGATTGATATTATGATTTAATATTTGTCAGCACCGGCAGGCACGCAGAAAACAGCAAGAGATCATGATTCAGATTCAGTCGGCTATTGTGCAGATCCCAAAACCTCCACACGCTCGCACGTCAAGAGCTACCGAGAAACAGCTTCGGTTTCGCAAAAAGCAAGAGGTTGAGGTGAACAACACTTTCACACTTTATTTCCATGATAATTATGCACATTTACCCTCTATGTTGCATAGTACAGTACAGCAGTGTTGTTATTGTTAACTAAAACTATTACTGTTTAAAAATGTGGTTCGGTCATTGAAATAAATCAGAAATAAAATATAAATATTAGACTTTAAAAACTGAAACTTATGTCAATTATTTGCCAAGACTACATTTCTAATTTTAAGTTGAATAATTACTAAAACTAAAAAAATAAAGATAAATAGAAATATTAATTAAAATAATAATAATAATGACAAAAGCAGATACTTTACACAGATACTTAAACTTTACAAAAACGTAAATTAGACTTTTAAATGTAATTACAACTTTAATAAAACTTAAAAATGTAACTGTTTTAAATATTAATAAATACTATAAGTACAAAAAATGAAAAATATAATTAAAGCCAAATATAAATGTTAAAATTAAAATGTAAACTGCAAATACAATATAGCAATAAACGCAATTCTGAACATTAATCAATTCTATAATAGTATAGAATTAATAAAATAAAATAAAAATGTACTATGTTGTAAAAATACATTAAAACATGTTATCTGTTTTGCATTACAGTAATAAAATGACCATAAGGTAATTTCTTGTTTTGTTTTTGATTATGGGAAGAAAAATGACCTGTTAAATCTGGATGGATAGGAATTAAAAACATTATACAGAAAAACGATATGAATTGTCAAAAGTTGTCTTGACAGGATTTGATTGAGTTTAGTGAGCACTCTTTAAGATGCAGTGTGATTTCCAGTATGTTCATCGTGACATAGCTCAGTTTGAGAAGAACCAGAAGAGGATTTCTCCTGCCGGAGGTGGAGCCTTTCTTTACAGGTGTGTTTGAGGACAAACAATAAGTGCACAAACGCAGATACTGCTCACAGTTCTTTCACTGACTAGGTCTAGTTTCACACAAATCTGTCCAAAACTTTCTTGGCTATTTGAGACGTTGGTATGATGACCTGTACCTGGATTTACAGTGGCCGTGTGACCCAGCCAATGACTACAGTTGACAAAGAACAGTGGAACAAGGAGTACATCGAGACCATCCGTCAGCGTCTGGAGGAAGACTCTGCTGCCCGGGAACAAAGAGAGATGCGGAGACGCCGTGCGCTGATGGAACAACTACAAGCCCATGAAGCTCAGCAGGTGACCACAGCCGTGGCTTATTTGAGTCTTATAAAACCTAGTGTATTATACTTGATATACAAGCTAAGGCCTCTAATTTATAAACATGATCAAAACTTTGCTGAAAACCTGTTATATGCACCCTTCTACATGCCTCTGTCGTCTGACTGATAGTTAATACTCTTAGCAAGTAGAAGGCCTTTACTATAATTACCCCACTTCAGATCATGGTACATGTCTTTTGAAAAAAATTGCAGATTTGTATAAAGTAAACATAAGAATCACTTGTTAGTAATACTTCAGGATGAACACTTGCTGCACTAAAGCAACTAACTTGATTAAACCTGTTTTTTTAATCATGTTAAAATTTGAGTGTCAAATATGATCATCAGGCTTTTATGGAACATTTTTGTTCATTCCTCAATCATAATTGTATTGAATTGCATAATGGGTTTTGAAACCACAGAGCTTTGATCATAAAACTAAGCATTTAAATATAATCTAAAGGATTTAAATATATAATCAAGTAAATATTATTGGGAGATAATGAAGTGACAACTGATATTTTTATGCATTTGTTGTAAGCCGTCTGCTATACTGTTATAAATATCTCATTGATTTGCATTACAGGTTATCAGAATTTCATCTTTTTGCCATTTAAATATCAGCATCTGCATCAAATTGCAAATTTTTGCTTAGTTTAGGACTCTTTTTAAATAAAATTGAGGTGTTATTCCTCCTCGAGTATGACCTCCATGAATGTCAAAACTTTAGTCTGGTAGTGTTTGTCTTGATTACATCTGATTTATGCATTGATCTTATTTCTGCAGGAGGTCTTACGAGAGGAACAGATGGTCAGTCGATTGATGCGTCAGACGCAGCAGGAGAAGAGGATCACTGTGCAGCTGATGCAAATAAAACAGCAGAAAGAGGTACTACGACAGAACCGGATCTTCCAGGAGAGACAGTACCAGGAAAGACGCCTTCGAGACTTCCAAGAGGCCTTGGACAGAGAAGCTGTGAGAGATCATGAACACACACACAAACAAAACAACCCATAGAGTATCAGAGAAAGATTTTCAGTGGTCCTGATTATGTCCATTCATTGCCATTATTCAGGTTCTTGCCCAACAGGAACGCCTCGAGCGTAGTGAAGAAATCAGGATGGAGCGTGAGCTACACAAACAGCTAGTTGCCGAGCGCGCTCAAGCTCACTATCGCAAACACTTTGACATCTGCAGAGGAATTCTGGAACAGATTGTGGATCTGGCAACCAAAGCTGGAGAATATCGGCTCCTCACAGCCAAGTATTTATTTCCCTGATCACTCTTCTAAACAGCAAATAAAAGACAGAGTAGATTTTGGAATAAAAAGTTAAATGTGTTATGTAAACTACCTTTATAGTGCATTATAATAAAACTAAAAATTATGATTTGCTGCATGTTTTATATGGACATGACTGTTCAAATGTTGAGTCAGTAAAAGTTTATTTAAAAACTAGTACAGTACAGTAATATTTTGAAATAATATAACATTTTCAAATAACTGTTTTCTGCTTGAGTATATTTTATTAATGTGATGCTAAGCTGAATTTTCAGCATCATAACTTCAGTCTTCAGTGTCACATGATCCTTCAGAAATCATATCAATATGCTGATTTGGAGATATGGTAGGTAAACGAATCATAAAAATGAGCGTCTTTTCTCCTTCTTCCCTCTTTCTCAGTCTGATCCCAGTGAAGCTGATGCAGGAGTGGATGGAGCTGTTTTTCAGCGGTAAGCCGCTGTATGAAGTGGCCAGTGTGGATCCCGCCCCTGCTGACCCCACACCAGAACAGATCATTGAGCTGGAGAAGCTCCAAATACTCAATAATCAAGACTACAACGAGTATGTGGTAAGGACATGCTGAGTTACTGTAGCTTTAACTTGACTGATGCAAAGTATTTGTGATGTTGCCTTTGCCTCTGAATCTTGAGTCTAATAAACACATTTCACACTGAAGCACATCATTTTATCACCATTCATGCTGTATGGAGTTATTTAATTCAATCAAAGCCTTTGATTTGATCGGTTGTATTTTATCTATAATTAATATACATTCATTGTTAGCTTTTCATAAACCCTCGCAAAGCCCTATTTGGGAAACCCTGCTCTAATATATTAGAACTTTTTGTATATCATAATTAATAAGTGAAAACCGCTTGAATATGAAACATATTCAAGCATATTCATACCTTGCCTATGAAACAGTTAGGGGCGGATTGGTTTACATGTCTGTGCTAGTATAATGCACATGTGTCTTTCTGTCTGTTCGCTTCAGGCCATGAAGGGCGAGTGGGTTTGGCATGAAGAGGGCGAGAGTCAAGCCCCTCCAGTAAATTATATTCTGGATCATGTGTTGAGCCGTCTACAGAGCATGATAGTCCCACCCAGCGTCAGCACTCCTCCTCCTCTCTTTCCTCGTTTCACCATCAGAGCGTGCATGCTGGGAAAATCCTACTCGGGCAAAACCACCTGCCTCGCCAAAATCAGCAACGGTAGGAGCTGAAGCTTCATCATAGTGAGTGAATATGCTTCATCACGTCAGAATATGAAGTGCCTTTCCTCACTTGCTGTTTGTTCCTCTCTGGAATCAGCTCTTGGCCTCTATGTGCTCTCAGTCCAACTCTTTGATCCAGGACACTCTATCAGCCTATCAGCAGGAAAACAGGCCTGCGGGTGAAAGACAAAAAGAGTCACAGGTCAGGAGTATTTCATCTGAAGTATAGACTCAATATTTTTGGATTAGTTTGTGTCGTGTGTGACTGTACTGTTTTCTGTGTAACCACTTCATTATTTATAGTGTTTAATTTTCCTGTTTAAGAATGATTTCTCCAACAGAGCAGCCTCAGAGAGAAGAAGAGGAGGAGAAATCCGCTCCTCTTGAATCAGGTTTGTGGGAATATTTATTTATTTATTAAATATTTATTTATTTACAATACCATTCAAAAGTCTTTTTTTCCAGCAAGGATGCAATACACAATAAAGCGCTATATCATTCATTAATTCATTCAATGAATTAATTCTTACTGTATCGTTACAGAAGATTTCTATTTCCAATAGATGCTGTTCTTTTGAATTTTCATGATAGAATCCTGAAAAAAGTATCTTGGTTTCCAAAAAAAAATAAAATAATTAACTAACACGACTGTTTTCAACATTGATGATAATCAGAAATGTTTCTCTAGCAGCAAGTGATTTCTGAAGGATCATGTGACTGAAGACTGGAGTAACGATGCTGAAAATTCAGCTTTGATCACAGGAATAAATTACATTTTACAATATATTCAAACAGAAAACAGTTATTTTAAGTAGAAATTAATGTTTCATAATATTACTGTTTTACTGCATTTCTGATCAAATAAATGCAACCCTGGTGAGCAAAAGAGACTTTCAAAAACATTACAAAGTCTTACAAATTACAAACATTTGAAAGGTGGTGTATTTGTTTATTCCTACAAAGGTTTAGATTCATATATTTATTAATTTAATGTTATGCACCCCAAGGAAAACCAAGTATTTCCAGATAAATTTTATCATGTAGCAAACTAAAAGACTCAATGGGGTATTACAATTTTGTATTTGCTTTTATTGATTTCTGTGCTAATTGATTACACTTATTCTTACATTTATTTCTGAATTATTATGTACATTTATATTAGTTTAACTGCATATTAGAGCATTCTTTCATTAATTCGTTTTTTTTCCTATATGGTTTTCTATAAATGAAACATATAAAGATATTATTTACTATGAAAATGCTCACTCATTGACTCTTCTGTGTGTTTCACATCAGGACCTCAGCCGCATAAGACATCTGGACTTCTCGAAAAAGAGGACAAAGAAAAGGTAAAGTCGCTCTTCATGTGAACTCAGTGTTCCTCTCTCTCTCTGATATGGTCAGTGATGTACTGTGATCTGTTCTGCAGTGGTCTCTGCGAGCACAGCGTGGTGCAGTGCTAGAGACGGCTCTTAGGACAGGCAAAGCTGTTCCTGATCAACTCCTGGTTGACATCATAGTGGACGCTATCAGGTAACGAGCTTTGTCTCTACACCATACTTTTACTTTTTATACAAAAATGTCCTTGAGTGCACATCAGTGGTATCATTGATATACTATTGTAGTTTTTGAATGAGATATTATTTGTATTCGTTTTAGTTATAGCATTTTATAATTTTGTTGTATGTTTTACTAGTTTTATTTTGTATGTCTCTGTAGTTTTTAGTCATTTTGTTTATTTGTTTTAGCTGTTTTAGTTGTAGTTCTTTTAGACTACAGTTAAATAGGAAATCTTGGCTTGGAAACTAGGTGAATAAAATTTTTTTAATTTTTTATTTCAAGTAATGTTTGTTTTATGGTTTTAGTTAACTACATTAAAGCTGGTGCACATGACAAACTATGATTTATTTTGTGCACTAAATAAATATTTGTAAAAATCAGTCTGACTTCCCTTCCGTCATGCTCTTCAGGAACATCCCTGCTGACAGTGGCTGGATTCTTGACGGGTTCCCAGTGGACATCAGTCAGGCTCAGATGCTGGAGAAAGCTCTGAACGGGTCCGAACATGATCAGGCTGAGACACAAACACATAGCATCTCAAACACAGACAAAAACGCTCCTAAAGATCCGCCTCCTCCATCCACTGCACTGGACCTAGTGGTGCTGTTAGACATCTCAGATGAGCGGGTTCTGGAGCGAGCCGCTCATCAGGCTGGTGAGCTCCTGCAGATGTTAATCTCGCAGTACTTTACCAGCATGACAGGCTTTGTTGATTTTTAGTATGAAATAGTAATAAAGCTGTGTGATCTTTACTATTAGTAGACAGGGAGAGCATAGAGCAGGAGATAGATGGCAGTGATGCTCCAGATGAAGAGACGAGTGTGACAGACGTGGACACACAAGATCCAGCATCCTTGTCCGAGGAAAAAAGCCTGGGGAGGAAACAGATACAGCACAGGTGTGTGAAAACATACAGTGTGTTTGTAGTAAATGTGTAACCTATGATGTATTCATCATGTGCAATATACAGTATATACACAATTACAGTTGGAAAGATGCAAGCTTGATTTTGTAATCCCCAAATACACAAATGCTAATGCACTATTGTTAACACAGTCAGTCCAGACACAATGAATGCATCCAAACCACACTTGAAATCTAAATTAAATTAGCAATACGTAAACAATTTGATTTATGCACTAAATCCAGCATGATATTTGCATATTTGTAAATGCTCGTGACTGAGGACTTCACAGCAAACTTCACAGCGATAGACTACCACCCAACATTTTTGCCTGTTATTTGCCAGTTGAGAATTTCTCAATTCTTAGATGCTTTCGACTGCTCTCAATGCTTTCTCCAATCCACTGTCAACCCCACAATTCCCTGGGAGAGCGTGTAGTTTGGCCCCCATAGAGATTAATTAAAAGTCCCCACTCTGCTACTATATGAATACAGTAAAACAAGCAGCAAAGTGCAATGCTGATGAAAAATAATTATCAAAGTAACATCAGAAACCTGCTTTTGGAGTACAAGAAGTATTAATCTCATATCAGACGTTCTATAGATATTTATAATTTTTAATAAACTAACCATTTAAAGACTCTCTTTTTTAATATTTAAAAAGCAAAACATTGTTAGTTTCCCTTAAAAATAGTACAAATACTGAGCCCTTTAAATACCCACGTAAAATAAAAGGTCGGACTGTATTTATTACATTTTTTCATAAAAATATTTGTTTTGGTTTTACATAAAGAAGGTCACTTATAAATTGTCCAACACTGAACAGAACAACGCACTGACTGTATTTACTTCTATGGGTGTTTCTGGAGTCATCTGTGCATGTTATTCCACAGGAAGGAAGTGACTTTTCTTTTGGAGTGATGTCATTTTGTACTGGAAAATAGTGTAACAGTATATGATCCAGTCAAGTCCCAATGAATGAAATCAAGTTCCATCCTACTTTTTTCTTTGTATTCAATGCTTTCCATCCAATAATTTCACATAATGGCGAAGAAATGTGTTGTGGTGTTCAGATTTTCTTAGACATTTTTGTGAAGCACAAAATGAGAAGTTTGGGTCTGTTATCGTTCTTTAACAGAATTAGTGGTTTTCATGACACATGGCCAAACCTGGAGAAATGGTTTGGTGACCAGCAGAATATTCTTGTGAAAGTCACGGCAGATGTAGACGAGGACGCTCTCTTCAGTAACGTGAAGATAGTTCTGATGGACACCATGGACTCAGCTGAAAAAGGTAGATTCACTTAACCCTGTGAAACCTGACATGAAAATATGTTTTTTTTTTTTTATGAAAGTTTATTGAAATGTTAAACAAAATATAAAAACTACAAATTAAGATAAGCTTGCATACGTGGTTTTATTGAGGATAAACGCTTCATTTTGATTCAAACTGAGCAAAAATATGCAAGTTGGTGCAGTTGCTGATATTTATTTATTCTCCATAATTGTCTACAAATAATTTAGCTTGCTACAGACTCATTGAAATGTTTTGCAGTCTTGGCAGTTTGAAAATCTCCCATTATTCAAGCATTTATATTTCCTTTTGTAAATTCATACCTAGTGAAATATGCTCTCTGATCTCCCCACAGGAGCAGCTCTGGGTCACTCCAGGAAAATGTCTACGTCGTCCTCAGCTGAACACATCCGTCCAAAGAGAGCCTGCTCTTCTAAGTCCAAAGCATCTACTCCAAAATCTGCTGGACGGCGTTACGTGGAGGAACCTTTACCCAAGGCACATACACACACATAACACACGGTCTCTCAGAAGACTGGCAGATTCTGATTAAACATGAAAAAATGACATCCTAAAAGTCTGTTTGATTTGTAATATCAGATGGAGAGCTGGTTTAATGTTACTCAGACGGAGGTGTGATCAGGCTGGTGTGAGCGTAAACATGCTTACAGCTCACAGTCTGCTAACTGAGCATGCGGGTCAGATGAGATCAGATGTGTTTGTCAAGAACTCCATTAAAGAGATATCAATAAAACAATATCCTGAAAGAGATTGATGTGCTGTGAAAACTGTAACGGCTAATCAACAGAGCTAAAACCAGCATTGTAACTTTCAGAACTCAAACGTCCTCCCCATTTAGAGAATCTGTTGTAACTGAGATGAAGAAAATGACTGATTTTCTGATATCTAACAGATGTACACTACCTCTTCAAATGTTTGGGGTTGGTAAAATCTTTTTAATGTTTTTGAAAAATCTTTTACTCACCAAGACTGCATTTATTTGATCAAAAATGCAGTAAAAATAATATTAATAGTATTAAATAATAAATATAATATAAAAAATAAATATTATTACAATTCAGAAAAACAGTTTTCTATTTGAATAGAGCTTAAAATGTAATTTCTTCCTGTGATGCGCAGCTGTATTTTCAGCATCATTACTTCAGTCTTCAGTGTCACGTGATCCTTCAGAAATCATTCTAATATGTTGATTTGCTGCTCAAGAAACAATTTTATCATCAATGTTCAATCAATTTTGTCATGATTCTTGGATAATTAGGAAGTTAAAAAGAACAGCATTTATTTAAAGTAGAAATTTAATATAGAATGTCTAATATAGGGATTATAGTGTATAGAGGACAAAAAAACGTTTTAATATGATAAATATGTATATGACCCATTTATGTCACGTCAGTTTTGTTTTTCTGTTATGTTGGTCACTTTTGCAGGAGATCCCAGAGTATCTTATGCCTTACTGGGAGAACGTCTGTAACTCACACGTGATTAACATCAAGACAGTGATGCAGAACCTCCGCAGTGAACGTGAGCTCATCATTCACCACCTCTACAGCATCCGGTGAGAGAGCAGTGCTTGTGTGTGTGACGTGAGGCCTGTGTGTGTGTGTGCGTGTAACATTATGAGTGTGTTTGTATGTTTCAGGGAGAACTTCAGGCAGCACCTACAGAAGCCGGATCTGAAGCAGGAGTTTGTTAGCACGTGGCAGCGTGATTATAACAGCGTTCCTGACAACATCAGAGAGGACGAGGAGACCAAAGGAGAACTCCATCAAAGACTGGATGTGAGACAATCTCCTACACTGGAAAAAATTGAAGATTTTCTTCAGTATTTTTGTCTTCTTTTCCAGGACAAATATCTAAACATTCCAAATTCAAGATACATTTGCTTGAGAAGGAAAATTGTACATGTCTGTCTTAATCAATTCTACTAATGGGGTAAGAAATCGAATAGGCTTAGACAGCGCTGTTGTGCTACGGGTGTCCCGAGTTCGACTCCCACTCGAGGACCGTTCCTGATCCCGCCCCCCTCTCTCTCTCCCACTTTGTCAATCTGGCCTATCATAATAAAGTGCAAAATGCCAAAAAAAAAAGAAAAGCAAACTTGCTCTCCTTTTGAAATTAAATACATTTTTGTTACCCCACCGGTATATATGTTTTCGTGTATTAATTATCAACTCATTTAATTTTAATAACATTTTCAGAAGACCCTTAGGTAAATGTATCTTTATTTAAGAATGTTCATGATGTATTTGTATCGAAAAACATAACAAAAATACAAATGTTTCTTTAAACAAGTGTTTTTTCTTTTCTTTCTTTCTTTCTTTCTTTCTTTCTTTCTTTCTTTCTTTCTTTCTTTCTTTCTTTCTTTCTTTCTTTCTTTCTTTCTTTCTTTCTTCTTTCTTTCTTCTTTCTTTGTTTTTTGTAACCTCTTAAAAAAAAATTAACCACAGAAGTTACATATTTTTACTGGCAAAACATACTATATTTAAGCAAAAAAAAAAAAAATTTAGCAAAATATTCTCAAACGTTTATTCACAAAGCAAAAATCTGTAAAGATTGGGAGAAAGCCTTAAAATGTATTTGCAGAATATTTATTTGCAATAAAGCAAGGGAAATGTTTCATTTGTTTATTTATTTGTTTCTATTTTTTGTTTAATTTTATGTGTTATGTTGTGTAATGTTTTTAAAAAACATTCTTTTGTATATTTGTTTTGTGTTAAGATTTGATTTGTGTTACATTGTATTTACTGTTAAAAACAAACAAACAAAGCAGTAAATATAATATTCACAGTTGCCAAAGTTTTGGTGCAAAAGTTTTCCGTTAATATTTGTTTGCTGCAGGTTTATCACAAATTAGCTGCAAATGAACAGTTTTCACAAAATTAATTGACCTAAATTGAAATGCTCATTTAACACATTTAACTCATACATTTATGCTTATTTTCATATGGCGATCAGCGTGTGTTGTGTTTTTGTGCAGGACTTGCGTGAGCGTCTTTGGGACATCTGTGATAAGCGTAAGGAAGAAGCGGAGCAGGAGAGAGCAGGTGTCATTGATGATGGCTGGTTAGATGATCACACAGCTGTTCTGATCAACCATTATTCTGCATTAATGCAGGTAACACACACATGTTCTCTCTTAAACATCACAAAACATCTGTCATGAGTCTGATGGTTCTGTTCATGTCTCTGTGTGCAGATAGAAGTGGGCCGCTTCCAAGACTCATTGTGTCTTTTGAGAGATTATTACACAGCGATGTGTAAAACTGCGTTTCCTGACTCTACACGTGGTTTCACTCGTGTCCCATTGATCGACATCACTGCAGATGACCATGTCGAGCTAGAGGAACCAAAAATGTACGAAGGAACCTTACATACTCTATTGTGTTTTATCATCATGCCACACACATTACAGGCCTATAGATCTTTTGCCGAGCTACTGTCTGTCTCATAATATATAACTTGCATGACCGTGTTTAGAATAAAATGATACTATTTTGCAGTGTGCAATCTGTGCATGCAAATTTTCACCAATTCTGTTAAATCTGTTTCTTGTCTGATGGTGTCAGTGCAGTTAAAGAATAATAAATAATATGATATGAATTGCCTTTTAAGCATTATGCAATCTTAGCAATAACGTCTGCTGTTTTACATGCTAGTTTACATAAATATACTGTGCATTAGCATTCAGTTCTGAACATAGAAATAGCTTTTTACTGTAAAGTTGTTTAGATAGACTCTTTAATGTGGTAAAATATAATAAATTCATATTTTAGCCCTGCTCCTGCACCGCCAGAGAAACTCACAAAGGGTGCTGAGGAAAAAGACTCTGAAATGGAGGACCAGAAGAAAACTAAATTGTATGTGTGCTTTCCATTTTTGAAAATGATATAGGCTAAGCATGTTTGTTGAATAACTGGATGTGTTTGTGCTGTCAGGTTTCCATTGGTTTCCTGCAGATCTCCCACTTCTGAGCTGCTCAGACAGGTTCTGCACCATCCTGATGAGAATCTCCTGCAGGAGTTCATCCAGACAGCACTCAGCGCCATCAGGAGCATGGTGTGTGTTTATATCAGTGTGTCTCATAATGCTGTTGCTGGAAAGCTTACAAATATAGGGTCCTGTTTTGCCAGTAGATAATAATTTGAGAACACTGGTATTGCTAAACCTCAGCTCCCTTGAAAATCAGTTATCAGCAACTTAACTATAGGTTGTGATCTGTCTTTTCTTTAGCAGGAAACAGTGATTAAGGTAGCTACACTATATTGCCAACCCTTCTAATGAAAGGTTTGAATTCTTTAGAAATTTCCATGTGTGATTTTAAATGCAAACCTTGAGCCAAAAATTCATCACCAAACACCAATGACTTGTGCATTCATTACATGGACAAAAGTACTGGCACCCCTTCTTTAGAAGAGAAAAATGCACTTCCAAACTGTGGCAACAAAGATGGAAACATAATTCATGTACTTAAAAAATGTATTTCCACCTCTGTTGCAACAGTTGTGAAGTGAATGAAATGACTGCACCCATAAGTCATTGGTGTTTGGTGATGAGTTTGTGTCTCATTTAAAGTCACACCAGAGGTGTTCAGCTGCTTTCTGCAGACCAGTCAAGTTCTTCCACACTGACTGAATCATCATTTCTCTTTGATTCTTTTCTTATACACAGAGACACTGTCATGTTAGAATAGAAAAGGGTTCTGTCCAAACTGTTGATATAAAATAAGAAGCACACAATTCCCTAGAATATCATTATATGCTTAAACATTAAGATTTGTACTCATGGAAATTACTAAATTAGTCAAACCTTTCATTAGAAGGGGGCGACCCAATACTTTTGGCTATATAGTGTATGTGAGAAAAAAAGAATTAAAAAAAAGTTAAATACACATTAAAAATGACCAAAAGTGACAGTTTATAATGTTGCAGAAGATTTCCATTTCAAATAAATGCTGTTCTTTTGAACTTTCTATTCGTCAAACAATCATGAAAAACTGCATCACGATTACCACCAAAAATTACCACAAAAAAAATAAGCAGCAAAACTCTTGTCAGCATTGATGAAAATAAGAAATGCAAATACATATCAGCATATTAGAATCATTTCTGAAGGATATGACACTGAAGACCGGAGTAATGATGCAGAAAAGTCAGCTTTGCATCAAAGGAATTCATTACATTTTTTATATATTCACAGTGAAAATGGTTGTTAAATTTGAATAATAATTCACCATGTTACTGTTTTTTGATCAAATAAGTGCAGTCTTCATGAGCATGAGAGAATCTTTCAAAAACACGTAATTTATTCCAGACTTTTGAAAAGTAGCGTATGTTTCATAATAATGTTGATTCTTTTATATACAGTATACATGCACATTTAGACATTTCGAAATGTGATTTAAAAAAAAAATTTTTTAAGTATAGTGCCTACTCAGAATTCTGATCGGCTGAGCTGTATTTGTAAAATGTCAATATACTTGCCTCTGACTGTGCCTCTGTCTTCATGTGTGTTTGCACATAACTGTGTGTCAGGTGGCGGCAGAGACACAGCAGCGAGAAGAAGAGGAGGGTGATGAAGAACAGAAGCAGATGGAGGCACAGAGAGTGCAGACTTCAAACTCTGCTACAGACAATAAGAAAGCTGGGAAAAAGAAAGGTGAAGAAAAGCCACCACTCCGTCATTTATAATATGAGTTTCAGCTGTGTTGTGTGTTGACACTAATGAGTGTGTGTTGTTTTAGGTGCTCCAACCCCTCCGCAGGAGCCCAGTCCTCAGCCCGTGGTGGAGAGGAACCCCGAGGAGGTCAAGAGGAAAGCAGAGAGGAAGAGAATCAAACAAGAATTCATAACTGCACTGAAACGTGAAGGTATGCCGTGAGCTAGCCTCAGCTTCAGGATGTTGTGTGTTCGTGTGATGTGTAAACAGAATGATTTACGTTTGTGTGCAGAACATGCAGTGAAGCTGCGTCTGGAGCTGATAAAGGCTCATGCGCTGAGAACGATGAGCAGTTTGCAGCAGAGAGCAGAGCAGGTCTACGGGAACATGGAGGAGTGGCTGGGAACTCGCTTCCTGTCTGAGATGAACAGGTGAGAGGAAGATAGATGGAGAGATGGATGGGTGAGCAGAGATCTGGAGAGGATGTGAGAACACTTATTGGCTCTCTTGGTTGCAATTGTCCTGCAGAGACCAACTTAAACAATAATTGGGAATATTAGAATTTCACTCCAAATCACATTTGCTAAATTAGCTGACTCTTCAAATTAGCATAAAATGAATTAGTAAAACAAAAGCTATGATGTATACATTTTTCTTGTGCAATGAATTCTTAGTCAACCTATTTTTTATATTAGATATTTGTATATTACCTTTTAGATATATTTTCTTCTGTTTATTAAAAGTTAAATAGTTAATTTTTTCAGTAGAACAAACACTTGTATGTATAAATTAAAATTTGTATTTTACACACACACACACACACACACACACACACACACACACACACACACACACACACACACACACACACACACACACACACACACACACACACACACATGCACAACAGAACTTATAAAACAGGAGAAATAATTGACAATATGACTGGGACATATTCTTAACATGTTTTAGGACAATAACCTAACAATACCAATTGTGCTTCTCATCATACTGTGCACGTTCATAACTTTATATGTGCTTAATGTTTGTGTATGTGTACTAGTATCGACCAGCTGACAGAGTTGGTGCGGCAGCACATTGAGAACGGAGTTCAGATTCATCATGAGCTGGTGCTGCAGAGCGCTGATTTCTGTGTGGATGGAGACACACTTGTCGTGGCGAGTCCGTCCCCCGCTCCGCACCGATCCCTGCTGGAGCGACCCAAAAACAGCACTCTGACTGTCCAACAGCTGCACATCCTCTGCACTCAGCTGCACAAGACTGCACCTACCGGTCAGAATCAGCATTACTCAAACTAACATCTCATTTAAAAAATAATTCATTAAAAAAGGGATAATTTACCAAAAATATATAAATAAATGCAGTCATTATTCATTCACTCTCATGTTGTTCCAAAACTGTAATTTTGGGTAAACAAGTCTTGGGTGTAAAGCCCAGCAGAAGTGAACTGAATGCAACATGTTTCAGTAGAAGCTAGTTTACTGTACTTTCTTGTTTGTGTATTGTGTGATGTGTTCAGGTCTGATGTGCAGTAATGAGTTGATTGACGTTCTGCATGAGTTAACCTCTCTTCACTTGGGTAGTGATGTCCTGCCTGACCCCTGGATACATATCACCCCCTCACAGGTACATCTTCCCTCAACTAAATGAAGTTCTTAAACGTAAGTTAGGGAGGAGCGAGCCCATCTAATCATTCAATCAACAGCCAGAGTATATAAGCAGCTGCTTACCTCTCTCTAGTCCCCGCTGTTTCAGCATCCCTCCACCTCCCCAATCTCCACCTCCTTCTTAGGTACCTTTGCCCTTCGTAATCACCTTTTATCAAGTCCCTGGGGGGTATATCAGAGCTCGAGCTGAAGCTGCTTCATCGAGCCCCTCATCAGCGGACAGCAAGCCAAATAAGTTTACTTGATTACCTAATGATTATATGGGCAAACGAACTCGTTAAATGATAAACTCATTTTTTTTGTGCATATTTGGTAGCAATTATTTATACTTATATTATTTTCCCAACCAACCAACTTGCTTAAAGAATGGGGATGAAATGTATTCATTTTAAAAGTGTCTTCATTGCTTAGGCTTGGGTGTATAAATAAATAGGTGGAAGACTTCCCCAAATAGATTTCACAACATTTTTAAGTTTATCACTCAAATTCCCTGCGTTAACTAACAAAAAACTGCTTGATATGAAAGTGACTTCTGTGTGAGCTTCATTAATCATTACACTATTGACAATGCCCACAAGATTTAGCCAAAAATTCACTAATGTGACTCCCTTAACAGACAAGCCTGCTTGTACTTGCATGATAACACATGCTATTGGTTGTGTAGGTCGATGAGCTGGTGTGTGTATTAGCTTTGGATTCTGAGGTGCTGGACTGGCGTCAGTTTCTGCTCAGTGCGGCTCTGCCGTGGCCGTTTCCCTCTCAGACTCATCTGTTAAAAACCCTCCAGCGCTACAGAGCTGTCGACACGGCAGGAACTGGACTCATCACACAAGAACAATATGCACAGGTCTATTACACTCATAGAGCATCACTGAAACATTAAACTACACACAGACCTATAAACAACAGATTCTTGTAGTATAATCACTTTTACAGCATTTTAATAATTCAAATATGGTTCTATAGTTACATTTATTTCAACTGCATGCTGTTTCTACAGTTAAAATGAATGAAAGCAAGCCTCATTTGTATAATCTTGCCTCATTTATATGTGCCTTTAAGTTCAATATATAATGTTTTGTTTTTTGATCAGGTTGAATTGTGGTTTCCCAGAGAAAGAGATCATCCTGTCCCTGGTGACCCAACTGAACCTCTGGCCTATGACAGACTAGCCAATCTTAAGAAGGTAATGCAGCAGGTTAAAATATTTTTTTAACTTCAAATGGGTCATATTTCCATGTATTGTATATTTTGCAATATTACATATTTTGTATTGTTGATGTTTTTGTTCATGGTACCATTTACATTTTTACCTGTCTTTTTTTTTACTGCAGTTGTCTACATCTCCCATCCCGTAACAGCATCTTTCAAAGATGTATTGTGTTACAGAGTCTTTTCATAGTAGTACATTAAGCTTTTATAGCAGAAAAGATAAAGTACAACTTAATTCCTTATGATTTTAATATGCAGTAAAACATAACTGAATGAGTAGTTCACCAAAAAATGAAATTTAGCTGAAAATATGCTCCCCCTCAGGCCATCCATGATGTACAGTAGATGAGTTTGTTTCCAACAGAACAGATTTGGAGAAATTTAGCATTACATCACTTGCTCAGCAGTGGATCCTCTGCAGTGAATGGGTGCCGTCAGAATGACAGCCTAAACAGCTGATAAAAACATCACAATAATCCACTATCCAGTCTCTCACTCAGTGTTTGCAAAGAGAAAAGCTGCATGTTTGTAAGAAACAAATCCTTCAAGGCATTTTTAACTTCAAGCCTTATAGATGTTTTTAAAGGGATACTTCACCCCAAAATGAAAATGTTGTCATTAATCACTTACCTCCATGTCGTTCCAAACCCGGAGAAGCTTTGTTCGTCTTCGGAGCACAATTTAAGATATTTTGGATGAAAACCGAGAGGTTTGTGACTGTCCCATTGACTGCCAAACAATTAACACTGTCAAGGTCCAGAAAAGTATGAAAGATATCATCAGAATGGTTCATCTGCCATCAGTGGTTCAATTGTAATGTTATGAAGCTACGAGAATACTTTTTGTCTGCAAAAATAAGGACTTTATTCAACAATTCATCTCCTCTGTGTCAATGTAGCACAATTTTGGAGAATGTCCGCTGGATGCAAACAGCATATGCTGTTCTACGTCAGCTGTACCGCACGGATACGTCTTCTATGTGTATTTACGCTTTGATTTGAACGAAAACAGCGTATCCGGTATGTGGCTGACACAGGGGTGGAGTAACACTTTAAACTGTGTTCCGAGGACGAACGAAGCTTTTACAGGTTTGGAACGACATTAGGGTCAGTGATTAATGACAACATTTTTATTTTGGGGTGGAGTAACCCTTTAACTCATTCTGACGGCATCCATTCACTGCAGAGGATCCATCGGTGAGCAAGTGATGTAATGCTACATTTCCCCATAACTCATCTACATCTTGAATGGTTGAGTAAATTCTGAGCAAATTTTCATCTTCGAGTGAACTATTCCCTTAACTTTGACTGCAACTGTGATGTTTCCCAAAAGATGTTCTGAATAGACCGATGAATAGATGTTCTGTGTATGAACATATAGGTAATTTTTTCCTTGTTTCTGTGTGTAGTTTTTCTTCAGTCTGTTTGCGAGCACACATTCATCTCCGCTGACGCTGGACTATCTGAGCATGCTGCTGTATTTCTGCTGTCATCCTGAACCGGCTCAGGGCTTCACCAGAGCACTCAGCCTCGTGATCGGACACACACTGCACTATAAACACACCAGCCCCCTCACACAGGTACACACACTATCACATGGTTAAAAGAAAAAAAGTCCTGTTTTTAGAAGATTTGCATTGACTTCTCATTACTGTAATGCCCAAAAATAATGTATTTATTTGAAATGTGTTTTCAAGAGGTTCACTCTGGTTTTGTTTCAAACCGCTGTGTTCCTGCTGTAGTCTGTGCTGTATATGGAGGGCACTGGAGTGTGTGACGCTGATGAAGAGGAGGAGAGGGGGGTGGAGTCTGATGAAGTGGGCGTGTCTGTGGATGATGTGCTCAGAGTTCTGAGTCATGGAGATGATCGTGTCTCCTCACGTCCGAACCGCTTCCAGCCAAACCACAGGAGCAGAGATGAACTCAGAGAGGTAGAATATAACAGCTCTACTCCAAAACTAAATGATCCCAACTTCAGCCTCTTTTATTTGAACATTTTAATATAAACTATAAAAAAAATAGGAAGTATTTCTATTTAATCTATTTAAATACTTGATCATTAAGTGCACGTGTCTGTGTGTTAGTCACTCTTAACGGTCTTGTAAATGTCCAGTAGATGTTCACTGGAAAGTATTTCACTTAGTTTTGGAACAGAGTGACGTGTTTCTGTAGATCAGTAAGTAGATGGTAAAGAGTCTGTGTGGAACTGTGTTTCATGTGGTGTTGTGTGTTCAGGAGCTGCTGAAGGTGTTTAAGGAGTTGGGCTTTAAGGGTGAGGAGAAGATACCTTTCTCCACGCTGTCCCAGCATCCCTTTCTGCAGGACCTGATGGAAAGATCCTCACAGTACCTGCTTCCTGTGAGTGTAACGAATAAATACGTGATCTCACACACATACTACAACAGAGCTCAGTGGTGCGAGCTTTTTGGCAACAAAAAATAATTCAATCACTAAAATATATTATTTTTGTGATTGAATGATCTCAATACAGAAGATTCCTGTCACTAAATATGTACATTCTGCTTGCAATAATACACGTCCATTTGAAAAATGTTATGTTCCATGTTCCATTAAATATTTGTTTCAATAGGAAATAAATCAACACGAAAAATGCACTTGTCAAGCCTTTTTAAGAGTCTTTATTGTAATTGCATGTGTAAATGTGAAATGTGAAATACAAATGAAGGTTGTGCTTTTATTAATTATGATTACATTTCTTCCGTACAGGACATTCACAAAGTTTTCCAGATCCAACAAACTGAAGATCTTTGAAGCTTCTCAACATGATGAATAATAAAAGCAGCACACATCAACAACATTACATGCATTATACACTAATATACTGGAATAATAAACGTAAGTGGGACAAACATTAAAGCTGTATTTGGCATAGAAATAGTTTAATTTAATGAAATGTACATCTAAATTGATCATGAACGCATGAAGAGCAGTGATTTGCTGTAAACTCAAAGATGTCATTCTAAATCTATTTATTTTGGTGAAGATACACATTTGTGTATTCTTGTCTCACATTACTGTGATTCTGTCAAATCAGTTCATTTGATGTTAACTTTGTGTGATTCAAAGATGATTTGATGTGGACGCTTGAACATGATCCCTTACAGAATACAGCTAAATATTAAGATCAAAGTAACATCAGCACAAAAAAATAAAAGGTAAAAATAATACACAATGTGTGTGAATGACTTGTGTTAAATGAGTATGTATGTGAATATCTGAATACACAAGTAAGAATTAAAATGTAAAGAAAATACAATAAATATTGATCTATAACTGTCTCTGCTCTTTGTCAAATGAATAATGTTCACTCTTCTGCTCCCTTGACATGAATCAGACCTTAAATCACCTGCAGGTGAGATACATGACTTTACATCAATCAAAAATAAGAGAAACAGAACCTTTAAACACTCAATCAACTCAAAAAATTATGTGCGAAGTGAAAACCCAAAATGACATTGACAAATCGCAGTCTGGTTTTTAGGTCTCTCAAAATGTAAGGTTTTGCAGTCAAAACAATGGCAGCACAGACGTGAGGACAGATTCATTCAATTCTCGACGGACTCTTCAGCACTTTCCATCTCAACGTCGCTCTGATTCTTTTGCTTGCTGTAAGCTTTTATGACACTGACGATATTTGGCAAATTTTTTATCTCAGCCTGTGCTATAATGTTTTCTAGGATGGGCTGCATGGAAAAGGCATATTCCATAACGCTCCAAGTTTTATCTCTTTCTGTTTTGTACTTATAGCCACCACTGTGGATACCAATCAGATTACAGTCTACATCAAAAACTGGAGAGCCAGAAGATCCGTGATAGAAACAAGAGTCATAAGTAATCTGGTTTTTATATGCTGAAAAGTCCCATTTCTGTTCCAACAACACCTCATTTATAACATTAAACAAATGTAGATTCTCAGAAACATGTTTATTCACAGCCTTTAGTCGATTATCTTTCTCAATGATGAAGCAGGGGTCCATTTTCTTAACCCCTTCACCTGGATGTCCCACTATACAGATCTGACCTCTGTTAATAGAAGCGTTTGGACGGTAATATTCAAACAATTTAGGATACTCAGCAATGTTTTCAACATCATCAAGCTCAAGAAGAGCATAGTCAAGATACCTTCCTTCATCATCGTTTCCAAGAAAGTAAGCTGCGAGTTGTAAGCGGTGCTTGCTATCCTCTGAATCCAGGTCTTCATAACCAAATACAGCTGTGAACTGTGCAGCGTTCACTTTTGTAACATCAGATTCTCCAATAACATGAGCATTAGTGAGGATGTATCTGTCGAAGAGCAAGAAACCGGTTCCTATAGCAGACCCTCCCTGTCGAATCTGACACACAGAGTCAGAGAGCTTCATGAGCTGCTTTACTTTCTTCACCTTCAAGAAATTCTCAATACTCTTACCATATTCTGCTCTGAAGAACTTTTGGACCTCAGACTTGCTCTTTAGGTTCTCTCGCAGCTTTAATGTTACCAGTAAATCTTTAAACTGATCACGCAGAATACCCAGAATCTCTTGAGAATTTACAATGGGTTTAGCCACATACCGTTTAGATGAAGGATTTGTGAACTTTGTGCTTCCATCTTGTTTTTTTTCTTGCTCAGGTTTGATGGGTTTTGATGCGTTTGAAGTCAGACTTGATCCCACAGTTTCTGCCACATCAGCGTCTGAAGCTACATTAGGTTCAGTCTTGACAAGAGTCAGATCATCTTGACTGTCTGTCTGATTCTTATCACTGACAACAACTACCTGGAGAGCCCTTCGGTCAAGATCGTCTACAAGTATTGACAATTCATGCTTTATCTCCCTATCATGCTCGCTACTAAATTCAGAGAGTGCACAGTGTTTCAGGAAAATGCCATTGATGAATCGACCATCACGTTTAAGAGCAGTTTTGATTTTCTCTCCTTTGAATGCATACACGCAGACATATTGTACTCTGCTCCTCAGGGCTTTGCTCTTCAGTAAGCGTAGCACTTTCCGTCCTCCGTCTTTTTTAACCCAGAAGGTGACTAACATTTCAGGCTTTCTTGCTTCTCTGAGTGAGCCTGAAGTTGATTGTTGATTTGTAGAACTAGTTCCTTCATTTTTGATGAATGTTAAATAAACAACCTCATCTCTTTCAATGAGACAGCAGGGAAAATCTGTCTTCACAGCAGCTCTAGGAACTGCTCCGTTGGATCTTTGGATGATTATTTCTTTCTGAATGAATTTTTCATTCCTAAAAATCTGGCTTGTATTAAGAGCCTCAAGCACAGTCATGGATGTATTACAGACCACTGAATATGTCTCAGACCAATTGGAGTTTATACAAAACAAGAAAGTGTGTTTTTCCTCTTCTGCTTTCTTTTAAAATGAGAAAAAAACATGTTATGTACACAAACATTTATATTAAGTCCACTGAAGAAATGTTTGTAATTAATGGTTATTAATTTTGAATATATGTTCAGTGATCTACCTGCTGCAGATGGTTTGAAGAACCCTCTTCAACTTCTTTCTTAAACGAATGATCCATTTGTTTCTTAAAAATGTCAAACAGTGATGTTAATACAGGCTTAATACTGTCTACAGCTTTATATCATAATTGAAATCATGAAAAGGCCAAGTGATTGCAGTGTTATGGTTTTTCACACCCAGCATGATGCAGCAAAGCAAAATCACAAACTGTCTATTAACAATAAGTTCACGATTTCACACTTACATCTACTAGCACGATAACGTAATGCGTATTTGGCGTGTATGGTAATACGTTGTAGGCGTGCTGTCCTGGGGGAGGGCTCCTAGCCGGGAATGGCCCGAACCCAGTGAACCCCCCCCCCGTGATTAGACTCCTAGTGATATTGGTGGAGAAGGGGTGGTGGAGGGATGCTGCTTAACCGTCAACTAGATGGAGGTAAGACAGCTGTATTTATGTCCAGGGTTGATTATCTAGATTGTGTACCACCTTTGCTAATTAGCCTGAGTATCTGACGTGCTCCTCCCGAACTTAGTTTATAAACTACGTTTCTAAACTTCATGTGGAGACAAATTAGGAAATTAAGTCAAAAATGTTTGCTGTGATTGACCAGTGATGTTTTGTTACAACATTACAACATTAATGATATGTAAACTAAAGAGTAAGCAATAGTTGCAAAAAAATTAAGTACTAGCAGGATGAAAATAGAGATTATGTTTTAAGGATTAAATGCTGAGCTGGCTTGCCATATATGGACATCAGGATTGTTTGTTTAACAAGGTGTGTCAATAAGGTGTGTTCTGAATGAGAAATGAAACTCTGAAGTCAGAAAAAGAGAGCAAAGTTTCTCAGTAGTTATATGTGTAAGTAACTTAGGCTGTCAAGGCTATTTTATTCACTTTAAACATCGGTTGAAATTATTATTTATCTTTAATACAGATTATGCTGGTTCATTAATAAAGTCATGACAAAAAAATATATTATATCCGATGTATTTTCTATGAGCGATTTATAAAATTTATAAATAAATGCCCTCTGAGCATTTATTCTATGCTTGGATTTATAAAAAAAACAACCTAGTTTGTCTAATTGTTTGGTCAAACCCCTCTGAGCGATTTATCTAAACAAACAAATATACGATTCTTAAAGTTCATGTGGTACATGGCCGTACATGTTATGTATGATATATATATATATATATATTTACATTTATGCATTTAGCAGACGCTTTTATCCAAAGCGACTTACAGTGCATCCAGGATATACGTTTTATTGTCAGTATGTGTGTTTCCTGGGAATCGAACCCACTAACTTTTGCGCTGCTAACGCAATGCTCTACCACTGAGCCACAGGAATATATATATATATATATTTAGAATAATTATTTTCGCACCTGAATTAGACGTTGTCAAAAGTTATCATTATGCACTTTTAAAAAATATCTTGAAACAGATTTCTTAATTAGGGCCTTTCCTTGATTTTTTTTTTTTTGTTGCATTTTTGTTTTAACACACTGGTTATTGTACGCTACATTGTTTGACTTTATATCTTTTATATTTGTATTTTGTTATTTTCTGTGAAATATTTTGACAATCAAAGAAGGATCTTCAATTTCTTTCCAGTTTAATAATATTTAGCAATGTTAATCAAATGTATATTTGAAATGGCTAGAAATTAGGTGCTTGGATGATTTGTACATATAATAACCTCTGTCTGTCCCACAGATAATAAATCACATAACCTAATCGATATTCTATAATTAAATCGACTAATCGAATATTAGAAAATCGTGACCCATCCCTACAATGTACCAGGTCAGCTGTTTTTATTTTGCATGCCGCCCACGCTTGCACTATTACTAGGCTGCCCACCTCTCACCTGTCCTTTTCCATTGTTATTGGCGCTTTCCTGACCGAGTCCGGTTACCACCGTGGACAACCTGTCACGATCCTGCCTGGCCGCGTGCGGCTCTTCGTCGCTGGGGATCCCCGGCGGCCCCTTACCTGCCATTGGGCACGCGCTTCTGTCTGTCAAGCCAGACTTGGTGCAATTGGATGCTTCTGCAGAGGTCAGGTGCGGATGCCCTTCCCATAGGTGGATCTCGACACTCAATGTTTCAGAGAACCGGGGTTACGAACAGTAACCTATTGTTTCCCAACAAGCACTGCAGATGAGGCATTAAGTGCATGGCACTGCAACCAGCAGAACATTTCACAGTTTAATTTAGAAATGTGGTCACTCAGTTTTTCAAGATTCAGTTTTAATCATGTAACTGTTAACAGATTTGAACCAAAAAATTAAGTGTTACTACGCACAGACCTTATAGATTGCAAATACAAAAACAAGACGAGTAAAGAAAACGCGGTACTTAGAATAATCACCCTTTAATTAAACATGTGAACACAGAAAACCTCTGTTAACAGGTTAATGTAACATTTCCCATTCTATGACAAATACAATAATGGCAACTTACTCTTGATGAACACGCTCTTCTCAGAGTAGCTGCAAGCGCTGCTCTTTTTGTGTGACGGTGTCAGAGTTAAGGCGCAGTACTGCCACCTGGAGGTCAACCAGATACTGGCGCTGGAGTATTTACATGTCATACGAGTCCTGTTCATTTTAAATATTGCGGTTATCGTCAATACCGGTGTATCGCCACGCACTAAATTAACATAATATCGATAATCGTTGCTTTGAATATCACGGTTATCGTCAATACCGGTGTATCACGACACCCCTATTCTGTATACTGTCTGATGGTTGGCTTCCTCTGAGGGGTTGGCATCATCTCTTCTCAGGTATTCGGTCATCTCAGATCATTTAAGAGTTGGATCCAGTCTGAAGCTTGTGTAATTCATAGTTACAAGATTATGAGATGCATTATATGAATGCTTGGCTAAAGAGATGCGTCTTTAATCTAGATTTAAACAGAGAGAGTGTGTCTGACCTGAAGGGTATGTGTGTTCATTCAAAGAAAGGCTTATCTGTGAATTAATTAGAGAAGAGTCCATTTTTATGGCATAGTCTTTCTTAAGGTTCAAAGACGGTGAGAGGGATAACTCTCAACTAGGTCATAAAGTGTATCTGGTCTGGCTGAAGTGTCCTGGTTGTCATGGTAACCGGGGCCTGGAGTCATTCACAGACATACGGGCCCCCATGTGTATTGGGTGAGGGGTCTGTGATTATTTGTTAATCTAATGAAAAATTGTGTCTCTGATTGGTCCAAATGCTAGTGCTTATTTTGTAGGTAACCTACTAGTATGTTTTTTTTTAAGATTCTGGTAGTTATTTATTAGATACTAGTTATATTATTTATTACATAGGCCTATTACTTATTTCAATAGTGACTAGTAACTGCTCTATTGTTACTAGCATTACATTTCAAAAAACAAATGTAACATTATTTTTTACAACATTAATGATATGTAAGCTAAAGAGTAAGCAATAGTTGCTAAAAATTAAGTACTAGCAAAAAAATAAAAAATATGTATAACCTGAATGCAATTGTAAGTCGCTTTGGATAAAAGCGTCTGCTAAATGCATAAATGTAAAAAAAGTAAATGTACTAGCAGGATGAAAATAGAGATTCCCCTCCGGGAACATCGAGCTGCGTCGAACGCTAGGGGAACGCCATCAGCGATGTCCAGCTCTGAATCATAAGTGTAATCAGTCAAAATTGACAGCCAGACGTCAGGTGCGGGTGACGTCACGACCAGGATGCTTAAAAGCACGTGAAGTGCAGCCGGCGCCAGCTTTTTGTCATTCAGCAAAGCTCTCTGTGTGTGTCAGTCATTGTCTGTAGATCTGTTATTATCCAGTTAGGAAATAAGAAAGTTTGTTCTAAAAAAAGGCAGGCAAAGAAAGATTAGTACAGACATGTCAAAGGCAACCTTTAAATCTAAGAGGGGCGAGAGTGGTTCACAGTACAGACAGTGTGTGACTCCCTGCTCTCGCTTCATCACGAGTGGGGATACACACAGTCTGTGCGTGGTCTTCTTGGGAGCGAAGCACGCGGAGTCGGCTTTTGAGGAAGCCGGCTGCCCGCATTGTGAGCGGCTTCCTATGCACACGCTTCGCTCCCGGAAAGCTCTCTTCGAGGAGGGAGTTTTCGCGAGCGCTCCTCGCGGTGCTGGCCCCGCCTCCGCTGAGGCGGAGCGGTGGCTACACTCGTGGGGCTCGCAAATGGATTTGGCAGAGGGATTAGAGACGGGTAAACCCCTATCTCTGTCCTCACCTGCCAGATCCACTGCCCGTTCTCTGGGTTCGGAAGCCCGTTCTGCGGATTCTTCCCCTCAGAGGGCGGGGCCAGTGTTTCACCTATCTCCCTCCGAGGAGGAAGATGTGGAGAGCACTGGTTTTTCGCCCACTCTATCCCCGCAATACGAGGAGTTATTAGAGGTAGTTACTCGCGCGGTTGCCAAGTTAAACATTAATTGGCCCGCCGATGATCAGACTGAAGAGCAACGAAGTAAACTAGATGAACGCTTTCTGCGTAGTAAGTCACTACCTCTATGCCGGAGCCTGCCTTTCTTTCCCGATCTTCACACTGAGGTGTCGAGATCGTGGAAAAGACCCTTTTCTGCACGCCTATTTATCCCCGCCTCTGACTATTATGGTAATGTAGCGGGGTTAAGTGAGTGTGGTTACAGAGCGATGCCCCGGGTTGAACAGACGCTTGCGAGCTATCTGGCACCCGGTGCGGCATCGTCTCTGAAGGCTCCGGTCTTGCCCACCAAGCCGCTGCGTGGGTCATCAGCGCTGTTGGGCAAGGGGTACGCGGCAGCAGGTCAAGCAGGTGCATGCCTTCACACTATGGCTGTGCTTCAGGCATATCAAGCAGACCTGCTGAAAGAGCTAGATGAGGGCGAGCAAATTAGTTCAAGTGATGTCGGAGAACTAAGGAGAACCGCTGATTTAGCTCTCCGTGCCACTAAAGAGACCGCCCGTGCCATTGGGCGGTCTATGGCAGCAATGGTGGCAGCGGAGAGGCATTTATGGTTGACTCTGTCCGACATGAAAGAGAAGGACAGAGTCGTCTTGATGGATGCCCCGCTTGCGCCTTCTGGGCTGTTCGGCGATGCCGTCGACTCGGTCGTCGACAGGTTCCAGGAGGCGTCTAAACAGGCGGCAGCATTTCAGCGGTTTCTCCCTCGCCGCTCTGTAGCTCTAGGGGCTGCTGGTCGGGAGCAGCCCCAACCGTGTACCAGCTCCTCATATAGGGAGGTCCAAAGGCAGAGCGTTGCCGCTCGTGCTCCCCCGCAGCGGGACCGAGGTCGACAACGCTCTAGAAAATCGAGGCTTTCGGAGACGAAGCCCGACCTGAGGGTCGTGCTTCAGTCTAGGAAGCCCTCGATGAAGCGGTCCTGACGTCTATGCAGGACTGTTGAGGGCGGCCCCTACTGGGGAAGAGCGGGGTGCACCGCATTACACGGTGTCCGTCTCTCCTCAGCGCCCTCTGGAGATCGTTCTGCCAACCCTGCCAGAGTTCCAGGGCGCAGCGGTCTCCTGCGAGTGCCTTTCTCAGTTCTTTCCGCCCGGAAACGTAGCGGAGCTGAGAGCCTCGCCACGCCTTCAGGGATCTCCCGAGCAGCTACATCGGTGGCCTGCCGGTCCTCCGTGTCAGGGCATCGATCTAGCGGCTCCAAACACACCAGAGGCCAGTCTCGAGAGACTGGCTCCCTTAGTAGATTATTTAGCAGCGTGGAAACTACTGCCAAATGTATCTCGTTGGGTCCTGCAGACTGTAGAGAAAGGTTATCGTATTCAATTCGGCGCTCCGCCGCCACCTTTCAAAGGGTTGTGTCTCACGAGCACAAATCCCGAGCAGGCTCTGGTATTAGAACAAGAGGTCAGCTCTCTTCTGAGGAAGGAGGCCATCGAGGTGGTCCCTCCTCTCGACAGAGAGTCCGGGTTCTACAGCCGGCACTTCGTTGTTCCAAAGAAGGATGGAGGGTTACGTCCAATTTTAGATCTGCGGCTACTGAACCGCTCAGTCAGCCGCCTGAAGTTCAGAATGCTTACTGTAAAACAGGTCGTGTCTCAGATCAGATCCGAGGACTGGTTCGTCACGATAGATCTAAAAGACGCCTATTTCCATGTATCCATCCTTCCCAGTCACAGGAAGTTCCTGAGGTTCGCTTTCAGGGGCAAAGCTTACCAATATCGGGTTCTTCCCTTCGGCCTAGCACTCTCACCCCGAACTTTCACGAAGTGCGTGGATGCTGCACTGGCGCCTCTGCGACTTCAGGGCATCCGCATACTCAACTACATCGACGATTGGTTGATTTTAGCTCATTCAGAGCAGTTGGCGGTTCGACATCGAGATGTCGTTCTCGCTCACATGAAAGAATTGAGGTTAAGACTAAATGCAGAGAAAAGTGTGCTGTCTCCATTCCAGAGAACCACTTATCTAGGCGTGGTGTGGGATTCGACCACGATGCAGGCACGATTGTCCCCTGCTCGGATCGAGTCGATTCTCAACACGGTCAGGAGAGTCAGAGAAGGCCTGTCACTCACTGTCAAGCAGTTTCAAAGACTGTTGGGTCTGATGGCAGCAGCGTCCAACGTGATACCTTTTGGCCTGCTGTACATGAGACCCCTACAGTGGTGGCTCAAGTCCAAGGGGTTCTCCCCGAGGGGAAACCCATTCCGCATTATCAAGGTCACGCGGCGATGCCTACGTGCCTTGGACATGTGGAGGAAACCTTGGTTCTTGTCTCAGGGCCCGGTCCTGGGAGCTCCTTGCCGCCGCGTAACGCTAGCGACGGATGCATCCCTGACCGGTTGGGGAGCGGTCATGAGTGGCCACCCTGCCCGCGGTCTGTGGAGTGGTCACCATCTCACGTGGCACATCAAATGCCTGGAGATGCTGGCCGTGTTTCGAGCACTGAAACATTTTCTTCCGGACCTAAGAAATCACAATGTGCTAGTACGCACCGACAACACAGCTGTGGTTTCTTATATCAACCACCAGGGAGGTCTGCGTTCGCGCCCCTTATGCAAGCTGGCGCACCAGATCCTTGTGTGGTCCCAGGACAAGTTCCTCTCGCTGAGAGCGGTCTATATTCCTGGGCATCTCAATGTAGGAGCAGACATCCTGTCGAGGCAGGGGCCGAGGCCCGGGGAATGGAGGCTTCACCCCGAGGTGGTGAAGCAGATTTGGAGAGTTTTTGGCCAGGCACAGGTGGATCTGTTTGCGACTCGTCAGACATCGCACTGTCCCCTCTGGTACTCTCTGACTCATCCGGCTCCGCTGGGGCTGGATGCTATGGTACAGACGTGGCCGAGGCTTCGTCTGTACGCCTTTCCCCCGATTGCTCTGCTCCTGGGAGTTCTAGAGAGAGTGCGCCGGGACGGGGTCCGGCTGTTGCTAGTAGCCCCGTTCTGGCCGGGCCGAGTATGGTTCTCGGACCTGATTTCTCTCCTCGATGGCTCCCCATGGGAGATTCCAGTCAGGAGAGATCTCCTCTCACAAGCGGAGGGTATGATCTTTCACCCCCGCCCGGAGTTATGGAAGCTGTGGGCATGGCCCCTGAGGGGGCGCGACTCATAGCGTCAGGTCTCTCAACCGAGGTTGTTGAGACCATTCTCCAATCTAGAGCTCCCTCAACGAGGAAACTGTATGGCCTCAAGTGGAGACTCTTCACTTCTTGGTGTGGAGACCACCAGCTCGACCCAGTTAACTGCCCGATTGGTACAGTGCTGGAGTTTCTGCAGGCTCGGTTCTCCGCAGGGTTATCCCACTCCACCCTGAGGGTTTATGTGGCAGCTATAGCGTCTTACCACGCCCCTATGGGTGGACAATCAGTGGGCAAGGACCCCCTGATCATACGTTTCCTCCGCGGTGTGCTGAGGCTCAGGCCTAGAGTACGGTCCAGGGTCCCTCCTTGGGATCTCACTGTTGTGCTAGAAGCTCTCTGCAAACCTCCGTTTGAACCCATCGAGCAGGTATCAGAGCGTCTTCTTACGCTGAAGACGGTGCTACTTTTAGCCATATCTTCGCTGAAGAGAGTTGGGGATCTACAGGCCCTCTCGGTGGCCTCTATAGACTTTACGCCCGGTCTGGCGAAAGTCTTTTTGTACCCTCGTGTGGGGTACGTCCCTAAGGTCCCCTCCTCGGTACCGCGACCCGTTGTACTCCAGGCTTTTTGTCCTCCTCCCTTCAGGGAGCCCAACCAGGAAAAGCTTAACTGTATGTGTCCAGTGCGAGCACTGGACGCATACGTCCACAGAACTGCCCTGTGGAGAAAATCGGACCAACTGCTGGTATGCTACGGTCCTCCTAAAAAGGGTCTTCCAGCTGCTAAGCAGACCCTTAGTCGGTGGATAGTGGATGCCATCATAGTTGCCTATGAGTCCTCTGATCTCCCCTCGCCTTTGGGGGTCAAGGCTCACTCAACCAGAGGTATGGCGGCCTCCAAGGCCTTTTTCGCAGGTGTCCCTATTCAGGACATTTGTGACGCTGCTGGGTGGTCTACGCCCCTAACCTTCGTCAGATTCTATGACCTAGATCTGCAAGCCACTCCTGGCTCTGCTGTTCTCTTGCCGTAGCTGTGCATTCCACACACTGAGCAGGGATTGGTAATTCTGGCGGCGTGGACATCTCGTTCCCCTAGCGTTCGACGCAGCTCGATGTTCCCGGAGGGGAACGTCCCAGGTTACGTATGTAACCCTGGTTCCCCGAGGGAACGAGACGCTGCGTCGCAAGGCCATACTTCCGGCATCCCTACTAGAGCTTTGCTTCATTCCTGGAAGCTGGCGCCGGCTGCACTTCACGTGCTTTTAAGCATCCTGGTCGTGACGTCACCCGCACCTGACGTCTGGCTGTCAATTTTGACTGATTACACTTATGATTCAGAGCTGGACATCGCTGATGGCGTTCCCCTAGCGTTCGACGCAGCGTCTCGTTCCCTCGGGGAACCAGGGTTACATACGTAACCTGGGACGTTATGTTTTAAGGATTAAATGCTGAGCTGGCTTGCCATATATGGACATCAGGATTGTTTGTTTAACAAGGTGTGTCAATAAGGTGTGTTCTGAATGAGAAATGAAACTCTGAAGTCAGGAAGTTCAGACACTGTCTTACATCATCCAGATTCTCTCTTAACTTGGACAAGGTAAGATTTCCTGGAGTTCTTTTTAAGTTTGGATACTAGTTCATTAATTTAGTTTACTTTAAAATTAGGAAACTAGTTTCTTGTTTTATAGGCATAGGCGTAAATCCAGGGGGGGGGGGGGATTTTCAACCCTGTCTGAGGGTTGTACCCCCCTAAAAATATTATTACAAGCGACTTTGTGTATTGAAAATAATATAACGGACAAATAATTGTGTTGTGCCTCTCAGTGGTTTGGTCCTCTGCCTGCTTTCCTCCTACCGACACACACACACACACACACATACGAGTCCGGTCACGGTGGGAGAGAGTAAAGTTTCTCAGTAGTTATATGTGTAAGTAGCCTAACTTAGGCCGTCAAGGCTTTTTTATTCACTTTAAATATCGGGCGAAATTATTATTTCTCTTTAATACAGATTATGCTGGATCATTAATAAAGTCATGACAATTTTTTTTTATATCCGATGTATTTTCTATGAGCGATTATAAGGTTACCAAGCTTAGCTTGTTTAATACCGTAACTAACACGTCGATAAGCTTGTGTGTGAACTAATATTAGGCTAATATTTTAGACCTACCGATGTGTTGGGTTTTGCTCAATATGATGTTAAGTGGCGGTGGGATTGCTGCGTAAGTAGATTAATATAACGTTAATGCGCGAGCGTGAATCTCCCGCTCGTACGCGGATTTCCTTTGCTCTCCCACAAAACCGGACGCTCTCACTTAAAACGTGTCTCTCATCTCGCTCAAGTGTGCGCGCTCAAACAGGCCTACGTGAAGAGGGAACTGATCCTGGAATTTCTTTACTATTTAATAATAGTCTTATCAAATGTATATTAGAAAAAGCTAAGGAATCGGGTGCTTGTATGATTTATAAAAATAATACAAATACATAGTTTGTCTAATTGTTTGGTCAAACCCCTCTGAGCGATTTATCTAAACAAACAAACCAACAATACGATTATTAAAGTTAATGTGGTGGCCATACATGTTATGTATGATATATATATATATATATATATTTAGATTAATTATTTTCGCACCTGAATTAAACGTTGTCAAAAGTTATCATGCACTTTTAAAAAATATCTTGAAACAGATTTCTTAATTAGGGCCTTTCCTTGTTTTTTTTATTGTTGCATTTTTGTTTTAACACACTGGTTATTGTATGCTACATTGTTTGACTTTATATCTTTTATATTTGTATTTTGTTCTTTTCTGTGAAATATTTTGACAATCAAAGAAGGATCTTCAATTTCTTTCCAGTTTAATAATATTTAGCAATGTTAATCAAATGTATATTTGAAATGGCTAGAAATTAGGTGCTTGGATGATTTGTACATATAATAACCTCTGTCCAACTAAGGTTGGTCAAACCCCTCGATTTATCTAAAAACAGCACATGGCTCTAAAGACTTCATATAAAAGGTCAATGTTATGTCATATTATGTCAGATATCTCATCTGAATGTAAAATCAATGCAATAAATTTTCAGTTGTTGGCAATAGTAAGTAACAATTCCTATCAAACAACATCAAATGCAAAGATAGTTGTAAACGAAGATATCATAACACATAAAAATGCTCTGCTAGAATCGCTGTTTGGGCATTTATTGGGAGGTTTTTTATTTATCTATTTTTTTTTTTATCCAGTGTTCTTGTTTCTTTTCATGAAAACTCACTTCATATCAGCAGCACATTCAATGGCACTCTCCTCTAAAACAGTGAATATACAGTTATAGGTAATGACACTGTCTGCTAATGCATTAAACCCATAGAATAATGTAGGGATGTTATCAAAAATATGATAAATGCATTAGGCTATAGTGTTATATTTGGTCTCAACATCTTCAGTAGTCTATTTAGGGAATAGTGCATCTAACCCTTGTTCTGTCTTAAATCGTGAAGATATATATATATATATATTTATTTCAATCCAAGTACACAATACCGTTTCTAGCCAATTTGACACCCTAGGCGAAATCCCTATTGTACAAATATTTTTATTCTTTTCAGACCCCAGTTTCTTGTCACATTAAACTTGTTTTTCATTGTAACGACACTAATTTGTAGAGATTGAGTTCCACAAATCAGAATGCATTATATGTAAATTGACTTAAGATAAACATTTTGCAGTTTATTATCTGTAATATCATTGTGTTGCCACTAGATGCCTGTATAGCCCTATGTACCAATCCCTAGTTGCTAAGACATTGCACATAAATCTCACATAAATTAGTTTTATTACATTTGGATACATGTTTAGATACTATAAATGGCTACTTTTTGTCTTTATCTGTTTTTTGTTCAATTGTTTTGTTGTTGTTGCTTGAAATATTGATTTAAAGTGTCAGTTATTACATTAATATTTCAGTCAAACCTATAAAAGCCTTTGTTACCGCAAGCTACATATTAAAGCCTGATCAGTGGCATAAAAGTAATCAATACAGCTATTAATCCTTTGCTACTCATTAACGCGTGAACTTCCCCTTTAAATAACGTGATGCTCTGCCATCATGTGTATGACGCTGCTCGCAGTAAGTGCTGTGTTATGAGTAGGGGTGGGCGATGTGGCAAAAATATCATATGTTTTTTTTTAGAAATATCACAATTTCATGATTTTATCATGATTCTTTGTCATGTTGGTTTTACTATTTTGTCTTATCAGTGCAGCCAAGATAATTTCCCTATTACAAAGACAAGGCCTTTCAAGGTAACAAATATAAAATGAATGGTGGATATTTAGGCCGAAGTGGGTGAAGATAAAAATCTTTTTTATTATTTTATGTTTGTTATTAAAAAATAAGAACAAAGATACACATAATATACAAATAAAACAAATAAAACCTGCTTTATTTTCAGGTACAATAGGCATATTTAGCAGGAGAATTCAAGAAATTGAATGAACAAATATAAAGATAAAACACTTACTATATAGATTGATTCTATTAAAGCAACTGTATATATTTTTATTTTAAGAAGGTGGGAAACCAAAAAGTTGCTGGTCCACAGTGACTTGTATATTATTATTATTATTATTTAATAAATATAGGTTTGGGGCAACGTGAGTGAGTAAATAATGACAGAAATAAAATTTTAGGGTGAACTATCCCTTTAATGACAGTCGGCTGCATAGTTCTGTTCCTTTAAGAGCTGCACGAATCTACCCAGGCACGCATCCGTTTGTCTCAGCTGTTTACTTTAATTATAGACATAATAACCAACTGAGTATAAATGTAAACCTTGTGTGTTCTGACCGTATTCGCTCAAAAGATAACTTAGTTGAGAAATCAGGCGCTTTTAGACAGGCGTTTTAGTGCTCGCGCTTTAGGTGTGCGGGCTCAAAAAAAGTGCACGTCAGACCAGCGCGTAAATGAAAAGCTTAACTGGCAAGGCTTTAAAACACACGTGAATGTACTTTTGTGACTGCGAATAAGTACAGTGTCCCGTGAGAGTAATTCTACCGCTGAGTTAACACTGATATGAATGTATGTGGCGCTGTATATAGAGACGGAGGCGCCAGAATTGTACCTGATAGAATGTGCACTTTAGCACGATATTTCTTCAAAAGCAGATCGTGGAGACATTTTTATCATCCACGATCAAAAATCGTCATATCGCACACCCCTAGTTAGAAGTGAATGAATTGATTCAACATTTTAACAAGCGGTTTAATAAAGGATGTATTGATCTTGTGAATTAGCGAATTTTACTATACCAATATTTTTTTCATTTGCTGTTAAAGTTTATATGAGAATATTACATGACACGCTGATTCTTTAACAATGCATTGGCGCAAAAACGCACACCTTTTGGACAAATCTCGCAACATGATTTACACAAATACTGTCTAAACAAAATACTGATTTTGTGCACTTTATTTACTGCACCAATATTTTAAATTGGCCTTTAAACTTAGCTTTATTGCATGGCAAAAAATAAAGCTATAAATAAAAGCGTTACCTTGCCAATGCACTGACAGAGCCCATTGATCTAATGGCGTTGATGAGCGCTCCAAATGCAAGCATGCAACAATCAGGAAGCAATGACAGCGCTCTGATCCAATGGCATACAGGCATCATCAGATTGACAGCGCTCTGATCCAATGGCATACAGGCATCATCAGATTGACAGTGCTCTGATCCAATGAAATACAGGCATCGTCAGATAGACAGCGCTCTGATACAATGAAACACAGGCATCGTCAGATAGACAGCGCTCTGATACAATGAAAAACAGGCATCGTCAGATTGACAGCGCTCTGTTCCAATGGCATACAGGCATCGTCAGATTGACAGCCCTCTGATCCAATGGCATACAGGCATCGTCAGATTGACAGCGCTCTGATCCAATGGCATACAGGCATCGTCAGATAGACAGCGCTCTGTTCCAATGAAATACAGGCATCGTCAGATAGACAGCGTTCTGTTCCAATGGCATACGGGCATCGTCAGATTGACAGCACTCTGATCCAATGGCATACAGACATCGTCAGATTGACAGCGCTCTGTTCCAATGAAATACAGGCATCGTCACATTGACAGCGCTCTGTTCCAATGAAATACAGGCATCGTCAGATTGACAGCGCTCTGTTCCAATGGCATACAGACATCGTCAGATTGACAGCGCTCTGTTCCAATGAAATACAGGCATCGTCAGATAGACAGCGTTCTGTTCCAATGGCATACGGGCATCGTCAGATTGACAGCACTCTGATCCAATGGCACACAGTCATCGTCAGATTGACAGCGCTCTGTTCCAATGACATACAGGCATCGTCAGATTGACAGCGCTCTGATCCAATGGCATACAGGCATCGTCAGATTGACAGCGCTCTGATCCAATGGCATACAGGCATCGTCAGATTGACAGCGCTCTGATCCAATGGCATACAGGCATCGTCAGATTGACAGCGCTCTGATCCAATGGCATACAGGCATCGTCAGATTGACAGCGCTCTGATCCAATGGCATACAGGCATCGTCAGATTGACAGCGCTCTGTTCCAATGAAACACAGGCATCGTCAGATTGACAGCGCTCTGATCCAATGAAATACAGGCATCGTCAGATTGACAGCGCTCTGTTCCACTGACATACAGGCATCGTCAGATTGACAGCGCTCTGATCCAATGGCATACAGGCATCGTCAGATTGACAGCGCTCTGATCCAATGAAACACAGGCATCGTCAGATTGACAGCGCTCTGATCCAATGAAATACAGGCATCGTCACATTGACAGCGCTCTGTTCCAATGGCATACGGGCATCGTCAGATTGACAGCGCTCTGTTCCAATGGCATACAGACATCGTCAGATTGACAGCGCTCTGATCCAATGAAATACAGGCATCGTCACATTGACAGCGCTCTGTTCCAATGAAATACAGGCATCGTCACATTGACAGCGCTCTGTTCCAATGAAATACAGGCATCGTCACATTGACAGCGCTCTGATCCAATGGCATACAGGCATCGTCAGATTGACAGCGCTCTGATCCAATGACATACAGGCATCGTCAGATTGACAGCGCTCTGATCCAATGGCATACAGGCATCGTCAGATTGACAGCGCTCTGATCCAATGGCATACAGGCATCGTCAGATTGACAGCGCTCTGATCCAATGGCATACAGGCATCGTCAGATTGACAGCGCTCTGATCCAATGGCATACAGGCATCGTCAGATTGACAGCGCTCTGATCCAATGGCATACAGGCATCGTCAGATTGACAGCGCTCTGATCCAATGGCATACAGGCATCGTCAGATTGACAGCGCTCTGTTCCAATGAAACACAGGCATCGTCAGATTGACAGCGCTCTGTTCCACTGACATACAGGCATCGTCAGATTGACAGCGCTCTGTTCCAATGAAATACAGGCATCGTCAGATTGACAGCGCTCTGTTCCAATGAAATACAGGCATCGTCAGATTGACAGCGCTCTGTTCCAATGAAATACAGGCATCGTCAGATTGACAGCGCTCTGTTCCAATGAAATACAGGCATCGTCAGATTGACAGCGCTCTGTTCCAATGAAATACAGGCATCGTCAGATTGACAGCGCTCTGTTCCAATGAAATACAGGCATCGTCAGATTGACAGCGCTCTGTTCCAATGAAATACAGGATTTCAGGGTGACCGTGTAACTCTTTATCACAACCCTGCTACAATATGGTGCCAGTACGTGCGCTCATTGGCGCCCCTTCAGCTGGTGGCGCCCTAGGCCACTGCCTAGCTCGCCTATGCCTAGAAACGGTACTGCATGTATGGCCACATGAACGCTTTCCTGACCAAACGCTACATGAACCGTTTCATATAAACTGGAATGAATACATAACTAGAGCTAAACTGGAGGACATATGAAAGCACGTATTTCGGTACATTTCGAAATAAGGTGCATTAAAAGTCAATAAATCCTTGATTAATATTAATATTTTAATTAAAAACATGTCTCCACATACTATTCAATAAAATTCTAGTGCGTTTAATCTATTAAATAACAGAAGAGTGAGCGAGTTTTTGGAAATTAAACGTATTTTAGTGAACAAAGTACCATATTTCAGCTCTCATTTCAAAATTTGATTTTATCCTTGCTTCTCGGAAATACTCAATCTATATGCTTTCTAACAGTTTCATGTGGCCGTAAACATTTAATTTTAACGTGGCTTTAAGCACTATTAAGCACGAAGTTTCACTTTCACAACGTAAAGCCGGTAAATGGGGTGTTTACATGTAATAATTGTAATATGAGTTTACATTATTGTTAGAATCCAGAGTCTCCGCATCAGTAAACGTTCGACTCAAACCTTTTCCCTCCGAAGATGTGTCACATTTCGGGGAAAAGCAAAAAGCAAAAAAAAAAAAATAGTCAAACAACATCATAAAATGCGGGAAACTATTAATTTTTTATTCTAAAATTAATTGTATTTAATAGTATACAAATTATACTACAACTGGAAAATACTGTAAATTGATAAACTGTTCGGCATGATGACGTTTAATGTCTCTGACAGCGCCTGTAGTCCCATTTAGCAACAGCCTTTTTTAAGAAATGTAACAGTTAAAAAAAAAATCTTGAGTATGGTGTAACTGGTGTGTTTTATGTCATAGAATAACACGTGAAAGTATCTTGAGCCTGTGTGAACCACGGACCTTATTTAAGAGATTTAACCAAAATCCCATTAAAATAAAAACATTCACTTTGGGACGAGGGAACCGGAAGTGCTTAGATGCTAACTCGCTTCCGAGTTTTCGCTTACAAAGTGAAATCATAGTTCCACTACTATACACAATCACGGTGACAACCGACCATCGCGGTGACGAGGTTGTCATTGCAACCATCACAGCCCTAAATTCATCTTGTGCACCATCTATCTGTCTGTCTGTCTGTCTGCAGAAAGATAACTGTAGAATTTGACTTTCTAATTTCAAGGCAAAACTGTTAAAATAAAGTGAAATTATTAAAGCAAGTAAAAAATATTTCTCCTCTGAGCTCAGGTCATCATATTTTGTTCTATTCACAGATACACGGAACAGCCGAAAACATGTCTAAAGCACCACCCAACAAAAAAAACAATCAGACCGACCTGGGTTCTGTGAGTGACTGTTATCCTTCTCATCCTCTGTTTAGCCACTGCATTAGATGTAGGCTTAGATCTAATGGTAATCTAAACCTGAGGAAATGTCACAAGCTATAGTGACAGTGTTCAGGTAAGGTTGTGGTACTTCTTGTTTGTTTTGTAGCGTTTAGGCCTACGAAACAAAAAGCTTGAGGTAACTTGTCAAAAGAGAGCTGAATGCTACAGTGCCTGCATGTAATTAATATTACAATATAACAACACTAATTACTTAATAAGAAATTACAAATATAATGCTTATATACATCGAATATATACATATATACAGAAATAGGCCTTTTGTGTACATAGAAAAAGTCTTAGATCTTTAAGTTCAGCTCATGAAAAATGGGGGCAAAAACAAAAGTGTTGCGTTTATAATTTTGTTCAGTGTATATAAAAAAAATGCTATATCTGTTAATTCCTTAGTTTGTCAATGACTAAACACATTTTTGTGCCATATAAGATGGCATCTTTTTTTTTTTTTTTTTTTTTTTACAGCATTTTACCTCAAAACATTTGAACAGCCTCACTATTGTGGATATACAGAAAAAAATGCCACAGTTGGATTAAAAATAAAACTGTGATATCACTGATTCACAGAAGATATTTTGACTGTTCTGTATACTGTATTTTCTAAATACATATTTGTTTCCCTCTCAGTGTTAACAGACAAGTCTGATTTAAATGATGATAGAAATCTTTAGACAGTGGTAAACCTGTATTAATTTCAATGTTCTTGACATTTCGCAGGAACCAATGGATAATTCACTTAAGACAGAAGCTGAAGAGGAACCCTCAAAAGATCAGCAGGTAGATTACCTAAAAGGATACTTCACCCAAAATTCTGAAAGTCCTTGGATCATTTACTCACACTCATGCTGTCCCAGATGTATATGGCTTTATTTCTTCAGGTGAATACAAATGGAGATTTTTAGAATGGTAATCCATCTGTGTTAGTCCATATAATGGACCCTCAAAGTTGATGCTTAAGAAAAAGTGCAAATGTGAGACTGCAGCTTAACCCTCTGGTATTGTTCAGTTGGAAGTCACACTCGTGTTGTTTGTGGTCAAAACTGACCAGAGATCCTTATTGTATAATTTGGGATTTCATGTTACTAAACAATATTCATATGTAAATAATGGACCATTTGTTTATTTATAATTATATATATATATATATATATATATATATAAACATTTTATAATATTTTTCAAATAATGCAGTATTTCAGTTAAATGGAGGAAAAGTACTTAAAGGGATAGTTCATTCAAAAAAAGAAAATGGCTTATGGCCAGCTGACATATATGTTCATGTTAGGCATAAATGTCACCATGTTGCAAATCATGACTTTGATCATGAAATGATGAATTTGAAATAACATTTTAAACAAACCTATTATTTTGCTTCAGAAGACCTTGATTCCTCCACTGGGATCATATGTGTTACTGTCGTCAGTGCCGATCATAGACTTCTGGGGGCACTAATGGAAAAACTGTGGGGGGGTTGTGGTTCGGATGAAAGAAGGGATGAAATGCATTTGTCTGTATTTCATTCCGTCTCGATTGGCGCTGACGGAAAGCGCTTGAGAAACAGCATCTCTTCCGCGGCTCGGTGCACCCTCGGCTCGTGTTTTTTTTTTTGTCTCGAGCAAGAGAGTGTACGACATTCATGTTACATGATTTTACAGATTTTTATGTAGAGAGGGTGACAGCGCACCGCATTAAAATAAATGATTCATGTTTTCATAACCGCTGGCCAAATTAAAAAACGAAACTAAAATTAAAACATCTTTGAGAGCAAGGGTGATTCGGGGGTCCTACGCAGCTTGTGTATTAAGGAGGATCGGCTCTGCCTGTCGTGTTCACAGTGGAGTCAACATTGAGGGTCCCGTACACATACATTACATGGACTCACGAAGATGGATTTTTCTGCAAATTTGTGTCTTTGTGTTCATCTGAAGAAAGAAAGTTATAGAAATCTAGGACGGCATGAAGGTAAGGGATAAGATCATTTATTTTTTTTGGGTGGAGTTTACCTTTAAAAAAATTCAAAAATAAAATTACCATTAGATGACAAATGCTTCTTCAATGATATTCACTTGAATGTCTGTTTGTACATGATGGATTGTTTATCTGAATTTCACAGAGAACAAAAGAGCAAAAACACACTCTGAGGTTTTGTTTCGACTCTGATCCTGGTCCAGTTTTTGTGTCGTGTAATATGTCCATGACTGTGCTTGATGCCCTTAAAACAAGTGAAACTTTCAGAGTGAATAAGGATGTAAACAACATGAAGAAAGAAATAGTAATCCTGAGAGCTGACGGAGCTGCTGTGAAGACCAATTTCCCCTGCTGTCTTATTGAAAAAGAAGAGATCATAACAATATCCTTCATCAAAAAGGAAAAAGAGGCTTGTGCAATGGAGGAGACACCTTTGTTTTTCAGGACGGATCTAGTCACATTTTACATTAAAACGACAGGAAAGGAGAATATAATATACACAATGAAAAATAATGAACTGAGAAACAAAGCTGAATATGTTTGTGTTTATGGATTCAAAGGAGAGGAAGTTGAAACTGCTCTTAAGCGTGATGGCCGATTCAATGATAAAATTTTCCAGAAACTCTGTGTCCTCTCCCTGGAGTCTAAGGGTAGAGCAAAAAAGCCTCAAGCAAGGTATGAAATGTCCAACCCCGTTGAGCATCTTGATAAGAAGACATTTCAGATAATTGTTATTGGTGACATTCGGCCTGAGACCCAAGAGAACCAAACTAAAGTCAAGTTTGAATCTGATGTAGCTTCAGCTGCTGATTCAGCACAAAATGATTCAGCACAAAAAACAGTTCAAGAGAGGGAGACCAATTATGCAGTTCCTTCTGCTATAGGGCCAGCAACACAGAATACTTCTGGAAATTTTTCTAGTGATTCTGGAAATTCTTTCTCCGCTGACATTGAGAACTTTCTCCAGTCTCTGTGTAAAGATGTATTGAAAAAGCTAACACAGCGAAAGAACCCCCAAGTTAGAAAGTTCATCCAAGAAGAATATGACAAAGGCGTTCAATGTTTTACTGAGGTGAACAAAGTGAGGCAGATCATGAAGCTGTCTGACTCTGTGTGTTTGATTAAAGTTGAGAATTCTGCCCAAGGAACCGGCTTCTTAGTCTTTGACAAATTCATCCTCACTAATGCTCATGTTGTTAAGGACTGTGTTTATTCCTCACAACAGCATCCTCTCAAAATTAAGCTTTCAAAGACTCTGACGGCTGTATTTAATTATGAAGTTTCGGGATCTGATGCAAAATTTCTGTCAGTGAAAGATGACGTTGTTGCTTATGGTTTTGAAACCGAGGACAGGCGCAGATTCTATGATTTTGCTCTTCTTGAATTGGAATCTGCACCTGATGACTGCACTGAATTGTTTGAACGCTATAAGCATGTCTCCCCTCCTAACCGTGGTGGGATCTACATAGTAGGACACCCAAATGGTGATGTTAAGAAGATGGACCCTTGCTTCATCATTGAGAGTGAGAATCAACCACAGAGTATAAATAAACACATATCTGAGAATGTTTCCTGTCCATATGTGACATGGGGATGTTGGCCGTATCTACATCAGAACCGGATTACCTATGACACTTGTTTCTTTCATGGATCTTCTGGGTCCCCAGTGTTTGATGAACACTGCTGTCTGATTGGTATCCACACCGGTGGCTTTGATTACAAAGAAAGTGAGAAAACTAGGAGCGTTATAGAATATTCCTATTCCATGCAATCCATCATAGATGCTATTGTCACACAAGTCAAGACAAGAAGTGACATTTTAAAATTGCTCTCTAAATTTAAATCTATTTATGAAAATTTTGGCCTTGGGCCCCTAATGGATGCATGTGGAGCAAACATGCCCATAAATGAAGAACAGCTGAATGAGAAAGTTGAAGAAATGGATGTATGAACTAGTGGGTCCTTGAGTCCTGAGTCCTGATTGAAGTCTCACACATTTCAGTAACTATCCGGGAAATATCTGACAGAGATTTGTCTATACCATTATGAATATTATGAATATTTATATTTTCATTTAATATTCTAGACGATTGTTAATTTCAAATAATGTCACCTGATTTCTGGCAAGAATAAATCCATATAGGAGACAGCAATACATATTCAGGATATATTTTTTAAAATATTATATAAAAAAATCCATTGAACGAAAACAATTTGTTTTAATCATAAAGCAGAATCTGACAAATAATGAAACATACTTGATCAAGTTTAGTTACAGTTCAATCTTTTTGTATTCATTAAATTTTTATTCATATATACTTGTGTATTCATATACATGCTCATTTAAATCATTTACTCATATATTCTTTATATAAATTTTATATATTCGTTTTTACTTCACATTTATGTTGATGTTTTAGTCATTTTTCTTAATTTTGTTGTAAGAGATCATGTTTCCCTTTTAATCCTCTTAGATTCACACAAATACAGCAAATTAACCAATATGACAACTGTTGTAATAGGAAATAATACACAGCTACCATTAAATGTGTATCTCCACTACAATAAATACATTGAGAATGATCAAATTTGAGTTTATTGTAGGGTTCAGATAAGACTATTACTATACCAAATAAAGCTTTTAATGTTTGTTCCACTTATATTTATTATTCCATTAGAGTGTACCTTGTCTAATGCATGTGTTGGTGTGTATTGTTTTGAATGCTTATGTTGAGAAGCTTTTAAGAGCTTCAGTTTGTGGGGTATGAAAAATGTTTGAATGTCATATACATAAGAAATGTAATCACCATTAATAAAAACGAAGTTTATTTGTATTTCACATATGATATTACAATAAAGACCCTATCAAGTCTTGATGAGTGCATTTTTCTGTCCTGTGTTGATGTCATTTCTAATGAAACAAGTTTTCATGGAACATGGAATCAAAGCTTAAAATGTTTAGAATTGATGTGTTTTAATGTAAGCAAAGGATGTGTTTAGTACATTCATTTAGTGACTGGAATGTTCATCATTCAATCACCAAAATAATATATTTTTTATGTTTATATATTAATTTGAACTTTTGTTTGCCAGAAAACTCACCACTGAGCTCTGCTGTAGATTGTGTGTGTGAGATCATGTTATTACGGTGGCCGAGAGAGCTCAACGCGCTGCAAATAGAAAAAAACACCTGCAAATTAAGAAAACAGCTTCCTCAATTTGACAACACACACACTGCAAATGCTCACAACACAACCAAAAAAGAAACGCGCTGCAAATAAAATGTATTTGGTTGTGTTGTGAGCATTTGCAGTGTGTTTCTTTTTTAGTTTGTGTTGTGGGCATTTGTACCATCTGCTGTCAAACCGATGAACACTATTTGCATGTGTTTTATGAAGTTGCAGCGCGTTGACCTCTCTCGGCCACCGTACGTTATACTCACATGAAGCATATACTTCCATCAGGTCCTGCAGAAAAATATGCTGGGACAGCGTGGAGAAAGGAATCTTCTCCTCACCCTTAAAGCCCCACTCCTTAAACACCTTCAGCAGCTCCTGAACACACAACACCACATGAAATACAGCTCCCTTTACACCAGTGGTATCAAACTCAATTCCTGGAGGGCCACAGCTCTGCAGAGTTTAGCTCCAACCATCCCCAACTCACACCTGCTTGGAAGTTTCTAGTAATCCTGAAGACCTTGACTAATACATTTTCTAATATCCAAATCCGTTAAAGGATTGTTAGGCAGCATTAATTAGGTCAACCGAAACTGGGAACACTTCCCATAACACCCGATGTACTTGTTAAATCATAAGAAGAATGGCATCACGCTAATATTAGTCTTGTTTCTTATTCCAAGGTCACCGTAGCCACTCGATCCAGTCCGTATCCAGATCAGATGGTGGACCAGCACCTAGAGATGACCTGTCCTCTACATATATTTTGAATATTTATAAAAGTGAATATTTTAAAAACAACTGATGCATGTTTTGAGTTTGAGCTCCGTCAAGTAAATTACTTATTGTCTATTTTCTATCTTAAAATCAATTTTATTCACCATAATTTTCGTTTCTATAATGTGTGAATATATCCCCCTATCGCATTCTGCAACAAAAACAATCAGAGCGCCCTAATATCACTAATAGATATCACTAATTGATTTCCTGAGTCCGCTATTAGCTTAGCTCATTATCATCGCTTCCTGTGGCTGCCAAGTAGGTATAACTAATCTCAAGTAGCCAGACCTTCAGACTAACTGCTGAAGGCCTGGAATAGGTGACAGCCTTCATTGGTCAAGGCCCACACATGAGGCCATTTGACATGTCAAACAACCAATCACAGTTCATTTCGTTCAGAGTCACGTTTCTGGGTGTGGAAATGTCGCCTGAATAACACTCTCGTGTGTGAAACTATCGGATGGGTCGTAAAGATTCTATGCTGCGAACTTTAATTATTTCACATACTTTTAAACCTCCAGCGTTTAGTTGATCCTGATAATTTTGTCGTCACAGTTGTAAACACAAAGACTTTCTTCTTTCGTGAGGGGGTTTGGCGCCACAGCATCTTTGTTTCCAGGCGGAACGTTAAAGAATGCGACACACACGTCTCCCGAAAATTCTGTATAATCTAACCAATCTGACGACGACTTCGACACTTTTGAAGTGTTTCCAGAAGTGTACCATATGCATCAGACATTTAGCCAACGGTAGTGATGGGAAGTTCGGATAATTTTACCGACTCGGACCTTTGAGTCTCGTTCAGCAAAATGAACAAATCTTTTTTCCGAGTCATTTTGTTCTTTTAAGCAAAGCATAATTCAGATGTTACGGGTTACTTCCCAAACACATCTACTACTTATGCCAATGTTGATCACACTAAAAACAATACAAAACTACAATGCTATAAGAAACAGAAAAGATTAATTCATTGTTTACCTTGGTCTTTAGTCTATGATTAGCTCACCTCACCACTTATCTGACATCTTCTTCAGGTTTGAGTTGTTCGTTCATCGCGTAAGTTTAACCAAGTTTAGCCGGAAAGAGAATTGATTAGTTCACCTCTTGAGTCTTTCGAGTCGTTCGTTCTTTTGTCATGTGACGTGACAGCATAGAGAAAATAGTTAATTTGCAGGCTTCCTTACAAATGGGTGCATTGTTATTATTATTATCATTATTATTTAATCTTACAGTTAGGTGATGCGTTTCTAGTCTCAAATTGTAGATTTTTATTTCTTACAGTTTATAAATGTGTGAATTTCTGTCATGATGGTTCTTTTCCATAACACTGAATGCGGTAACAAAGGTAATAAACTAAAGAGTTGGTTATTATTATTATTATTATTACATATTTTTCTCTTAAACTGCATAGGTTTAGCTTACGGTGCTGTCACGTGATGAACGAACAACAAAAAACCCGAAGACTCAAAAGGTGAACTAATCAATTCTATTTCCGGATCTTACTGCATTAGTCACGTGATGAATGAATGACTCGGAAAACGCTCCGGTTACTATCGTAACCTTGGTTCCCTGAGAGTGGTTACGAGACATCACAGAGAATTCTCCGTTATGGGAACTCCTTCCCTTCCAAACTTTCTGAAGTCCTATTGGCTCATGCCAGTCAATGACTGGCCAATTGTCACGAAGTATGCAAATGCATGCAAATCCTGACAAGCTGAGAGGCAGTATAAATGCGGTGCCCCCGACACGGCGACTTCCGTGATGTCTCGTTCCCGCTCTCAGGGAACCGAGGTTACGATAGTAACCGGAGCGTTCCCTCTCAGCTTTCACGAGACATCACAGAGAATTCTCCTTTATGGGAACGATATTCGATCCCGCCGTGAGAGAGGCTATGAGCAGCCTGCCCTGTACAATACACACTAGCGAAGATAAAACACACACACACCATTCCCACCAATAGCGACGCTTGAATGCGGACTTGCAGCAGATAGGTGGAGATAAGACCCCGGTAACCATCTTTTCCGTTTACTGCCATCTGGCAACAAAACAATAGTCATAAGGGGCTGTGCAGAGTAATTACTGTGTGAGGCAGCAAACACATGAATAGAGGTAGCATAAACATGAATAGTCACTCACCCACAGCACTTAAGAGGCCAAGGACTGAATGTCCAGCTTGTAAACCTGGCGAAGGTATTCTGAGAAGACCAGCCGGCTGCAAAGCATATATGCTGAATAGACATACCTCTCAACCATGCTCAGGAGGCGATATCCCTTGTTGAGTGATGTGAAAGGGCATTCCAAACATTGGCTCGTATAAGCAGCCGTGATAACGTCTACAATCCAGTGGGAAAACCTCTGTTTTGATACGGCCTGACCCTTCGCACAGCCACTGTAGCCCACGAAAAGCTGGTAGATTGCCAAAAGCTGGCCGAACGGTCGATGTAAATCCTCAAAGCCCTGATGGGGCACACTGAAATCAGAGCATCCCCATCACGCGAAGTCGAGGAGTCATAAAACAAGGCAGACGGCTAACAGTCTGCGTTTTGAAGGGGGTAGATAGTGATTAGGCATGAAGCCCGGTCTCGGTCGGAGACGGAGAGTGAGGCTGCAGCCACCGAGTCCGAGGCAAATACAGTCGCTGTCGACAAAACGCGTGTAAATCCCTTATGCGCTTAGCCGAAGCTAGGGCAAGAAGAAGTGTACTTTTGAGAGATAAATCCTTCATATCAACGGATGGTAAATGCTCGAGTGATTGCTGTGAAAGAGCTCTTAATACCACTCCAAGGGCCCAGGTAAATCAGACTGCAGCCGGGCGTGGTGAATGCTTTAATCACCTCGCTCACCGCCAGCGCATGCCTATCGATCGATTGCCCGTCCAGCGGGGAACGAAACGAGGCAATAGCGGCCACACACACTTTCAGTGTTGATGGTAGAGATCCACTATCCAGTATGTACCATAGAAAAACGCCGAACATCCGCCATGGAGCAAGTAGCCGGGTCGATATGAGCATACGGCATCATTTCACAAATACTTCCAGCAAACAAACGCCTCGTAGAGGGTGTCCACACCTCCGAAAGCATGTCAAGCACGTGAAAATGCAGGGTGCTCAGCTCCTCTGATATCCCCGAAGCAGCCAGACATGAAGACTCCACAACTCGGGGTTCGGGTGCCACACCAAACCTCCAGGTCCAGGGACCAAGGCTGATTCGGCCAGTTCGGGGCAGTGAGTATCACCAAAGCCCCCTCTTTCCTGGTGCATAACACCAGTGGCAATATATTGATTGTATGAAACGCATACAGCCTGGCTGCTGGCCAGTGCGATGTCTGCACGTCCACCTTCAGCGGGGAGTGAGACGGGGCGAAGAACATCGGGCAATGCACATTCTCGCTCATGGCAAACAGGTCCACCTCCGCTGTACCGTGCCAGGTCCAAATCATCTGATCAGACTCGAGGTGCAACTTCCACTCTCCTTGAGGAATCCCTCTTCCTTGAAAGAGTATCTGCCCAGCGGTTCAGGAGACTGGGGACGTGCGCTACTCTGATGGAGAGAAAGTGACGGCTCCTTGCTTGTACAGAGCTTTGGATCGTACATTCTCGTACAAGGAGGCCTTGGTGATTTATGCAAGAAATCAGACATTTTGTCGGTGCGAATCTGTACATGCAGCTGTTGCAGCTGCGGCCGTAAATCCTTTAGCGCTAAGAACACTGCTTCCAGCTCCAAGGCAGCAGTTTATGTGCCACTGGGTCTGAGGTTCTGACCATAGCCACGAAGCCGGTATGCCCTCGAACACTGCTCCCCGGACTTGAGTCGATGCATCCGTTGTGACCACGACACGTGACGTATCTTAGCGCCACGGCCTCAGAGTTTCGATGCTGCCGCGGGAGACCGCGATGCGCAAACGGCCTGAAGTCCACTCAGTCCAAGGTGCTCGAAAATTCAGCCAAAACTTCAGCGGGCGCATGTGTAGTAAACTGACCGGTCTGAAATGGAGCATGAAGACAAAATGGCGGCCGAACGCTCCCGATAGAGGTGAGACTGCACCTGGCTGTCACTACAGACTGGCTGTGCTATACGACCTAGTTGAACACCACTTTGTAGGGGCGTAAACAACTGCAACAACAAATATGCTCTTACGCATATTAATTTCCACATAGCCTCAAGAGCTCCATTAGTGACAATTTAGTTTGTATATATGGCTGGCGTGACTGAGCTAAGATCAGCCATTCATCCAAGTAATTGAGAAGCACGCGCATCCCGGAAATCTGGAAGGCTGATAGGACTGCGCACCGGGGCATCAGGTCTCCACCGCTTTTGGTCAAAGCACACTCCCAGATACGTTATAGACTGACTCCGGGCGAGAATGCTCTTACGCATATTCATTTCCACATAGCCTCAAGAGCTCCATTAGTGACGAAGTAGTTTGTATATATGGCTGGCGTGTCCCGTGATTGAGCTAAGATCAGCCATTCATCCAAGTAATTGAGAAGAACGCGCATCCCGCTCGCTCTGAGGAGGGAAAGGAGCCACGTCCATGTACTTAGAGAAAGTGCACGGGAACAAAGCCAGCTCAAAGAGAAGAACAGGTTACTGGTACGCTGACACTCTCTGAGAAGCCGGGCTGATGTCCTGTCCTGCAGGTTCGGTGGGTGAGAGGAATGCAGACATTTAGTCGGCATGAGTCCTTAAGGTCCACCACTGATCGAGGGCAGACGGACTCATCCTTAAGAAAATGTCATACTCACCTGAACGCTGCAGACGAGCGGCCATCCAGGCCCGCCGTCGAATGAGCGAACCACAACTGTGAGCTGTAATTTAGTTTAAGCCATAATCTAGGTTGTTCAGCAAAATGAAGGAAAATATTCTGACGTAATTGTCGCGGGCACCGCATTTATACTGCCTCTCAGCTTGTCAGTATTTGTATGCATTTGCATACTTTGCGACAATTGGCCAGTCATTGACTGGCATGAGCCAATAGGACTTCAGAAAGGTTGGAAGGGAAGGAGTTCCCATAACGGAGAATTCTCCGTGATGTCTCGTGAAAGCTCGAGAGGGACCCCGAAGACTCGAAACTGGTGAACTAATTCCAGTACAGAACCTATAGGATGGTGCGCATTCGCACCATCCTATACTAGACTTGTTCTTCTAGAGTCACATTAAAGATTAGTTCTAAATGAATTAATTGTTCAAGACCGACCCATCACTAGCCAACGGTCTGTGGGCGTGACGTCTGAGGCTGAGACAAGTATAACTGCAGACCAGAGATCTCCAAAATGGGACATGACCTCCAAAAGTGGGCGGGGTCTTTTCGCAAAAAGACTTTCACCATTGGCTCTGGCTTCAGTCAATTGTTATTGACTTACATTTCAAAATAAAACTTTATAAATTAAACAGTGTTTCTTGTTGATCTAATATAAAATATGATATATAAATCAATATTCTACGTGAGAGTAGAGCCCAAAGCCCGTGGACAGTGGTGTTCGGACCAGAGTTTGAACCTTTGCTTAATGATATACCCCCGTATTCACAGACAAGGCTTAAGCGTAGTCCCAGACTAAACTATAAATCTCAGCTGTTTTAACTGAGAGAAACTTGCACTGACTGATCGTAAAATATATCACTGCCTTTGTTTTGTCTCAAGATGCATACCAGTCATGTTTTTTTCTAAGGCTTGTTAATAAAAATTACTTACATTTCCTAATTGAACAATGGCCTAATCCTGGCTTAGTCTAAGCCCTGTCTGTGAAACCGGGCCATAAAGGAGGATCTCCCGTGAGCAGTCCCAGCACAGCACAGGGGAATGATTTTACTCTATCGCTTTGTTTTAAGCAATGAGGCGTCTCGGGACTTGAAAGTCGCAGGGTAGGATGGGGTAGTGATGCTGGGTGCAACTAAAAAGGTGCCATTGTCTGGTGAGGTCCGGTTGGGGAATTACGTAACGGAACGGCCCGGCGATCTCATATCACATAATCTTATTAACTGCTTATCTCCTGAACTGCAAATTTCTTTACCACACTATTCAAAGCCTATCCTGCTGTGCAGTCAATTTCACTGGTTAAGGTTAGGGTCAGGTGTGGGGTAGGCTTAGGGGTTAGCCCTTTTGTAGCATAGTGTAGGAAATTAACACTGTGATTGACACAACCAATAAAATCTTTAGAATCATCTGTGGGGCAGACTTTGCGCTGAATTTGTTCAAGTGGTGCTCACTGCAGAGCCAAATGGGAGGAGCTAGAACTCCAGCTCCCCCTCGCTGGATCTAGTGGGCGGGGCTAAAAGCTCTATCAAGCGCCACCAAGTGGCTGTTAATGTTAGTGCGAGTTCAACCGTAATTGAAGTAAATGTTTGTTTTGATTCGCAAGATGCTGACATAGATATTATTGGCTTATTTTTCTCTAATATTTGTCATGATAATGATTATTTCGGTCAGTATCGTTTCTGTGACAAACGGCATTACGTACTTAATACTTAATTTTAGTTTAAAATAATGCTTTGTCAACAAATAACATACGATTCTCCCACTGTAAATACTTATATAAAATACTCAAACTATATGTGTGTGCTTCTAACACCTGTTTAAACTATGTATCTGTCACGGTGCTGCACGGGGGAGCCAGGAACGAGGAGGCGAAGAACTTCTTTTAGACACTTTATTTAACAACAGAGATCGCTGGAGACATGCACACACAGGGGATGACGTTTAACACTGAACACAGAGGCAGGGAAACACAGGGCTCTTAAAGGGGAGACTAAACTGGATAATTAACAACACAGGGCTGGGGACTAATTAACCAAAGACAAGGGGCTGGGAACTGATAATACTAATATGGGCACGAGAGGAGGGGAAACACAAGACACAGAGAACACAGGTCTGACATTACTCCCCCCTCCCAAACGGTGCGTCCCGCACCGTACACCATCCAACGGGGAGGGGGGGGTGGGCGCTCTGGAGGCCTTAAGGGACATAGAGACAGGACAGGAGGCCTCCAGGGAGCCATTCTGGGAGCCATGGTGGATCCGGGGACTCAGGAGGCCATGGCGGATCGGGGAGCTTGGGAGGCCATGGCGGATCGTGGAGCTTGGGCGGCCACGGTGGATCCGGGGCCTCGGGAGGCCATGGCGGAGCCGGGAGCTCGGGCGGCCATGGCGGAGCAGGGAGCTCGGGCGGCCATGGCGGAGCAGGGAACTCGGGAGGCCATGGCGGAGCAGGGAACTCGGGAGGCCATGGCGGAGCAGGGAGCTCGGGCGGCCTCCATGGAGGGTAGTCCCCCCGCAAAATTTTCTTGAGGAAACTCTTCATCTCTGGGGGGCGCTCAGGAGGCGCGGACGCCGGGGGGCACTCTGGAGGCGCGGACGTTAGGGGCTCTGGGGAGAAGGACGGAACCGGCAGGGGCTCTGGGGAGCCGGACGGAACCGGCAGGGGCACTGGGGAGCCGGACGGACCCGGCAGGGGCGCTGGAGAGCCGGACGGACCCGGCAGGGGCGCTGGAGAGCCGGACGGAACCGGCAGGGGTGCTGGGGAGCCGGACGGAGCCGGCAGGGGCTCTGGGGAGCCGGACGGAACTGGCAGGAGCTCTGGGGAGCCGGACGGAACCGGCACTGGAGGACGCTCTGGCAGCGCAGCGTCTCGGGGGCGCTCTGGCAGCGCAGCCTCTCGGGGGCGCTCTGGCAGCGCAAAGTCTCGGGGGCGCTCTGGCAGCGCAACGTCTCGGGGGCGCTCTGGCAGAGCAATGTCTCGGGGGCTCTCTGGCAGCGCAACGTCTCGGGGGCGCTCGGGAGAGCTGGACGGAACCAGCAGGGGCTCTGGAGAGCTGGACGGAACCAGCAGGGGCTCTGGAGAGCTGGACGGAACCAGCAGGGGCTCTGGAGAGCTGGACGGAACCAGCAGGGGCACCGGAGGACACTGGCGAGGAGCAGGCACCGGAGGGCGCTGGCGAGGAGCAGGCACCGGAGGGCGCTGGCGAGTAGCAGGCACCGGAGGGCGCTGGCGAGCACCAGGCACCGGAGGGCGCTGGCGAGGAGCAGGCACCGGAGGGCGCTGGCGAGGTGCAGGCACTTTAGCCAGCCAGGGCTCTGGAGAGCTGGACGGAACCAGCAGGGACGAAGACGAGCTGGGCGGGACCAGCAAAGACACTAGTGGCCTGGTTTCGACTCGGGACCGGAAACTTCCCAGACACCGGTAGATCCCCTCTCTCCAAGTCAATCCTGTGGTGTCTGGGAGATCCATGGGGTGGTGGTAACAGGCCCCGAGCCGGAAGAGGTAGAGGATGGCCGCATCGTGCAGCTCCGTCACCGCAGCGAGCCCGCAGAATTCCCCGGCATACTCCACGAAGGAGAGATCGCGCCGGCTAAGGGCAAGGACGTCGGCGGCAAACTCCATTTTGTTTCGGTTCAGTGTTCTGTCACGGTGCTGCACGGGGGAGCCAGGAACGAGGAGGCGAAGAGCTTCTTTTAGACACTTTATTTAACAACAGAGATCGCTGGAGACATGCACACACAGGGGATGACGTTTAACACTGAACACAGAGGCAGGGAAACACAGGGCTCTTAAAGGGGAGACTAAACTGGATAATTAACAACACAGGGCTGGGGACTAATTAACCAAAGACACAGGGCTGGGAACTGATAATACAAATATGGGCACGAGAGGAGGGGAAACACAAGACACAGAGAACACAGGTCTGACAGTATCTGTGTAAGCTTGTCATATTATTTTCTCCTTATTAGGATGAATAGTTTCCTCCCTTTTGAAGTAGCTTTGGATAATTGTCAGGGTCGGTCTCTTGGCTCACCACCAGAGGTAACCAAACACATACACACCACATGGACTTTATCTTGAACTCCATTTCCCATCATGCTCCTTGATTACACCCTCACCTGTTTTCAATAACATGGACACTATTTAAACCATTCTGACCCAGCATTATGGGCTCAGTATTGTTAGATCTATCTGCATACAGTACTAAGTATTTGTCCTGTTTCTAGGTTGCTAGTCCTGCCGTGTCGTGTTCCTGACCATTGCCGGTTGTTCTTGATTTTTGATTGTTTGCTTCATGCCCTGACCTTTTTACCTATTACCTCGATTTCCCGTTTGCCTTGCCCATTTGGATACTGTTCTGCTGGTATATGACCTCTGCCTGTCTGACTACTCTTTATATTAAAACTGCATTTGGATCCAAAAGCTTCTGTCTCAATTTCACGTTACAATAATAGCATCTGCTATATGATTATGTAAATAAGTAAGTTTATGTGAATGTGAAAGTTTACTCTCTGTGCACCCCTCTTACATTTTTGGCCACCGCATTAACGTGTGGGTTATTTATGAACTAAATCAACTGATTAATTAACGTAATGAATAATAATAATAATAATAGTAATTATAATAATAGGCTAACTAGGAACCGTAATTTGCCCATTTTGTATGTAAATGTGAATGCATAAACTGGCTAGTTGTAATTTTTTTTATATTTTAAATTTAAATGGAATATTGACTGTCATTTTAGATAGACTCAGCCTTCATTTGATAGGCTATGCATTATGTTTTTTTAATTTTTTTATTTAGTCATTTAGCAAACGCTTTTATTCAAAGCGACTTACAAATGAGGACATTATAGAAGCAATCAAAACCAACAAAAGAGCAAAAAAATGCAAGTGCTATTACAAGTCCTGGTTTAACACGTAGGAACAGAGTTTTTTTTTTTTTTTTTTTTTTTTTTTTGGAAAACGAGTAAATAGAATATAGACAAAAGAAACTTAGTGTTAGCTTTACAAGAAAAGCTAACAGTTAGAGAATAAATATGCACTTGATAGAGGGTCAAATGTGTGTGTGTTTTTTAAATAAAAAACAGATTAGATAAAATACAATTAGAATAGAGAGTGATAGAGTTAGAGGGTAAAATAAAGATGGAAGAGATGTGTTTTTAGCCGTTTCTTGAAGATGGGTAAGGATTCTGCTGCTCGGATTGAGTTGGGCAGGTCATTCCACCAGATGGGAACAGTTAATGAAAAAGTCAGTGAAAGTGATTTTGTGCCTCTTTGGGATGGTACAGTAATGCGTCGTTCACTTGCAGAACGCAAGCTTCTAGAGGGCATATAATTCTGAAGTAATTAATTTAGGTAAAAGGGTGCAGAGCCAGAGGTGGTTCTGTAGGCAAACATTAATGCCCTGAATTTAATGCGAGCAGCTATTGGTAGCCAGTGCAAATTGATGAACAGAGATGTGACGTGCATTCTTTTCGGCTCATTAAAGATTAATCTTGCAGCAGCATTTTTTATTAATTGTAGAGGTTTGATGGAACTGGCTGGAAGACCTGCCAAGAGAGCATTGCAATAGTCAAGTCTGGACACAACAAGAGCCTGAACAAGGAGTTGTGTTGCATGTTCCGAGAAAAAGGGCCTGATCTTCTTAATATTATATAATGCAAATCTACAGGACCGGGCAGTTTTAGTAATGTGGTCTGAGAAATTCAGCTTATTATCAATCACAACTCCAAGGTTTCTGGCTGTTTTTGAAAGACTTATCGTTGATGAGCCTAATTGGAAGGTGAAATTGTGATGAAACAATGGCTTTGCTGAAACCACAAGCAGTTCTGTCTTAGCTAGGTTGAGTTGAAGGTGACGGTCCTTCATCCAGGAAGAAATGTCTGCTAGACATGCTGAGATGCGAGCAGCTATCGTCAGATCATCAGGATGGAATGAGAGGTAGAGTTGAGTGTCATCAGCATAGCAATGATATGAAAAGCCATGTTTCTGAATGACAGAACCTAGTGATGCTATATAGACAGAAAAGAGAAGTGGTCCAAGAACTGAGCCCTGTGGCACCCCTGTAGCTAGATGTTGCTACTTGGATACCTCACCTCTCCAAGATACTTTGAAGGACCTATCTGAGAGGTAAGAGTCAAACCACTGGAGTGCGGTTCCTGAGATGCTCTTTCTCAATAGGGTTGACAGGAGGATTTGGTGGTCGACCGTATCAAAAGCAGCAGATAGATCCAGCAATATAAGAAATGAAGACTTGGAAGCCGTTCTTGCAAGTCTTAGGTCTTCAAAAACTGAGAGCAAGGCAGTTTCGGTGGAATGTCCACTTCTGAAGCCAGATTGGTTGATGTCCAGGAGGTTGTTCTGTGTGAGAAAGGCAGTGACTTGGTTGAACACAACTCTTTCACGTGTTTTTGCAATGAAAGGTAGAAGGGAAACCGGTCTATAGTTCCCTAAAAGGGTTAATCGCACAAGTTTTATTTTATTTACATTTTGTTGTCAACATAATAATAAGTGTCGCAGAGAGAAATAATAATAATGTAGGCCAGTTTGTACAAAAATGTAAAAATAGCATATTTGTAATTTTTATTCATCTTGTCAAAATACAAAATTTGTTTAACCTTTTGCCTTCAACACAGTAGGAAAAATGTTGCAGAGGAAAAAAAAGACATCTGTTATTTAAATTTATATGCAAAATATAAACAAAACCGTTAGCTTAGACATTGCAAAATGAAATCTCTTTTTCATGAAACCAAACAATTTAACATCCCTGAGAAGAATGTCCAGAGTCAGACTTGCCTGACGTGGGTTTCTGACCATTTTGCAGTCGGAGTTGAATGTCCTTCAAGGACAGCGCATCCACACTTTGCTCCATCCTTATTCTGCTCTGTCACTCATCCACAGGGCTCTAGGCAAAACCCTGCCTTGCCGCCCACCCCCACTTCACTCAAATATGATTTTAAAGATACATGTGAAAGATTGGATGATTTGTTTGTTGACACAACTACATTAAAATAAAAGCAAACACGGGCATGTTTTATGATTATTATTTTTTCCCCCTGTAAAATAAATAATAAATAACCACTAGTAAAGCTGCAAACGCAAATTAAGTGTACAAGCCTGAAGTGGCCATGGGAAGATTTGGGAGAAATCCTCGGTGAGCAGTGCAAAACAGCTGATGTATTCAGGGCTTAATCTAAACAAACCCAGTCCGGATCAGCACCTCCAAACTCCAATCATCTCATTTGGCGGATCCCCTTCCTCCAATGAAAGACGTTTGTGTCAAGGTTATTGTAGTTTTGCATGTGTAAATTTTTTTTTATTTTTTAATAATTTGGTTCATTTTAGTGTAGTTTTTATTTTGTGAAGTTTTCTACCCTACAGGTTAGTTTCCTTTTTAATTTGAGTTTTAGTAATTCAAGTTTAGCAGAATTAACAGAACACTTCCAGAGCACAGACCAAAGACATTTTAATTTAAACTTATTGACGCAAACCACTAGCGACACTAAATTAAAGCATGCTGAGATTGATTAGAAAATTATTAATTTTATAATTTTATTTAGTTGCTCTTAGTTTCGTTTTGTTTTAGCTTGACATTGTTTTTTTTATACTTTCTTTCTTTCTTTCTTTCTTTCTTTCTTTCTTGTCTTAATGCCTTTATTTTCGTCAAATTCAGTTCTTAATAAAACATATTTCACCGTTTAAACATGTATACAACATTTCTTATATTTAAATTTGTTTAACAAGCATTTTAGAAGTAAAAATAAAACATTTAATAGTCGCAAAAAGACTGATGTGGCTCGTTTTGGTGACTTGGTTTGGTTTGCATAAAATACAATCGTTTACTGTTTTATAGATTAAATGAAACAAACCTATATTTGACCAAACAAAAAAAAAGTCAGTGGCACTGGGAACTGCTCTCACCCGAAGAGAAGGCAAAATATCTGCGTGCACTCAATGTAAATGCAAACTCTGCGACTGTCATATAGGATATGGGTTACACAAAAACTACCCAAAAATATATATATTTTTAAATAAAATAACCGTGATTTTTAGAGTATATATGCACACAATAAAAGCAACTGATGCAAGCTGGTAATCACTTAAGTGGGTCAACCGAGTGATTGCGCGAATTAACCCTTACCTCTCCATCCTCTGATGCCGGATCCATCACCCCGCTTTATTACACAAATTAAACACTGTATATGATAAAGGCTAAATATGTAGTATTCAACTTGGCTAAAACACAACAAAACACGGTTTTGGGTGTATGTAAGCCTATTTAATAGATAATATTACACTTGTGTTATCCCCCCCGTGCTTTCTCTCTCACACACATACATTAGGCTATAATCTTACCTTTCAGAATCGTGTGTCTGGCTTTAAAACTCATCAGACAGCACCAGCAGCAAAAGGAATTCATGTCTGGATAGTTTTAAGTGCGGTGATGACGGTGATGACCTCAACCTCAGCATCTCATTACCGCGGTGAAGCGGTAATGTGGTTATTGTCACAGCCCCAGGAACAACTGCAGGAGAAATGGCTTGAAGGAGATGAGATGGAATAGGATCAAATGGACAAGTAGTAGGATGACTGGAAAGGATGAGTTTAGAGATTTCTGCCTCAGAGAGTGGAGAGAAGTATGTGAATGCGTTTATGTTTGCTGGTAAGATGTGTTTGACAGATTGTGGTGTGGAAAATTGTGCAGTGAGGTTTGTAATTTTGTTAATGAAGAATGTGCCAAAGTCGTCAGCTGTTAGAGTTGATGAAGGAGGGGGAGGAGGAGGACAAAGGAAGGAGGAAAATGTTTTAAAGAGCATGCGAGAGTTAGGCGAATTGTTAATTTTGTCATGATAGTATGTCCTTTTAGCAGTGGCGACATTACCAGAGAAGTCAGAGAGGAGTGATCGATACAAATTAAGGTCAGTAGGATTTTGTGATTTGCGCCATACGCTTTCTGCAGCCCTGAGTTTAGAACGATGTTCGCGGAGAACGACAGAGAGCCAAGGGGCAGAAGGAGTGGTACGGGCTGGCCTGGAAGATAAGGGGCAGAAAGTATCAAAACTAGACATCAGAGTGGAACAGAAAGTGTCAGTAGCACTGTTAGCATCAAGATATGATAACTGTTTAAGGGGAGGAAGTGAAGATGAAACCATAGCAGATAGCCGGGAGGGTGAGAGCGAGCGTAAGTTACGTCGAAAAGTGATATGTGGAGGGGCATGTGATGTGTCAGGAATCATGTTGAGGTTAAGAGTGAGGAGGAAGTGGTCCGAGGTGTGCAGTGGAGTAACCAGCGCTTGATCAGTGGAGCAGTGTCGTGTGTAAATAAGGTCCAGTTGGTTGCCTGATTTGTGAGTAGCCATAGTTAACACTCTCTTGAGATCAAAAGAGGCAAGTAGAGTGTGGAAGTCTGCAGCCCGAGGTTTATCTAGGTGGATGTCTCCAAGTATTACTAAGGGTGTACCATCCTCAGGAAAAGTTGAGAGCAACAAATCTAATTCTTCCACAAAGTTAACTAGTGGTCCTGGAGGACGATAAACAACTACAAAATGGATTTTTAGAGGGTAGGTAATAGTAACCGAATGTGATTCAAAGGAGCTGTTTATACTCAGAGATGATAAAGGAGTGAATTTCCAATTATTAGAGATGAGCAGACCAGTACCTCCACCTCTTCCAGTCAAACGGGGGGGGAACAACAAAAAAGGAAAACAAAAAAGGAGAAATTATTGGAGAGTGCTGCAGGTGTAGCATTGTCCTCTGGTTTGATCCAGGTCTCTGTCAGGGCCATGAGGTTTAGCCTTGAATGACTAGTAATGGAAGTAATGAAATCAGCTTTATTGACAGCAGACTGACAATTCCAGAGACCAATAGAAAAAGAAAGTAATGTATTAGCAGACAAAGGCAAAGTACGCAGGTTGTTAGGATTGCGCTGTCTACAGTGTGTGATGCGTGGTTTGCGAGTGGTAGTGATAGTATTGATCTGAAAACACATAGTAAAAATAAGATAAGTCAAGTCAAGTCAAGTCTGCTTTATTGTCAATTCTTCCACATGTACAGTACATACATACAGAGAATTGAAATTGCGTTACTCTCAGACCCTTGGTGCATACAGTTAACATTAAACACTGACAATAGACATTCAAATACAGATACATACAGTTTTAACCATATGTACATACAAACTATACAGATATACAAATGAGGACATTGTAGAAAAAAATAAATAAATAAACAAATAAAAAAGAGATAGATAAAGTGGCATAAGGCACGTGGCAGATAGAGTGCAAACCAGTTAAATAAAACAAAACTGTGCAGATATATATAGTGCAAAAAAAGCAAGAACAGTCTTTTATCAGACTGTCAGAAGAGGTAGATTAGGTAGATAATAAGATAATATTAGGTAGATAATAATCTTATTATTAGGTAGATAATAAGATAATACGATTTTATATATAAGTAACCAATCCAGTAGTCTAAAACCAGCCATGTGACTTCTCACACTGGAGGAAAAAAAAGATAACAAATGTGATCAGAGGTTAGTGAGGTATCCAATCCAACAACATTTGGGAGAAGACAGATGTAATTTAATAGTCACATACTCCACTTTCCTACAAATTTGCGCTGGATTTATTTGTTTCTTTAACCTAAATTAGCAAAATCTCCATCTAAACAAAATAAATCATACATCTAGATAAAATATTATAATAAGAAGTTATAAAATAATAAATGTAAAGATATTTTAAGAACAACACTTCTTATACTTCCTTACACTTCTTATATTTTACAAAACGAAAATCATTATTTACATTCATAGTACCCTATTGGTAGATTCAAAAGTGAGGTTTGTGTAAACAAGACACACGGATATATTTTTTTTCTCGTATTTCCTGCAAAGAAAGATTCCATGCCCTCTATTCTCTGAAAAGTGAAAAGGAAGGGAGCCCGAATTTGTACTTCATCCCTTTCACCTTTATAAATCATGGTGTTTATGAACAAGTCTCGCATCGTGATAGCCAACAAGGCATCATCCTCCTTCATCCTTAAGATCTTTGGCAGTTCAATCTACCCAGCACAGTGGTGTTGGTTCTCCTCCACCCACTTACAGGCCAGCTGAATGTTTTTAATCACCGCTGAATCATGTGTGCAATATAAGAATTCAATAATAATGTAATTAATGAAGGGCTGCTCATAAACACCTTTATGAAACAGGAAAGGTAAATACATAAGTCAAGCAATACTTTTAAACACATCTTTGCCCTGAAAAGATAGAAACACATAGTGCAGTTTGACATTAAATATTTGTCATAACTCCTGAATTACTAAACACAACAAAAGCGATCAAATTGACCTATGAAGCTGCAAGTGCAACTATGAGCTGAAAGCACTGATTGCCAATCTGGTAAACAAAAATATGGAAGAATATTAGTAAAGTTGCATTCATATCAACAGCAAAATAATGCCTATGGAAAGATATTTACTGTTGCCTCTAACTCATCATAGGCCAAAGACCAAATGTCACTTCTCTTTAATGTTTGGCTTGGGCTCAGCTGAAGTAAATCTTCATTTGGATCTTTGGCTCTATCCAAGACATAAGCCAGCTGATAAAATTAAATAAATATTCTTATGTAACTTAGTAAAACATACAAATATGAAAAGTAATCCAGATAGCAATATTTATGACAATCATTAAAATATGAATAAATTACCAAATTCTGTTGTGCTGGGAGATAGTCAACATCCTCAGAGTACCTCAGAGGAAGCCAACCATCAGCGATTATACTGAATTAACCAAATTTTGCCATAAGTTATTTATATTGAGTTTCTACAATATAAATCTATTGTAGAAACTTAATTTCCTGTGAAGTTGCTTTGCAACGATTGTATCGTAAAAAGCGCTATACAAATAATCTTGAATTGAATTTAATCCCATATCGTTCTGCCTGCATGTTCATCTGTTTGGCTTGTCGTTACGCCTTGAACTAGGTCAGATGGGCCAGGACAGTCTTAAGAGAATATCCATATTTTTAAATGAATTGTTATGGTTTTAGTAAAGCTTGTTTATAGTTGAAGAAAGTTAGAAAAGTAGTGTACAATCACAAGTAAAAAAAACAACAATTTCTTGATCTGAACTCCTGATGTAAAAACGGGAGCAGTAGAAAACATGAAGTATCATGAAATATTCCCCAAGATAAAGCAGATCCATACTGTTAAATTCTGATGCATTATTGCTTTTTATTTAGTTTTCAGTCACTCACTGGATTGTATTGCTGCTGATGCTGGGGATGGTGGTTGTCCAGATGCTGAATTTTTTCACATTTTAAAATGTGTGATAAGACGGTCATGTCTAATTATTGTTAATGCACAGTAAAAGCAGTGAAAATGTGGTGGTTACCTGTACTTTAGACCACACATGATGATGATAAAATCTAAAACGTAGAAAGAATAAATCAGCACAAATATCTTGTTTACATGTTTAATACAGTGCAATGCTGAGGTTTTGCAGCATCTATACTGAGGTAATACAGTCACACAAGGTCAAATCATTCTCCCTCTGGGCCGGTGTAGTGCCCTGGTGGTATTGTAGTGTATTACATAATTTAAACTCCTCATTTTATTTAGCTAACCTCTTCATAATATGTTTACCTTTTTTATATTGACAAAATAGTTCAAATAGTTTGTGGCCTTTGCCACGTTTTTGTTGTTGGTAGATTAGTTAGTTCATGATTTGATTCGCTTTACGAACACTGCATGTTGGGACCACAGAAAGGAGTTTCATTTCAGGCTGTTTATCTCACAGCGCTTGAAGACGGTGGTAAAGCGTGAGACAGATCTGAAGATGCAGAAGATTGCAAAACGCTTCCATAAAAGAGGACAGGACATGTACAACCGCTCGGTCATGGCTGAACTCCTGAAGGAGGAGGACCGGCTCAAACGGCAGGAGGAGACGAGGCAGAGGGACATTGAGAAGGTGTGACTTTCTACAGCTGACCATAGATACATTTTCATAGCTATCAATAACTACCTTAAACCTTGTTTATTCAGTAGCATCAAACCGTTTGGGGGTATTAAAACTTCTCTTATGCTCTCTGTGCTTTACTGTGCATGGACTGGTGAATCAGCATGTGATAGTGTCGGCTGAGATTGATTGTATGATTTGTTCTTTGTCAGCACCGGCAGGCACGCAGAAAACAGCAAGAGATCATGATTCAGATTCAGTCGGCTATTGTGCAGATCCCAAAACCTCCACACGCTCGCACGTCAAGAGCTACCGAGAAACAGCTTCGGTTTCGCAAAAAGCAAGAGGTTGAGGTGAACAACACTTTCACACTTTATTCTCATGATAATTATGCACATTTATCCTCTAATGTTGCATAGTACAGTACAGCAGTGTTGTTATTGTTAACTAAAACTATTACTGTTTAAAAATGGGTTTCGGTTATTTAAATAAATCAGAAATAAAATATAAATATTAGACTTTAAAAACTGAAACTTATGTCAATTATTTGCCAAGACTACATTTCTAATTTTAAGTTGAATAATTACTAAAACTAAAAAAATAAAGATAAATAGAAATATTAATTAAAATAATAATAATAATAATAATAATAATGACAAAAGCAGATACTTTACACAGATACTTAAACTTTACAAAAACGTAAATTAGACTTTTAAATGTAATTACAACTTTAATAAAACTTAAAAATGTAACTGTTTTAAATATTAATAAATACTATAAGTACAAAAAATGAAAAATATAATTAAAGCCAAATATAAATGTTAAAATTAAAATGTAAACTGCAAATACAATATAGCAATAAACGCAATTCTGAACATTAATCAATTCTATAATAGTATAGAATTAATAAAATAAAATAAAAATGTACTATGTTGTAAAAATACATTAAAACATGTTATCTGTTTTGCATTACAGTAATAAAATGACCATAAGGTAATTTCTTGTTTTGTTTTTGATTATGGGAAGAAAAATGACCTGTTAAATCTGGATGGATAGGAATTAAAAACATTATACAGAAAAACGATATGAATTGTCAAAAGTGTTTTTGACAGGATTTGATTGAGTTTAGTGAGCACTCTTTAAGATGCAGTGTGATTTCCAGTATGTTCATCGTGACATCGCTCAGTTTGAGAAGAACCAGAAGAGGATTTCTCCTGCCGGAGGTGGAGCCTTTCTTTACAGGTGTGTTTGAGTACAAACAATAAGTGCACAAACGCAGATACTGCTCACAGTTCTTTCACTGACTAGGTCTAGTTTCACACAAATCTGTCCAAAACTTTCCTGGCTATTTGAGACGTTGGTATGATGAACTGTACCTGGATTTACAGTGGCCGTGTGACCCAGCCAATGACTACAGTTGACAAAGAACAGTGGACCAAGGAGTACATCGAGAACATCCGTCAGCGTCTGGAGGAAGACTCTGCTGCCCGGGAACAAAGAGAGATGCGGAGACGCCGTGCGCTGATGGAACAACTACAAGCCCATGAAGCTCAGCAGGTGACCACAGCCGTGGCTTATTTGAGTCTTATAAAACCTAGTGTATTGTGCTTGATACACAAGCTAAGGCCTCTAATTTATAAACATGATCAAAACTTTGCTCAAAACCTGTTATATGCACCCTTCTACATGCCTCTGTCGTCTGACTGATAGTTAACTCTTTTAGCAAGTAGAAGGCCTTCAGATCATGGTACATGTCTTTTGAAAAATGCAGATTTTTATAAAGTAAACATAAGAATCACTTTTATATTGTTAGTAATATTTCAGGATGAACACTTGCTGCACTAAAGCAACTCACTTGATTAAACCAGTTTTTTTTGAGTGTCAAATATGATCATCAGGCTTTTATAGAAAAATTTTGTTCATCCCTCAATCATAATTGTATTGCATTGCATAATGGGTTTTGAAACCACAGAGCTTTGATCACAAAACTAAGCATTTAAATATAATCTAAAGGATTTAAATATATAATCAAGTAAACATTATTGGGAGATAATGAAGTGACAACTGATATTTTTATGCATTTGTTGTAAGCAGTCTGCTATACTGTTATAAATATTTTATTGATTTGCATTACAGGTTATCAGAATTTCATTTTTCTTTTTTTGCCATTTAAATATCTGCATCAAATTGCAAATTTTTGCTTAGTTTGGGACTCTTTTTAAATAAAATTTAAAGTGTTTTTCCTCCTCGAGTATGACCTCCATATTCTCATTATTATTACATACTGTATGAGCCACAAAAACCTGATGTATCAAATATGATAACAAAACCACCAATGCAAACTTTCTGTGTTTAGACTTCTCAGAAATGCTGGTAGTGTTTGTCTTGATTACATCTGATTTATGAATTGATCTTATTTCCGCAGGAGGTCTTACGAGAGGAACAGATGGTCAGTCGATTGATGCGTCAGACGCAGCAGGAGAAGAGGATCACTGTGCAGCTGATGCAAATAAAACAGCAGAAAGAGGTACTACGACAGAACCGGATCTTCCAGGAGAGACAGTACCAGGAAAGACGCCTTCGAGACTTCCAAGAGGCCTTGGACAGAGAAGCTGTGAGAGATCATAAACACACACACAAACAAAACAACCCATAGTGTATCAGAGAAAGATTTTGAGTGGTCCTGATTATGTCCATTCATTGGCATTGTTCAGGTTCTTGCCCAACAGGAACGCCTCGAGCGCAGTGAAGAGATCAGGATGGAGCGTGAGCTACACAAACAGCTAGTTGCCGAGCGCGCTCAAGCTCACTATCGCAAACACTTTGACATCTGCAGAGGAATTCTGGAACAGATTGTGGATCTGGCAACCAAAGCCGGAGAATATCGGCTCCTCACAGCCAAGTATTTATTTCCCTGATCACTCTACTAAACAGCAAATAAAAGGCAGAGTAGATTCGGAATAAAAAGTTAAATGTGTTATGTAAACTACCTTTATAGTGCATTATAATAAAACGAAAAATTATAATTTGCTGCATGTGTTATATGGACATGACTGTTCAAATGTTGAGTCAGTAAAAGTTTATTTAAAAACTAGTACAGTACAGTAATATTTTGAAATAATATAACATTTTCAAATAACTGTTTTCTACTTGAGTATATTTTATTAATGTGATGCTAAGCTGAATTTTCAGCATCATAACTTCAGTCTTCAGTGTCACATGATCCTTCAGAAATCATATCAATATGCTGATTTGGAGATATGGTAGGTAAACAAATCATAGAAATTAGCGTCTTTTCTTCATCTTCCCTCTTTCTCAGTCTGATCCCAGTGAAGCTGATGCAGGAGTGGATGGAGCTGTTTTTCAGCGGTAAGCCGCTGTATGAAGTGGCCAGTGTGGATCCCGCCCCTGCTGACCCCACACCAGAACAGATCATTGAGCTGGAGAAGCTCCAAATACTCAATAATCAAGACTACAACGAGTATGTGGTAAGGACATGCTGAGTTACTGTAGCTTTAACTTGACTGATGCAAAGTATTTGTGATGTTGCCTTTGCCTCTGAATCTTGAGTCTAATAAACACATTTCACACTGAAGCACATCGTTTTATGACCATTCATGCTGTATGGAGTTATTTCATTAAATCAAAGCCTTTGATTTATCGTTTGTATTTTATCTATAATTAATATACATTAATTGTTAGCTTTTCATAAACCCTCGCAAAGCCCTATTTGGGAAACCTGCTCTAATATATTAGAACTTTTTGTATATCATAAATCATAAGTGAAAACCGCTTGAATATGAAACATATTCAAGCATATTCATACCTTACCTATGAAACAGTTAGGGGCGGATTGGTTTACATGTCTGTGCAAGTATAATGCACGTGTCTTTCTGTCTGTTCGCTTCAGGCCATGAAGGGCGAGTGGGTTTGTCATGAAGAGGGCGAGAGTCAAGCCCCTCCAGTAAATTATATTCTGGATCATGTGTTGAGCCGTCTTCAGAGCATGATAGTCCCACCCAGCATCAGCACTCCTCCTCCTCTCTTTCCTCGTTTCACCATCAGAGCGTGCATGCTGGGAAAATCCTACTCGGGCAAAACCACCTGCCTCGCCAAAATCAGCAACGGTAGGAGTCGATGCTTCATCATAGTGAGTGAATATGCTTGATCACGTCAGAATATGAACTACCTTTCCTCACTTGCTGTTTGTTCCTCTCTGGAATCAGCTCTTGGCCTCTATGTGCTCTCAGCCAACTCTTTGATCCAGGACGCTCTATCAGCCTATCAGCAGGAACCACAGCCTGCGGGTGAAAGACAAAAAGAGTCACAGGTCAGGAGTATTTCATCTGAAGTAAAGACTCAATATTTTTGGATTAGTTTGTGTCGTGTGTGACTGTACTGTTTTCTGTGTAACCACTTCATTATTTATACTGTTTAATGTTCCTGTTTAAGAATGGTTCTCCAACAGAGCAGCCTCAGAGAGAAGAAGAGGAGGAGAAATCCGCTCCTCTTGAATCAGGTTTGTGGGAATATTGATTTATTTATTAAATATTGATTTATTTATTTACAATACCATTCAAAAGTCTTTTTTTCCAGCAAGGATGCAATACACAATAAAGCGCAATGTAAGTGCATCATTCATTCATTCAATTGATCAAAATGACAATAAGGACTTGTATCGTTACAGAAGATTTCTATTTCCAATAAATGCTGTTCTTTTGAATTTTCATGAAAGAATCCTGAAAAAAGTATCTTGGTTTCCAAAAAAAAAAAAAAAATTAACTAACACGACTGTTTTCAACATTGATGATAATCAGAAATATTTCTCTAGCAGCAATGATTTCTGAAGATCATGTGACACTGAAGACTGGAGTAATGATGCTGAAAATTCAGCTTTGATCACAGAAATAAATTACATTTTACAATATATTCAAACAGAAAACAGTTATTTTAAGTAGAAATAATGTTTCATAATATTACTGTTTTACTGCATTTCTGATCAAATAAATGCAACCCCCGTGAGCAAAAGAGACTTTCAAAAACATTACAAAGTCTTACAAATTACAAACATTTGAAAGGTGGTGTATTTGTTTATTCCTACAAATGTTTAGATTAATATATTTATTAATTTAATGTTATGCACCCCAAGGAAAACCAAGTATTTCCAGATAAATTTAATCATGTAGCAAACTAAAAGACTCAATGGGGTATTAACATTTTGTATTTGCTTTTATTGATTTCTGTGCTAATTTATTACACTTATTCTTACATTTATTTCTGAATTTATTATGTACATTTATATTAATTGAACTGCATATTAGAGCATTCTTTCATTAATTCGTTTTTTTCCCTATATGGTTTTCTATAAATGAAAACATATAAAGATATTATTTACTATGAAAATGCTCACTCATTGACTCTTCTGTGTGTTTCACATCAGGACCTCAGCCGCATAAGACATCTGGACTTCTCGAAAAAGAGGACAAAGAAAAGGTAAAGCCGCTCTCCATGTGAACTCAGTGTTCCTCTCTCTCTCTGATATGGTCAGTGATGTACTGTGATCTGTTCTGCAGTGGTCGCTGCGAGCACAGCGTGGTGCAGCGCTAGAGACGGCTCTTAGGACAGGCAAAGCTGTTCCTGATCAACTCCTGGTTGACATCATAGTGGACGCTATCAGGTAAAGAGCTTTGTCTCCACACCATACTTTTACTTTTTATATAAAAATGTCCTTGAGTGCACATCAGTGGTATCATTGATATACTATTGTAGTTTTTGAATTAGATATTATTTGTATTCGTTTTAGTTATAGCATTTGTAATTTTGTTGTATGTTTTACTAGTTTTATTTTGTATGTCTCTATAGTTTTTAGTCATTTTTTTAAATTTGTTTTAGCTGTTTTAGTTGTAGTTCTTTTAGACTACAGTTAAATAGGAAATCTTGGCTTGGAAACTAGGTGAACATTTTTTTTTTTTTTTTTTTTCAGGTAATGTTTGTTTTATGGTTTTAGTTAACTACATTAAAGCTGGTGCACATGACAAACTATGATTTATTTTGTGCACTAAATAAATATTTGTAAAAATCAGTCTGATTCCCTTCCGTAATGCTCTTCAGGAACATCCCTGCTGACAGTGGCTGGATTCTTGACGGGTTCCCAGTGGACATCAGTCAGGCTCAGATGCTGGAGAAAGCTCTGAACGGGTCTGAAACTGATCAGGCTGAGACACAAACACATAGCATCTCAAACACAGACAAAAACGCTCCTAAAGATCCGCCTCCTCCATCCGCTGCACTGGACCTAGTGGTGCTGTTAGACATCTCAGATGAGCAGGTTCTGGAGCGAGCCGCTCATCAGGCTGGTGAGTTCCTGCAGATGTTAATCTCGCAGTACTTTACCAGCATGACAGGCTTTGGTATTTTTAGTATGAAATAGTAATAAAGCTGTGTGATCTTTAACTATTAGTAGACAGGGAGAGCATAGAGCAGGAGATAGATGGCAGTGATGCTCCAGATGAAGAGACGAGTGTGACAGATGTGGACACACAAGATCCAGCATCCTTGTCTGAGGAAAAAAGCCTGGGGAGGAAACAGATACAGCACAGGTGTGTGAAAACATACAGTGTGTTTGTAGTAAATGTGTAACCTATGATTGTTTTCATCATGTGCAATATACAGTATATACACAATTACAGTTGGAAAGATGCAAGCTTGATTTTGTAATCCCCAAATACACAAATGCTAATGCACTATTGTTAACACAGTCAGTCCAGACACAATGAATGCATCCAAACCGCACTTGAAATCTAAATGAAATTAGCAATACGTAAACAATGTGATTTATGCACTAAATCCAGCATGATATTTGCATATTTGTAAATGCTCGTGACTGAGGACTTCACAGCAAACTTCTCAGCGATAGACTACCACCTAACATTTTTGCCAGTTGAGAATTTCTCAATTCTTAGACGCTTTCGCCTGCTCTCAATGCTTTCTCCAATCCACTGTCAACCCCACAATTCCCTGGGAGAGCGTGTAGTTTGGCCCCCATAGAGATGAATTAAAAGTCCCCACTCTGCTACCATATGAATACAGTAAAACAAGCAGCAAAGTGCAATGCTAATGAAAAATAATTATCAAAGTAACATCAGAAACCTGCTTTTGGAGTACAAGAAGTATTAATCTCATATCAGATGTTCTATAGATATTTATAATTTTTAATAAACTAAACCATTTAAAGGCTCTCTTTTTTAATATTTAAAAAGCAAAACATTGTTAGTTTCCCTTAAAAATAGTACAAATCCTGAGCCCTTTAAATACCCACGTAAAATAAAAGGTCGGACTGTATTTATTTAATTTTTTCATAAAAATTTATTTTTGGGTTTTACATAAAGAAGGTCACTTTTAAACTGTCCAACACTGAACAGAACAACACTGACTGTATTTACTTCTATGGGTGTTTTTGGAGTGATCTCCCATGAGTCATCTGTGCATGTTATTCCACAGGAAGGAAGTGACTTTCCTTTTGGAGTGATGTCATTTTGTACTGGAAAATAGTGTAACATTATATGATCCAGTCAAGTCCCAATGAATGAAATCAAGTTCCATCCTACTTTTTTCTTTGTATTCAATGCTTTCCATCCAATAATTTCACATAATGGTGAAGAAATGTGTTGTGGTGTTCAGATTTTCTTAGACATTTTTGTGAAGCACAAAATGAGAAGTTTGTGTTTGTTATCGTTCTTTAACAGAATTAGTGGTTTTCATGACACATGGCCAAACCTGGAGAAATGGTTTGGTGACCAGCAGAATATTCTTGTGAAAGTCACGGCAGATGTAGACGAGGACGCTCTCTTCAGTAACGTGAAGATAGTTCTGATGGACACCATGGACTCAGTTGAAAAAGGTAGATTCACTTAACCCTGTGAAACCTGACATGAAAATATGTTTTTAAATGAAAGTTTATTGAACATTTAAACAAAATATAAAAACTACAAATTAAGATAAGCTTGCATACGTGATTTTATTGAGGATAAACGCTTCATTTAGATTCAAACTGAGCAAAAATATGCAAGTTGGTGCAGTTGCTGATATTTATTTATTCTCCATAATTGTCTACAAGTAATTTAGATTTAAAATAAAGAGTCAAGATGGCGCCGAGGATGGCAGCCGTGTTGCGAGCTCCGGGAAAACTTTGCAGTTTTTCGTATGTTTTATTTGTTTTTTTGTTGTTTTACGTGTTAGATGTTGTTAGTATAACTGTCTACGATAGAGACACGCTTTTGAACATTGGTTCCTCCGTCGCGCAACGCAAACCGGACTTTGAGTTTCTGAATGCCGGTGGACTGTTCACGGACACGACATCAGAGCTCTTTGTGTGGGTTGCAAAAGCGAGGAGACGCCGCCGACGCCGAAAACGAGGGAAACGAGCTGGCGTTCTCGTCAGACTGAGACGCCGTGCTTTCCGACCTCCTCTTCCAACCATTTTACTGGCCAACGTTCAGTCACTGGATAACAAACTCTGTGAACTGCGGGCGCGGATCTCATACCAACGAGAAACAAGGGACTGCTGTGTTATTTGCCTCACAGAAACCTGGATGTCTGCGATGGTTCCAGACTCAGCCATCGAGCTCACGGGCTTCTCCGTGGTCAGGGTATATTCTGGCAAACCGTTTGCCAACTACGTCTAGCAATCGGCAAAGCAAACTGTGGTACACCCCAATTACCAACACGCGATGGGTAACTCGCAAAGCACAATGTTATTTTCTGTTTTCCCAGCACGGTACCATAGAACGGCATAAAGCAAGAGGGTTAAGAAGTAAGAGGCGGGGCACCAGTTAAAAAATTTCAAAGTTAAAGTTCACGCAAACAGGTATTAATAGACAAGTTTTAGTCAAATATTGATTGTTTATAGCTGAATTATTAGAACGCAATTATATTTGGAACATTAGAATATAGCTATTAATCCAATAAAGAATTCAACGATATAAGATATAGTGGCATGACAACCCCATTCTTGTGTTATCTTAATAAAATATCGAATTTCTAATATATTTAAGTGCACACCACCAGTGTAATGTAATTGTACAGTCCATAGATTTAAACCTAATAGTGGTTCTCAAACTGGTGATCATGAGCCACACTTGACATGTTATGAACTATATAATTTTTCATAAGCCTATCATCAGATAAATAAGACTTCGACCAACAGAATATCAATGCATAGCGCATTATATTGTATTATTTCATTAATGTTTTTTAAGTTTTAAATAGTTTTGTTTCATTAATTTTCTGTGGGAGGGGGCACGTGTGTGTGTGTGGAGGGGTGGAGGGGGGAAGGGGGGGGGGGGGGGGGGGGGTGTCTGTTTACCACCAGTAGCCAACAGCAAATTCTTTACTTACATACATTTATAAGCAAAACTTTTTCAAGACGCTTTTTTGACTGTCAATATAGTTTTAATAACAGCATGTGATTTGTTCCAATTGTGTCCGTGCTTTTCTGGTCCATGTTGACTATACTGAAAGTTATCAGACATAAAGTTATACAAAAATTACATATTTTTTAAGTTTTTGTCTTTTCCTCACTCAGAGTTGCTCTCAGATCCATAGAAGACTCCTACGTAGAAGCTTTAAGAATACGAAACATTTGCACTAGATGGTAGGCATAGGCTACAGTGTGTATGGTTACTGTTTTAGAATATAGTAATGTAAAATGACATGTAAAAATAAATTTTAAAAGTTCTTTAAATCGGATAAATAAGTGAATATACATTTACATTTACATTTAGTTTGTCCAGTCCTCATAGAAAAAGTAATAATTTTCGAATATTTTAAGTGTAAAATTACGGTGACGTAATACTGCCCACACATAATATTTTTTCCACTCAATTATGTGGTTATAACCAGATCTTTTCTAGTTAAAACGATATCTTTTCTCGTTAAAACGCCACATTTTCTCGTAATAACGAGATCTTTTCTCCTTAAAACGACATATTTTCTCGTAATACTCATAATAAGGAGATATTTTCTCGTTAAAACAACATATTTTCTCGTTATAACGAGATCTTTTCTCGTTAAAACGACATTTTCTCGTTATAACGAGATCTTTTCTCGTTAAAACGACATAATTTTTCTCGTTAAAACGACATCTTTTCTCGTTATAACGACATAATTTTCTCGTTATGTGTCCGCGCTGCTCAGTCTGACAGTCCGTCGGTTTTATTGCTTGATGAAGAATCTGATGCTTTGCTTAAAATAAACGATGTATTTATAAAGATACAGAACACAAATACTTTGGATGTTAAAACATGTCCTCAGAGCTGTTTACTGTTTGTTTTTGGTCAGGTTATGAAGGCAATCGCAGTTCATTTCCTCCATGAGTGAAGCGCAGAGCGGTCTTATCCGTGATCAGTTCCCGCCGAACACGACTCCAGCTCACGTTACGGTGGAAACACAGTCACAGAGTGGTCCATTTACTCGTGAATTACATCGGTTTAATGTTTAATCTTTACTTCTAATGTTTGTTAAACGAGATTAAATAGGGCAATGTGTAAAGCTTACATAAAAGCAAGCAAATTAGAAATAAAGGAAGTTATCACGTAAACCAGTGGTTCTGGAGTATTTTACAAAAAATTTAAATTAATCTGTAAATATTATTTCATGCATAAAGTAAAAAAAAGCTAATATTATAATAGAAACGAATAAACCCATTAGCTGGGTTAAATCAACCATTTATGATGGGTTAAATAAACAACCCGATTTACTGGGTAAAATTAACCCCAAATGTGTTCTGTCCTATATTTACCCAGCCCAAATTGGGTTGTTTTTAACCCAGTGTTTTTTAGAGTATGCAGAGTTTTTTTTCATTATTGTGCTGCGCGAAATTAAAGCAGACGGCAGAAAGCTGCATTCTATTTTTTGTCTTATTTTACAAAAAATGTTCAGAATTAAATAATAAAATGCGACTTATAGGCGACTTGGTTTTTTCTCTCTCTCTCGCTCTCTCTAAAAAACTAGCTTATTTTAACCATGCAGCAAACCTTAGTTTTAACATATTTTAATAAATTACTACAAATAAATAAATAAGTGACTTTAAACCGTTTAACTGATTGTAATCGGTCAAAATTCTTATGAGTCGGTTAACGGTTAATGAACATCCCTATTAAAACAATTTCACCCTGAAACATAACTGTTTAATTTAGACATTTATTCAATAATTTCACTATAAACAGGAAAAAATAAATAGGCCTAACATTACTGGATACATTTAATGTGAGCGCGTGATTTGAGCGGGATTTGGTTTACCGGTGAGCGTGAGCGGAACATTAGCTGAGTGTTTGATTTGGCCGTGAACGACTGAGCGGTGCGCGCACACACACAGCGGAATATTGAACCGCTTCGCTTCGCTCACATGCTCTGGTACAAAACGTTAATTAGGTAAAGCGATACACGAATTTAAATGGGAAAGTAATAAAATATTATATTATATGAAATAGAAATAGGCCTATAGCCCTAACAAGTTAACATAACCTAATAATAATAATATACAAATATTAAATTAAATGTTTAATGTTAATAAAAACTGTTTTATCCATCTCTGATAGTCCCGGGTTGCTGTGAACCGAGGACGGCCCCTAAAAAAAATCAATGTTTTAACTAGTGGTGGGCCGTTATCGGCGTTAACGTGCTGCGTTAACGCGAGACTCTTATCGGCGATAAAAAAAATATCGCCGTTAATCTATTCTCAAAGTTGGGTTGGGAGCTGGGTCTATACTACGCAGGCTATGATGACTTTCACCCTGATATTTTAGCGCGGATGTATACCTAGCCGAATTGCACTGTAGGGGGCGAGAACGAGTCTTCGAACTAGAGGCTCGCAGTCCGTGATGGACAGATTGTTAACGGCTGGTCTATGTGGTAATACAATCGGACAGGACATCCAAACACTCACCTATCATTCATCAACCTCAAATATGGCTTTTCATCTGAAAAATGTATGTAGTAGCAACTTTACATGGCCGCTCAATATGATGTTAACCTAGAGAAATGTGCGCTATTGAAGTGTTTGTGTGGAAGCGCGTTTGCGCAGGACAGGCTCCGGTGCGCTCACTTGCTCTTAAAATCTCCGTCATTTTTGGTCATACAGATAAAAGTAGCCTAATACATCTTTCGAATCTGTAAAGACTCTACGTTTATTTGTGTGCACTCAGAATAACAACGAAACGTTGCGCTTTTAAGCAAACAGGATGCGCTTTAGGTCTCATGTGAACTTGAGAATTCACTCCCGTGTCACCCTCTGCTTCGAACCTGTGTGTATGCCTAACGTTACTGTGAAATTACCACATCAGACGTGACGTGCTAACATGGATGCAGCTATGAAGCCGCCGGGTTTGCTTCAGGGAAAATTTATTTTTAAGAAGCTTCCCAATGGAAACTGTAAACAGTTCATCACGACCTCTTATGTAGGCCTACAGTTCAAAATTCATGTTTAACTGAATAAACAGTTAGTAAACACAAGTACATCTTATTGAACATAGTTTATTTTCATCACCAATTATCATAGTAGAACAGCTTTCTCAAGCAGTTTGTGATGCATTTTGGAAACAGATGAGCCCCTGGTCTAATGCGCCACCTGGCTTGAGAAACCCGTTCTCAAAGACTTACTTTTAGCCATTATTTGGGTAGCACACATATTCTGAATGCCTTCGGCAGAATTCAAATGAGCCATTTTAATCTAGATTAATCTAGATTAATTCCAAAATTAATCTAGATTAATCTAGATTAAAAAAATTAATCTATGCCCACCCCTAGTTTTAACTCAGCTTGTCTTTACTGTCTATCCCATCACGCAGAATAAGAGTTCATCTAGTACCGCTCTGCAAATTAGTCACAATAACGTTTCATACAGTCTGGATGTTGCTTTATCTCATTTAAAGCACACCACTGTTCTTCTCAATTCGGCGACACCGACGCGATCCCTTAAATGATTATATAAATTACATTTTGACCATTTGACCACAAATGACCTAGACATTTACAATACGTTGGCATATGTTTGTAAATGTATATTCACTTATTTATCCGATTTAAAGAACTTTTAAAATTTATTTGTACATGTCATTTTACATTACTATATTCTTACCTTTACTTCTTAAAAGAGCAACTCTGAGTGAGGAAAAGAGTGATTAAAATTATTTTTTAATATATAAAAAAATATATATTTTTTCTATATATTAAAAAATATGTAATTTTTGTATAACTTTATGTCTGATAACTTTCAGTATAGTCAACATGGACCAGAAAAGCACGGACACAATTGGAACAAATCACATGCTGTTATTAAAACTATATTGACAGTCAAAAAAGCGTCTTGAAAAAGTTTTGCTTATAAATGTATGTAAGTAAAGAATTTGCTGTTGGCTACTGGTGGTAAACAGACCCCCCCGCCCTTTTCCACCCCTCCACACACACACACACACGTGCCCCCTCCCACAGAAAATTAATGAAACAAAACTATTTAAAACTTAAAAAACATTAATGAAATAATACAATATAATGCGCTATGCATTGATATTCTGTTGGTCGAAGTCTTATTTATCTGATGATAGGCTTATGAAAAATTATATAGTTCATAACATGTCAAGTGTGGCTCATGATCACCAGTTTGAGAACCACTATTAGGTTTAAATCTATGGACTGTACAATTACATTACACTGGTGGTGTGCACTTAAATATATTAGAAATTCGATATTTTATTAAGATAACACAAGAATGGGGTTGTCATGCCACTATATCTTATATCGTTGAATTCTTTATTGGATTAATAGCTATATTCTAATGTTCCAAATATAATTGCGTTCTAATAATTCAGCTATAAACAATCAATATTTGACTAAAACTTGTCTATTAATACCTGTTTGCGTGAACTTTAACTTTGAAATTTTTTAACTGGTGCCCCGCCTCTTACTTCTTAACCCTCTTGCTTATATGCCGTTCTATGGTACCGTGCTGGGAAAACAGAAAATAACATTGTGCTTTGCGAGTTACCCATCGCGTGTTGGTAATTGGGGTGTACCACAGTTTGCTTTGCCGATTGCTAGACGTAGTTGGCAAACGGTTTGCCAGAATATACCCTTACCCTCCGTGCACCGCTCGGACAGAACGGAAGAGCTCACAGGGAAAAGCAGAGGCGGGGGTGTTTGCTTCTACGTTACATCAACAACTCATGGTGTAATGAAAGGAACATACACTCTATTAAATCCTTCTGCTCCCCTGATCTGGAATTTCATACGCTTCTGTGTCGACCGTTCTGGCTACCGAGGGAATTTACAGCGATCATAATCACGGCTGTTTATATCCCCCCCCAAGCCAACACAGACCAGGCACTCAAGGAACTGTACAGGAATATAAGTGAGCAAGAAACCACGCACCCAGATGCAGCTTTTGTTATCACAGGGGACTTTAATAAAGCCAACTTCAGAACAATAGCTCCAAAATACTTTCAACACGTCACCATCAACACGCGTGGAGATCGTATACTCGACCACTGTTACTCCCCCCTCCGGGACGCATACAAGTCCCTCCCCCGCCCACCTTTCGGCAAATCGGATCACTCTTCCGTTCTGCTCCTGCCTGCTTATAGGCAGAAACTGAAACGTGAAGCACCCGCTCTCAGGACAGTTCATTGTTGGTCGGACCAATCGGATGCTATACTACAGGACTGTTTTGATCACGTGGACTGGGACATGTTCCGGGCAGCGTCTGATGATGACATAGAGGCGTATTCAGATACGGTCACGTGTTTCATCAGGAAGTGTATAGACGATGTAGTTCCGACCAAAACAATCCGCATCTACCCCAACCAAAAACCGTGGATTAACAGCGATGTTCGATCAGCCCTGTCAGCGCGGACATCTGCCTTTAAATCCGGAAACTCTGACGATCGGAAACAAGCCAGTTACGATCTCAGGAGATCCATCAAAGCAGCCAAACGAACTTATAAAAACAAAGTTGAAGAACACTTCAACAACAATAACCCAAGAAGCATGTGGCAGGGCATTAACAACATCACAGGATTTAAAGGGAGTAAACCAGCTACTGTGAACATTGCCGCCTCTCTACCGGACGAGCTCAACACCTTTTATGCTCGGTTCGAGGCTGATAACACCGTCCACACAGAGAGCGCTCACACGGCTGCAGCAGAAGAGGTCAGTCCACTCACGCTTTCTGTCGCGGACGTAACTCGATCCTTCAAACGGGTGAACATCCGTAAAGCCGTGGGCCCTGATGGCATACCAGGCCGTGTGCTCAAAGCATGCGCTTTCCAGCTAGCCGGGGTTTTTACAGATATTTTCAATCTGTCCCTCTCTCTGTCTGTGGTTCCCTCATGCTTCAAAAAATCCATCATTGTGCCCATACCGAAGAAAAATAAAATCACATGCTTGAATGACTGGAGGCCCGTTGCTCTGACCCCCATCTTCAGCAAGTGTTTCGAGAAGCTTGTCAGAGACTACATCTGCTCTGTGCTGCCTGCTTCACTGGACCCACTACAATTTGCATACCGCAGTAACCGTTCCACAGACGATGCTATTGCCTTCACCCTGCACACTGCTCTCTCCCACCTGGAAAATAAGAACACCTATGTGAGGATGCTGTTCGTGGATTATAGTTCAGCATTTAACACTATAGTGCCTGCCACACTGGTTGCGAAGCTCCAGACTCTAGGACTGAACAGATCTCTGTGCAGCTGGATCCTGGACTTCCTGACAGGCAGAAGTCAGGTGGTCAGAATGGGCAACAACACATCATCTCCCCTGATCCTCAACACTGGTGCACCGCAGGGCTGCGTCCTCAGCCCACTCCTATACTCCCTGTACACACACGACTGTACAGCTACACACAGCTCCAATGTCATCGTCAAATTTGCTGATGACACAACGGTGATAGGCCTGATCACCGACAACGATGAGACGGCCTACAGAGAGGAGGTGAGTACCCTGACTAAATGGTGCCAGGAGAACCACCTCTCACTCAACATCGACAAGACCAAGGAGCTGGTGGTGGATTACAGGAGACAGAGCAGAGAACACACACCCATCACCATCGACAAGACACCTGTGGAGCGGGTGAGCAGCTTTAAGTTCCTCGGCGTTCACATCACCGAGGATCTCACATGGTCTGCTCACACAGATGCAGTGCTGAAGAAGGCACATCAGCGTCTCTTCTTCCTGAGACGGCTGAGGAAGTTTGGAACGAGCCCCAGAATCCTCAGGTCCTTCTACACCTGCACTGTGGAGAGCATCCTGACCGGCTGTATCACCGCCTGGTTTGGAAACAGCACCACTGGCAACCGCAGGGCTCTGCAAAGGGTCGTGCGAACTGCCCGCCACATTGTTGGAGGTGAGCTTCCCTCCCTCCAGGATATCTACACCAGGCGGTGTACAAGGAAAGCCCGGAGGATTATCAAAGACTCCAGCCACCCGTCCCACAGACTGCTCTCTCTGTTGCCCTCAGGGCGACGTTTCCGCAGCATCCGATCCCGCACTAGCCGACTGAGGGACAGCTTTTTCCCTCAGGCTATCAGGCTAATGAACAGTCACAAATAACTCACCTACATCACACTCCCACTCACACAACATGCCATGCACTGCACTTTAACACCGTTCAACTGGACTACACGCACACACTGCACTAATCACAACCTATCTGCTATCACTGGACACCATACGATGCACATCCACGACACTGCATATGAATAATCTGTTGCACCTTTGCACATCTATCTGCTGCTCAACCAATCTGCTGTTAATTTATAATCTGTTGCACCTCACATTATTACTATGTATAGACTACATTATGTATAGATACTGTACATAATGTAGATGTGCCCATACGGTGTATAATGTGTCGCTGATAATTGAGTATGTCTTTATAGTACACTAAGCGTACTGAGTATATGTATGTGTATTTTGCACATTGTCTTCTGTACAGTCTGTAAATATGTACTGTCCATATGTAAATTGCTGTTGTTTTTTTGCACTGTCTGTCCATATGTAAATTGCAGTTGTTGTTTTTTTTGCACTGTCTGTCCATATGTAAATTGTTTGTTGTTTTTTTGCACTGTCTGTCCATATGTAAATTGTTTGCTGTTTTTTTGCACTGTCTGTCCATATGTAAATTGTCTGTTGTTTTTCTGCACTGTCTGGAGCACGCTCATAAGAATTTCACTCACCAAGGCACTTGTGCTGTGGTGATGTGACAATAAAAGTGATTTGATTTGATTTGATTTCTACAGACTCATTGAAATGTTTTGCAGACTTGACAGTTTGAAAATCTCCCATTATTCAAGCATTTATATTTCCTTTTGTAAATTCATGCCTAGTGAAATATGCTCTCTGATCTCCCCACAGGAGCAGCTCTGGGTCACTCCAGGAAAATGTCTACGTCGTCCTCAGCTGAACACATCCATCCAAAGAGAGCCTGCTCTGCTAAGTCCAAAGCATCTACTCCAAAATCTGCTGGACGGCGTTACGTGGAGGAACCTTTACCCAAGGCACATACACACACATAACACGCGGTCTCTCAGAAGACTGGCAGATTCTGATTAAACATGAAAAAATGACATCCAGAAAGTCTGTTTGATTTGCAATATCAGATGGAGAGCTGGTTTAATGTTACTCAGACGGAGGTGTGATCAGGCTGGTGTGAGCATAAACATGCAGTCTGCTAACTGAGCTTGCGGGTCAGATGAGATCAGATGTGTTTGTCAAGGACTCCATTAAAGAGATATTAATAAAAAAATATCATGAAAGAGATTGATGTGCTGTGAAAACTGTAACGGCTAATCAACAGAGCTAAAACCAGCATTGTAGCTTTCAGAACTCAAAACGTCCTCCCCATTTAGAGAATCTGTTGTAACTGAGATGAAGAAAATTACAGATTTTCTGATATCTAAAAGATGTACTCTACCTCTTCAAATGTTTGGGGTTGGTAAAATCTTTTTAATGTTTTTGAAAAATCTTTTACTCACCAAGACTGCATTTATTTGATCAAAAATGCAGTAAAAATAATATTAATAATATTAAATAATAAATATAATATAAAAAAGAAATATTATTACAATTCAGAAAAACAGTTTTCTATTTGAATAGAGCTTAAAATGTAATTTCTTCCTGTGATGCGCAGCTGTATTTTCAGCATCATTACTCCAGTCTTCAGTGTCACATGATCCTTCAGAAATCATTCTAATATGCTGATTTGCTGCTCAAGAAACATTTTTATCATCAATGTTCAATCAATTTTGTCATGATTCTTGGATAATTAGGAAGTTAAAAAGAACAGCATTTATTTAAAGTAGAAATTTAATATAAAATGTCTAATATAGGGATTATAGTGTATAGAGGACAAAAAAAACGTTTTAATATGATAAATATGTATATGACCCATTTATGTCACGTCAGTTTTGTTTTTCTGTTATGGTCGCTTTTGCAGGAGATCCCAGAGTATCTTATGCCTTACTGGGAGAACGTCTGTAACTCACACGTGATTAACATCAAGACAGTGATGCAGAACCTCCGCAGTGAACGTGAGCTCATCATTCACCACCTCTACAGCATCCGGTGAGAGAGCAGTGCTTGTGTGTGTGACGTGAGGCCTGTGTGTGTATGTGCGTGTAACATTATGTGTGTGTTTGTATGCTTCAGGGAGAACTTCAGGCAGCACCTACAGAAGCCGGATCTGAAGCAGGAGTTTGTTAGCGCGTGGCAGCGTGATTATAACAGCGTTCCTGACAACATCAGAGAGGACGAGGAGACCAAAGGAGAACTCCATCAAAGACTGGATGTGAGACAATCTCCTACACTGGAAAAATAGAATATGTTCTTCAGTATTTTGTCTTCTTTTCCAGGACAAATATCTAAACATTCTAAAATCAAGATACATTTGCTTGAGAAGGAAAATTGTACATGTCTGTCTTAATCAATTCTACTAATGGGGTAAGAAATCGAATAGGCTTAGACAGCGCTGTTGTGCTACGGGCGTCCCGAGTTCGACTCCCACTCGAGGACCGTTCCTGATCCCGCCCCCCCCCCTCTCCCACTTTGTCAATCTGGCATATCATAATAAAGTGCAAAATGCCCAAAAAAAAGAAAAGCAAACTTGCTCTCCTTTTGATTTAAATACATTTTTGTTACCCTCACCGGTATATATGTGTTCGTGTATTAATTATAAACTCATTTAATTTTAATAACATTTTCAGAAGACCCTTAGGTAAATGTATCTTTATTTAAGAATGTTTATGATATATATTTGTACCGAAAAACATAACAAAAATACAAATGTTTCTTTAAACAAGTGTTTTTTTCTTTTCTTTCTTTCTTTCTTTCTTTCTTTCTTTCTTTGTTTTTTGTAACCTCTTAAAAAAATAAAAAACCCACAGAAGATACATATTTTTACTTTTACTCTGAAAACATACTATATTTAAGCAAAAAAATAAAAATATTTTGCAAAATATTCTCAAATATTTATTCAAAAAGCAAAAATTAGTGAAGATTGGGAGAAAGCCTTAAAATGTATTTGCAGAATATTTATTTGCAATAAAGCAAGGAAATGTTTTCATTTGTTTAATTATTTGTTTCTATTTTTATTTTATTTTATGTGTTGTGTTGTGTAATGTTTTTAACGTTTTTTCTTTTGTATATTTGTTTTGTATTAAGATTTGATTTGTGTTACATTGTATTTAATGTTAAAAACGAACAAACAAAGCAGTAAATATAATATTCACAGCTGCCAAAGTTTTGGTGCAAAAGTTTTCCGTTAATATTTGTTTGCTGCAGGTTTATCACGAAACAGTTTTCACAAAATTAATTGAACTCCCTAAATTGAAATGCTCGTTTAACACATTTAACTCATACATTTATGCTTATTTTCATATGGCGATCAGCGTGTGTTGTGTTTTTGTGCAGGACTTGCGCGAGCGTCTTTGGGACATCTGTGATAAGCGTAAGGAAGAAGCGGAGCAGGAGAGAGCAGGTGTCATTGATGATGGCTGGTTAGATGATCACACAGCTGTTCTGATCAACCATTATTCTGCATTAATGCAGGTAACACACACAGACACACACGTTCTCTCTAAAACATCACAAAACATCTGTCATGAGTCTGATGGTTCTGCTCATGTCTCTGTGTGCAGATAGAAGTGGGCCGCTTCCAAGACTCATTGTGTCTTTTGAGAGATTATTACACAGCGATGTGTAAAACTGCGTTTCCTGACTCTACACGTGGTTTCACTTGTGTCCCATTGATCGACATCACTGCAGATGACCATGTCGAGCTAGAGGAACCAAAAATGTACGAAGGAACCTTACATACTCTATTGTATTTTATCATCATGCTACACACTTTACAGGCCTATAGATCTTTTGCCGAGCTACTGTCTGTCTCATAATATATGACTTGCATGACCGTGTTTAGAATAAAATTATACTATTTTGCAGTGTGCAATCTGTGCATGCAAATTTTCACCAATTCTGTTAAATCTGTTTCTTGTCTGATGGTGTCAGTGCAGTTAAAGAATAATAAATAATATGATATGAATTGCCTTTTAAGCATTATGCAATCTTAGCAATAACGTCTGCTGTTTTACATGCTAGTTTACATAAATATACTGTGCATTAGCATTCAGTTCTGAACATAGAAATAGCTTTTTACTGTAAAGTTGTTTAGATAGACTATATCATGTGGTAAAATATAATAAATTCATATTTTAGCCCTGCTCCTGCACCGCCAGAGAGACTCACAAAGGGTGCTGAGGAAAAAGACTCTGAAATGGAGGACCAGAAGAAAACTAAATTGTATGTGTGCTTTCCATTTTTGAAAATGATATAGGCTAAGCATGTTTGTTGAATAACTGGATGTGTTTGTGCTGCCAGGTTTCCATTGGTTTCCTGCAGATCTCCCACTTCTGAGCTGCTCAGACAGGTTCTGCATCATCCTGATGAGAATCTACTGCAGGAGTTCATCCAGACAGCACTCAGCGCCATCAGGAGCATGGTGTGTGTTTATATCAGTGTGTCTCATAATGCTGTTGCTGGAAAGCTTACAAATATAGGGCCCTGTTTTGCCAGTAGATAATCATTTGAGAACACTGGTATTGCTAAACCTCAGCTGCCTTGAAAATCAGTTATCAGCAACTTAACTATAGGTTGTGATCTGTCTTTACTTTAGCAGGAAACAGTGATTACGGTAGCTACACTATATTGCCAACCCTTCTAATGAAAGGTTTGAATTCTTTAGTAATTTCCATGTGTGCAACAGTTTTGAAGTGAATGAAATGACTGTACCCATATGTCATTGATGTTTGGTGATGAGTTTTTGGCTCAAGGTCTGGATTTAAAGTCACACCAGAGGTGTTCAGCTGCTTTCTGCAGACCAGTCAAGTTCTTCCACACTGACTGAATCATCATTTCTCTTTGATTCTTGTCTTATACACAGAGACACTGTCATGATAGAATAGAAAAGAGTCCTGTCCAAACTGTTGATATAAAATTAGAAGCACACAATTCCCTAGAATATCATTATGACTAGACTAGACTTAGACTAGACTTACTTTATTTATCATTGTCAGAATACAACGAAATTTAGAGTGGCGGCTCTCATGACAGTAAACATTTAACACATGATTAAAACATACTCCTTAAGTAACATAAAAACATTGCACATTATTGCATATCCTTTCACCATCTTTAATTACTATTAAGGTTGTCCATAATTATTGTGGAGGAATAGAAGTAGTAATAGGAGGTGTTAATACAGATACAGCTTTTGCAAAGAAGCTGTTCCTTAATCTATTTGTCCTGGATTTTAAAACCCTGTACCTCTTCCCAGACGGTAAAGGGACAAACATTCTGTATCCTGGGTATGTGTGATCCACAATAATGCTGCTGACCTTAGTGTGTAATCGACTAACATATACAGTGTCCAGGCTCAGGAGATTATTATCCGTTGTGCAGTTTTAACCACACAACACAGTTCTCTATGACTTTCCCCAGTACAACTTGCATACCAAACAATCATCCCATAAGCCAGTACACTCTCTATGATACAATGATAGAAATTCACTAGGAGCTGTGTGGACAGCCTAGCCTGCTTCATTTTTCGGAGGAAAACCCGTCTTTGTTGTGCTTTCTTTGCCAGATGTGAGGTGTTAATGGACCAAGTGAGATCTTTTGTTATGTAGACTCCCAGGAACTTGATGTCATTTACCCTCTCCACTTCCTCTCCATTAATGTGTAGAGGAAATTGGGTAGTCTTCTTAGACCTCCTGAAGTCTACAATGATCTCTTTTGTTTTTTTTTATGGTCCTCACACCACTGGACAATATGTTGCACCTCCTCTCTGTAGGCCGTTTCTTCATTTTCTGAGATAAGGTGGTATCATCAGCGAACTTTACTATAGCATTACAAGGATGAATTACAGCGCAATCATGAGTGAAGAGGGTAAATAAGACAGGGCTTAGCACACACCCCTGTGGCATACCTGTATTCATGATAATAGTTTAAGAAGTGCAGTCGCCTATTTTAACATTCTGGGGCCTATTGTTTGTGGCGCGTTTACGATGATGTCACGGCAGTAGAGGCGGCGCAATTATAACGACGCGTGAATAATCCCGCCCACTCTATAGCGGTACTAAACTGCAGTGGAAACGCAAACCGACCCGAACTGAGCCGTACCGTACTGAGCCGTGCCGAACCGTACTGTACCATGCAGTGGAAAAGCGCCATTAGTTAAAAAGTCCAGCTGCATCAATTCCCAAATCACTCAATTTACACACAAGTTTGTGGAGTATGACAGTATTAAAAGCGGAACTAAAATCAATAAACAGAGTTATATGCTTAAACATTAAGATTTGTACTCATGGAAATTACTAAAGTAGTCAAATCTTTCATTAGAAGGAATGTATGTAAAAACATACAATATAGTGTATGTGAGAAAACAAATAGTACTTTTATTTAAGTTAAATACGCATTAAAAATGACCAAAAGTGACAGTTTATAATGTTACAGAAGATTTCCATTTCAAATCAATGCTGTTCTTTTGAACTTTCTATTCATCAAACTGCATCACGATTATCACAAAAAAATAATTAAGCAGCAAAACTCTTGTCAGCATTGATACAAATAAGAAATACAAATCAGTATATTAGAATAATTTCTGAAAGATGTGACACTGAAAACCGGAGTAATGATGCTGAAAAGTCAGCTTTGCATCAAAGGAATTTATTCCATTTTTAAATATATTCACAGTGAAAATGGTTATGTTAAATTTTTATAATAATTCACAATGTTACTGTTTTTTTATCAAATAAGTGCAACCTTCATGAGCATGAGAGAATCTTTCAAAAACACGTAATTTATAAAAGACGTTTGAAAAGTAGTGTATGTTTCACAATAATGTTGATTCTTTTATATACAGTATACATGCACACTTAGACATTTCTAAATGTGATTTTATTTTTATTTTTTTAAGTATAGTGCCTACTCAGAATTCTGATCGGCTGAGCTGTATTTGTAAAATGTCAATATACTTGCCTCTGACTGTGCCTCTGTCTTCATGTGTGTTTGCACATAACTGTGTGACAGGTGGTGGCAGAGACACAGCAGCGAGAAGAAGAGGAGGGTGATGAAGAACAGAAGCAGATGGAGGCACAGAGAGTGCAGATTTCAAACTCTGCTACAGACAATAAGAAAGCTGGGAAAAAGAAAGGTGAAGAAAAGCCACCACTCCGTCATTTATAATGTGAGTTTCAGCTGTGTTATGTGTTGACACTAATGAGTGTGTGTTGTTTTAGGTGCTTCAACCCCTCTGCTTGAGCCCAGTCCTCAGCCCGTGGTGGAGAGGAACCCCGAGGAGGTCAAGAGGAAAGCAGAGAGGAAGAGAATCAAACAAGAATTCATAACTGCACTGAAACGTGAAGGTATGCCGTGAGCTAGCCTCAGCTTCAGGATGTTGTGTGTTCGTGTGATGTGTAAACAGAATGATTTACGTTTGTGTGCAGAACATGCAGTGAAGCTGCGTCTGGAGCTGATAAAGGCTCATGCGCTGAGAACGATGAGCAGTTTGCAGCAGAGAGCAGAGCAGGTCTACGGGAACATGGAGGAGTGGCTGGGAACTCGCTTCCTGTCTGAGATGAACAGGTGAGAGGAAGATAGATGGAGAGATGGATGGGTGAGCAGAGATCTGGAGAGGATGAGAGAACACTGTATTGGCTCTCTTGGTTGCAATTGTCCTGCAGAGACCAACTTAAACAATAATTGGGAATATTAGAATTTCACTCCAAATCACATTTGCTAAATTAGCTGACTCTTCAAATTAGCATAAAATGAATTAGTAAAACAAAAGCTATGATGTATACATTTTTCTTGTGCAATGAATTCTTAGTCAACCTATTTTTTATATTAGATATTTGTATATTACCTTTTAGATATATTTTCTTCTGTTTATTAAAAGTTAAATAGTAATTTTTTTCAGTAGAACAAACACTTGTATGTATAAATTAAAATTTGTATTTCACACACACACACACACACACACACACACACACACACACACACACACACACACACACACACACACACATGCACAACAGAACTTATAAAACAGGAGAAATAATTGACAATATGACTGGGACATATTCTTAACATGTTTTAGGACAATAACCTAACAAAACCAATTGTGCTTCTCATCATACTGTACACGTTCATAACTTTATATGTGCTTAATATGTTTGTGTATTTGTACTAGTATCGACCAGCTGACAGAGTTGGTGCGGCAGCACATTGAGAACGGAGTTCAGATTCATCATGAGCTGGTGCTGCAGAGCGCTGATTTCTGTGTGGATGGAGACACACTTGTTGTGGAAAGTCCGTCTCCCGCTCCGTGCCGATCCCTGCTGGAGCAGCCCAAAAACAGCACTCTGACTGTCCAACAGCTGCACATCCTCTGCACTCAGCTGCACAAGACTGCACCTACCGGTCAGAATCAGCATTACTCAAACTAACATCTCATTTAAAAAGGGATAGTTTACCAAAAATATATAAATAAATGCAGTCATTATTCATTCACTCTCATGTTGTTCCAAAACTGTAATTTTGGGTAAACAAGTCTTGGGTGTAAAACCCAGCAGAAGTGAACTGAATGCAACATGTTTCAGTAGAAGCTAGTTTACTGTACTTTCTTGTTTGTGTATTGTGTGATGTGTTCAGGTCTGATGTGCAGTAATGAGTTGATTGACGTTCTGCATGAGTTAACCTCTCTTCACTTGGGTAGTGATGTCCTGCCTGACCCCTGGATACATATCACCCCCTCACAGGTACATCTTCCCTCAACTAAATGAAGTTCTTAAACGTAAGTTAGGGAGGAGCGAGCCCATCTAATCATTCAATCAACAGCCAGAGTATATAAGCAGCTGCTTACCTCTCTCTAGTCCCCGCTGTTTCAGCATCCCTCCACCTCCCCAATCTCCACCTCCTTCTTAGGTACCTTTGCCCTTCGTAATCACCTTTTATCAAGTCCCTGGGGGGTATATCAGAGCTCGAGCCGAAGCTCCTTCATCGAGCCCCTCATCAGCGGACAGCAAGCCAAATAAGTTTACTTGATTACCTAATGATTATATGGGCAAACAAACTCGTTAAATGATAAACTCATTTTTTTTGTGCATATTTGGTAGCAATTATTTATACTTATTTTCTTTTCCCAACCAACCAACTTGCTTAAAGAATGTGGGTGAAATGTATTCATTTTAAAAGTGTCTTCATTGCTTAGGCTTGGGTGTATAAATAAATAGGTGGAAGACTTCCCCAAACAGATTTCACAACATTTTTAAGTTTATCACTCAAATTCCCTGCGTTAACTAACAAAAAACTGCTTGATATGAAAGTGACTTCTGTGTGAGCTTCATTAATCATTACACTATTGACAATGCCCACAAGATTTAGCCAAAAATGCACTAATGTGACTCCCTTAACAGACAAGCCTGCTTGTACTTGCATGATAACACACGTGCTATTGGTTGTGTAGGTCGATGAGCTGGTGTGTGTATTAGCTCTGGATTCTGAGATGCTGGACTGGCGTCAGTTTCTGCTCAGTGCGGCTCTGCCGTGGCCGTTTCCCTCTCAGACTCAGCTGTTAAAAACCCTCCAGCGCTACAGAGCTGTCGACACGGCAGGAACTGGACTCATCACACAAGAACAATATGCACAGGTCTATTACACTCATAGAGCATCACTGAAGCATTAAACTACACACAGCCCTATAAACAACAGATTCTTGTAGTATAATCACTTTTACAGCATTTTAATAATTCAAATACGGTTCTATATTTAATTTTATTCCAACTGTATGCTGTTTCTACAGTTAAAATGAATGAAAGCAAGCCTCGTTTGTGTAATCTTGCCTCATTTATATGTGCCTATAAGTTCAATATATAATGTTTTGTTTTTTGATCAGGTTGAATTGTGGTTTCCCAGTGAAAGAGATCTTCCTGTCCCTGGTGACCCAACTGAACCTCTGGCATATGACAGACTAGCCAATCTTAAGAAGGTAATGCAGCTGGTTAAAATACTTTTTTGAACTTCAAATGGGGTCATATTTTTTATTGTTGTTGTTTTTGTTCACGTTACCATTTACATTTTTACCTGTCTTTTTTTGCAGCAGTTGTCTACATCTCCCATCCCTTAACAGCATCTTTCAAAGATGTATTGTGAAGTTACAGTGTCTTTTCATAGTAAATAGTAGATGAGTTTGTTTCCAACAGAACAGATTTGGAGAAATGTAGCATTACATCACTTGCTCAACAATGGATCCTCTGCAGTGAATGGGTGCCGTCAGAATGACAGCCTAAACAGCTGATAAAACATCACAATAATCCACTATCCAGTCTCTCACTCAGTGTTTGCAAAGAGAAAAGCTGCATGTTTGTAAGAAACAAATCCATCAAGGCATTTTTAACTTCAAGCCTTATAGGTGTTTTTAAAGGGATACTTCACCCCAAAATGAAAATGTTGTCATTAATCACTTACCCCCATGTCGTTCCAAACCCGGAAAAGCTTTGTTCGTCTTCGGAGCACAATTAAAGATATTTTGGATGAAAACCGAGAGGTTTGTGACTGAACCATTGACTGCCAAACAATTAACACTGTCAAGGCTCAGAAAAGTATGAAAGATATCATCAGAATGGTCCATCTGCCATCAGTGGTTCAACCGTAACGTTATGAAGCTACGAGAATACTTTTTGTCTGCAAAAATAACGACATTATTCAACAATTCGTCTCCTCTGTGTCAATGTAGCACCATTCTTGAGAATGTCCACTGGATGCAAACAGCATATGCTGTTCTACGTCAGCCGCACCGCACGGATACGTCTTCTACGTGTATTTAGGCTTTGATTTGAACGAAAACAGCGTATCCGGTATGTGGCTGACACAGGGGTGGAGTAACCCTTTAACGAACAAAGCTTTTACGGGTTTGGAAAGACATTAGGGTAAGTGATTAATGACAACATTTTCATTTTGGGGTGGAGTAACTCTTTAACTCATTCTGACGGCATCCATTCACTGCAGAGGATTCATCGGCGAGCAAGTGATGTAATGCTACATTTCCCCATAACTCATCTACATCTTGAATGGTTGAGTAAATTCTGAGCAAATTTTCATTTTCGTTATTCCCTTAACTTTGACTGCAACTGCGATGTTTCCCAAATGATGTTCTGAATAGACCGATGAATAGATGTTCTGTGTATGAACATATAGGTAATTTTTTCCTTGTTTCTGTGTGTAGTTTTTCTTCAGTCTGTTTGCGAGCACACATTCATCTCCGCTGACGCTGGACTATCTGAGCATGCTGCTGTATTTCTGCTGTCATCCTGAACCGGCTCAGGGCTTCACCAGAGCACTCAGCCTCGTGATCGGACACACACTGCACTATAAACACACCAGCCCCATCACACAGGTACACACACTATCACATGGTTAACAGAAAAAAAGTCCTGTTTTTAGAAGATTTGCATTGACTTCTCATTACTGTAATGCACAAAAATAATGTCTTACTGAAATTGTGAAATAATTGAAATGTGTTTTCAAGAGGTTCACTCTGGTTTTGTTTCAAACCGCTGTGTTCCTGCTGTAGTCTGTGCTGCATATGGAGGGCACTGGAGTGTGTGACGCTGATGAAGAGGAGGAGAGGGGGGTGGAGTCTGATGAAGTGGGCGTGTCTGTGGATGATGTGCTCAGAGTTCTGAGTCATGGAGATGATCGTGTCTCCTCACGTCCGAACCGCTTCCAGACAAATCACAGGAGCAGAGATGAACTCAGAGAGGTAGAATATAACAGCTCTACTCCAAAACTAAATGATCCCAACTTTAGCCTCTTTTATTTGAACCATTTTAATGTAAACTATAAAAAAATAGGAAGTATTTCTATTTAATCTATTTAAATACTTGATCATTATGTGCATGTGTGTGTGTGTGTTAGTCACTCATGACTGTCTTGTAGATGTTCACTGGAAAGTATTTCACTTAGTTTTAGTTTTCACGTGTTTCTGTAGATCAGTAGATAAAGAGTCTGTGTGGAACTGTGTTTCATGTGGTGTTGTGTGTTCAGGAGCTGCTGAAGCTGTTTAAGGAGTTGGGCTTTAAGGGTGAGGAGAAGATACCTTTCTCCACGCTGTCCCAGCATCCCTTTCTGCAGGACCTGATGGAAAGATCCTCACAGTACCTGCTTCCTGTGAGTGTAACGAATAAATATGTGCTCTCACACACATACTAAAACAGAGCTCAGTGGTGAGAGCTTTTTGGCAAAAAAAAAAAAAGGTTTGAATAAATATATAAAAAAATAGATTATTTTAGTGATTGAATGATCTCAACACAGAATATTCCTGTCACTAAATATGTAAATTCTGCTTGCAATAATTCACGTCCATTTGAAACATTTTATGTTCCATGTTTCATGAAATATTTGTTTCAATAGGAAATACATCAACACGAAAAATGCACTTGTCAAGCCTTTTTAAGAGTCTTTATTGTAATTGCATGTGTGAAATACAAATGAAGGTTGTGCTTTTATTAATTATGATTACATTTCTTCCATACAGGACATTCACAAAATGTTCCAGATCCAACAAACTGAAGATCTTTGAAGCTTCTCAACATGATGAATAATAAAATCAGCGCACACCAACAACATTACATGCATTATACACTAATATACTGGAATAATAACCGTAAGTGGGACAAACATTAAAGCTGTATTTGGCATAGAAATAGTTTAATTTAATGAAATGTACATCTAAATTGATCATGAACGCATGAAGAGCAGTGATTTGCTGTAAACTCAAAGATGTCATTCTAAATCTATTTATTTTAAATGTAAAATTAAATGTAAAGAAAATACAATAAAGATTGATCTATAACCGTCTCTGCTCTTTGTCAAATGAATAATGTTCACTCTTCTGCTTCCTTGGCATGAATCAGACCTAAAATCACCTGCAGGTGAGATACATGACTACATCAATCAAAAATAAGAGAAACAGAACCTTTAAACCCTCAATCATCTCTAAAAATTACGTGCGAAGTGAAAACCCATAATGACATTGACAAATCGCAGTCTGGTTTTTAGGTCTCTCAAAATGTAAGGTTTTGCAGTCACAAAAACAATGGCAGCACAGACGTGAGGACAGATTCATTCAATTCTCATCGGACTCTTTAGCACTTTCCATCTCAGTGTCGATCGGATTCTGTTGCTCTGCAGTCCCAGACTCATTGCTGTTGGCTTCTCTGACACTGACGGTATTTGACAAACGTTTTATCTCCTGTGCTCCAATGTGTTCTAGGATGGGCTGCATGGAAAAGGCATATTCCATAACGCTCCAAGTTTTATCTCCTTCTGTTTTGTACTTATAGCCACCACTGTGGATACCAATCAGATTACAGTCTTCATCAAAAACTGGAGAGCCAGAAGATCCGTGATAGAAACAAGAGTCATAAGTAATCTGGTTTTCATATGCTGAAAAGTCCCATTTCTGTTCTGAGCACACCTCCTTCATAAGATTAATTAAATGTTGATTCTCAGAAACATGTTTATTCGCAGCCTCTATTCTATTCTCCCTCTCAATGATGAAGCAGGGGTCCATTTTCTTAACCCCTTCACCTGGATGTCCCACTATACAGATCTGACCTCTGTTAATAGAAGCGTTTGGACGGTAATATTCAAGCAATTTAGGATACTCAGCAATGTTTTCAACATCATCAAGCTCAAGAAGAGCATAGTCAAGATACCTTCTTTTATCATCGTTTCCACGACAGTAAGCTGTGAGTTGTAAGCTGTGCTTGCTATCCTCTGAATCCAGGTCTTCATAACCAAATACAGCTGTGAACTGTGCAGCATTCACTTTTGTAACATCAGTAGATTCTCCAATAACATGAGCATTAGTGAGGATGTATCTGTCGAAGAGCAAGAAACCGGTTCCTATAGCAGACCCTGCCTGTCGAATCTGACACACAGAGTCAGAGAGCTTCATGAGCTGCTTCACTTTCTTCACCTTCAAGAAATTCTCAATACTCTTACCATATTCTGCTCTGAAGAACTTTTGGACCTCAGACTTGTTCTTTAGGTTCTCTCGCTGCTTTAATGTCACCAGTAAATCTGGAAACTGATCACGCAGAATTCCCAGAATCTCTTGAGAATTTACAATGGGTTTAGCCACATACCGTTTAGATGAAGGATTTGTGAACTTTGTGCTTCCATCTTGTTTTTTTTCTTGCTCAGTTTTGATGGGTTTTGATGCGTTTGAAGTCAGAAGACTTGAGCCCACAGTTTCTGCCACATCAGCGTCTGAATCTACATTAGGTTCAGTCTTGACAAGAGTCAGATCATCTTGACTGTCTGGCTGATTCTTATCACTGACAACAACTACCTGAAAAGCCCTTCCGGCAAGATCGTCTACAAGTATTGACAATTCATGCTTTATCTCCCTATCATGCTCGTAACTAAATTCAGAGAGTGCACAGTGTTTCAGGAAAATGTCATCGATGAATCGACCATCACGTTTAAGAGCAGTTTTGATTTTCTCTCCTTTGAATGCATACACGCAGACATATTGTACTCTGTTCCTCAGGGCTTTGCTCTTCAGTAAGTGTTGCACCTTCAGTCCTCCGTCTTTTTTAACCCAGAAGGTGACTAACATTTCAGGCTTTCTCGCTTCTCTGAGGAGTGAGCCTGCAGTTGATTGTTGATTTGTAGAACTAGTTCCTTCATTTTTGATGAATGTTAAATAAACAACCTCATCTCTTTCAATGAGACAGCAGGGAAAATCTGTCTTCACAGCAGCTCTAGGACCTGGTCCGTTGGATCTTTGGATGATTATTTCTTTCTGAATGTTGTTCTTTTTGACTTTTTCATTCCTAAAAATCTGGCTTGTATTAAGAGCCTCAAGCACAGTCATGGATGTATTACAGGCCACTGAATATATCTCAGACAAACTGGAGTTTAAACAAAACTGGAAAGTGTGTTTTTCCTCTTCTGCTTTCTGTTAAAATGAGAAAAAAACATGTTATTTACACAAACATTCATGTTAAAATGAGAAAAAAACATGTTATGTACACAAACATTCATGTTAAGTCCACTGAAGAAATGTTTGTAATCAATGGTTATTAATTTTGAACATATGTTCAGTGATCTACCTGCTGCAGATGGTTTGAAGATCCCTCTTCAACTTCTTTCTTAAACGAATTATCCATTTGTTTCTTAAAAATGTCAAACAGTGATGTTAATACAGGCTTAACACTGTCTACAGCTTTTATCATAATTTAAATCACGAAAAGGCGAAGTGATTGCAGTGTTATGGTTTTTCACACCCAGCATGATACAGCAAAGCAAAATCACAAACTGTCTATTAACAATAAGGTGGAAACAAATTAATAAATTAAGTCAAAACACTTGCTGTGATTGACCAATGATGTTTTATTACAGTAGAAACGTATTGTTTTTAGTTTGTTTGTTTTCAATTCCAGCTATTCTGCTGTTGTACAGAAGATATTAAAGTCGTTTAGTTCATGGCTTTGAGAATTTCAGAGAAAGATTATTTGGTGGCATTTGTATTAAGCTACTGATTACATTTTTAGTAAGTAATAGATGATTATGACATTGGAATATTAATAAACCTCGGGTACTGTGGTATGCTATTGATCAGGGGTAGGCAACATCGGTCCTGGAGTGTCGCTGCCCTGCAGAGTTTAGCTCGAACCCTAATCAAACACAGCTGAACAAGCTAATCAAGGTCTTCAGGATTACTAGGGCGTTTATTATTAGAATTACCATAACTTCAGGTAGGTGAGGGTTTTTTCAGGACATCGGCACTCCAGGACCGACGTTACCTACCCCTGCTATAGATCATGACAAGTTACCTTAAGCTTTTTATTTCGTAGCCCTAAAACAAATTTCACTGTCACCGTCTCGGTCAGTTTAGTTTCTTTGCACTTTGGTTTTTCGTGTTGCATGTGTTCCTAGTTATCATTAGTTTCCATGGTTTTCCAATCTCGTCTTTGGTTTTGCTCTATGTATTACTCCATGTGATTCTCCTGAGTTTCGGAGTTAGATTAATGATGAAAGACTGTTCTGTGATATTCCTTGTCATCGTGTGCTTCAGTGCAGCAACCGTTGCTGATAATCACAAGCTTACCTGAACATTGTCACTGTCTTTTGATGACCCCCCAGATTCACTGTCTGTGGCAGTCTGCTTTTTCTGAAAGAGACAACAACATTACCATTGGAAATAAGTCTAAATCTAACGAAGAGGCTAAGCAAAGAGGATGAGAAAAATAACAGTCACTCACAGGACTCAAAATGTCAGTCTGCTTCAGTTCTTTGGGTGATGCTTCAGACATGTTTTGTATCTGTGAACAGAACAAACAATGGTGACCTGAGCTTCGAGGAGAAAGACTTGTAACTTAATAATCTCACCTCGTTATTTTAACAGTATTACCTTCAAACTAAAAGTAGGTAAAATTCTACACTTATTTTTTTCTGCTGACAATTTTAATAATGAATTGTTCTTGTTAGCTATTTCACACTCTTAATTTTAGTTTTGGCACGTCTTAACGTCACGGAGACAAAACACAAACGATCAAAAAAAGGTTCTCCAACTCTAATCTCTCTCTTAGTGTCACGGTGTACGGGGGTGCCAGGAACGAGGAGACGATGAACTTCTCGTAAACACTTTAATAACCACACAGAACAGAGATCGCTGGAGACAGGTACACACTTAGGGAAATGACGTTAATACTCGACAAAGACACTGGGAACACTGAGGACTTATAAAGGGAAGGAAATGAAGGAGCAAACAAGATAATTAATAACACAGGGCTGGGGACTAATCAACTAAAGACACAGGGCTGGGAACTGATAATTACAAATGACGACAGGAATAGGAACTGACCAAATATGGGCACGAGAGGAGGGGAAACACAAGACACAGAGAACACAGTCCTGACATTACCCCCCCCTTCCAATAGGCGCGTCCCGCGCCGTATGACATCGAAAGGGGAGGGGGGGTGGGCGCTCTGGAGGCCTCAAGGACTTGGAGACCGGACAGGTGGCCTCCAGGGCGGTGCCCGTTCCGGAAGCCATGGCGGAGCGGGGAGCTCGGGCGGCCATGGCGGGTCAGGGGACTCGGGGGGCCATGGCGGATCGGGAAGCTTGGGTGGCCATGGTGGATCCGGGAACTCAGGAGGCCATGGCGGATCGGAGAGCTTGGGTGGCCATGGTGGATCCGGGAACTCAGGAGGCCATGGTGGATCCGGGGACTCGGGAGACCATGGCGGAGCGGGGAGCATGGGAGGCCATGGCGGGTAGTCCCCCCCCAAAATTTCCTTGGGGAAATTCCCCAGCAGGTACTCTGGAGAGCCAGACGGAGCCGGCAGGGGCTCTGGAGAGCTGGACGGAACCAGCAGGGGCTCTGGAGAGCCGGACGGAACCAGCAGGGGCTCTGGAGAGCTGGACGGAGCCAGCAGGGGCTCTGGAGAGCTGGACGGAACCAGCAGGGGCTCTGGAGAGCTGGACGGAGCCAGCTGGGGCTCTGGAGAGCTGGACGGAGCCAGCAGGGGCTCTGGAGAGCTGGACGGGACCAGCAGGGGCTCTGGAGAGCCGGACGGGACCGGCAGGGGCCCTGGGGAGCCGGATCAGGTCGGCCTCATGCCAACTCACCCGGTTAGAGAGCTCAAGAAACTCCTCCACATATCTCTCCAACCTCATACCGCGCTGCCGCAACCCCCATAGCGCGTCCTCAGCTGAAGTCATCTTTCGGGGTCGAGTATTTTGTCACGGTGTACGGGGGTGCCAGGAACGAGGAGACGATGAACTTCTCGTAAACACTTTAATAACCACACAGAACAGAGATCGCTGGAGACAGGTACACACTTAGGGAAATGACGTTAATACTCGACAAAGACACTGGGAACACTGAGGACTTATAAAGGGAAGGAAATGAAGGAGCAAACAAGATAATTAATAACACAGGGCTGGGGACTAATCAACTAAAGACACAGGGCTGGGAACTGATAATTACAAATGACGACAGGAATAGGAACTGACCAAATATGGGCACGAGAGGAGGGGAAACACAAGACACAGAGAACACAGTCCTGACACTTAGTGTAGTTGGGATTAATTTTTTTTTATAAAATAGTGTATTTCCTGAAGATAATGAGGTTCTCAACCTTTTTGCCCCCTAGGCCCCTCCATAAGGAAATATTCCAGAGCCCCACACAAGACTTTTTGACCTCATTGTAGTAAATCCTCATTCATAGCAAACATATGAGAGTGGAGTAACATATCTTAAATCTGAGGAGGAGAATGGGTTTCCTCTGATGGTTCTACATAGCACCATTTGACAAAGGCGCTGTATAACACCTTTAAAGATACGGTGCTATATAGCACTTAAAGTGGTTCCCCTATGATTACGAGCCAATAAACCACTTTTATTGCTATTTACCACAAATGTTTTAGAGGATATATAGATAGATAGATAGATAGATAGTGTAACGGAGCCGACAAGACGAGAGGCATGCGGATCCATTTGCAAAGCTTTATTAGACAGAGGCATGGTCATAACAGGCATGGTTCAAACAGTGGCAAACAAGAATATTGAGGACAAAACAGATGAGTACTCAAGTCAACAGGCGGGGTCTTCGATCAGCGAACAATATCCAGAGGGCTTGACAAGGGGGGGTAATCCGATAACGTGAGCAATAATTCAGGCGGGGTGCAAACAGAGTCCGAAACAGCAGGCAAATGGTTAATCCAAGATACAGAATCAGGAACCAGACAACAAGGCAACACAAAAAGACTAGACTTATAAACAAAAACTAGGAAAGGCTCTGTAAAGTAGCTAACACTTGGAGAGGGCTAAACTCTAAAAACAATACTCGGCCGAGAGGAAGACCATGGTTTAAGTAGGGTGTGTGATAATTCTCAGGTGTGAGCGTGTGATTGAGACAGCTGTGTGTACTTGGTGCAATGAATGACGGGAAACGTAGTCCAGGGTAATATGTAACAGTGTGTGTGGTGTGAGAGTCAATATGATTGAAGAGCGACCTCTGATGGTGAGTGGATGGAGTGGAATGGAGCAGACGGCCTCATTAGCCGTGACAGGACAGGACAAGAGTTCAGGGACAGCCCTTCTGGCTGCGACAGGACAGAAAGAAAGTTGGTGAGTGGAAACCACTGACACCTCCGAAGGTTCTGCAGTGATTGCCGCCACCTCTGGAGGTTATACAGGCTAAGGCTGTCTGGACATGACAGGCTAAAGCCTAGTTCACACTACAGGATTTTAAGCCCGATTTGCAAGTTAACAAGCTCGCCGACAGGTCGGGCTGTAATCGGGGGAAAATCAGCGGGTGATCGGTGCTCCGCAATCTTTGTGTGGGAACTACACAACGATGCATCAAAGAGGCTTGCTGACGCGTCGCCGACACCTCGCCGACGCCAAACAAATATCTAGCATGCCAAATATCTGGACCAGTCGGCCGACTGGACATCACGTGGTGATGTCCAACAACAGCAACTTGGCTTAAAGAAAAGTTAGGCTTTTATTTTTGCACATAAAACTTGCATCGATCTATATATAGAATGTGTGGTAGATGCTTCGTCCTACAGACAGGGGCGTAAATTAAATCTAACAGTAGGGGGGGATAATAAACTATTTCTCAAGAGCAATTTTTGAAGGGGACACAAATAATACAGCCAAAATTGTACTTGTAAGGATAGATATGTGTACACATCATGGAGACTGTGTTTAAATAGGAGTTCGGTTTATATGTGCACTTGATGTAGGTCAGAAAGAGCTGTTACCTGTATAAAATAAGAGACGCTAGCCTTTAGTCTCCTCGATAGAGCGCTCGCCTCCCATGCAGCGGGTAGTAGTTTCGAATCCCGCTCGTCGCGAGCGACGTAGAGCCTTTTGAATATGATTCTCCACGCAGTCATATTATAATTATTATTTTGCGTCCCCCATAGTATTTTAGGTTTCGTCTAGGACTGAGGACTTCTCTTCAGATATTCAACCACAGCAAGCCCACTGATCTGCCACTTAACAACAATTGAGCAAAACCCAAGGTAAAATATTAGCCTAATATCAGTTCACACACAGGCTTATTGACGTGTTACGGTATTAAATAAGCTTGTTAACCTTATAACCGCTCATAGAAAATACATCGGATATCATAATTGTTTTGTCATGACTAATTTATTAATGATCCAGCATCATCTGTATTAAAGAGAAAGCATAATTTCACCCGATGTTTAAAGTGAATAAATAGCCTTGACTGCCTAAGTTACTTACACATAACTATAACTACTGAGGAACGTTGGTCTCTCCAACCTTGACTGGACTCGTGCGTGTGTGTCAGACGCGATTTCTTTAAGACTGCAAGGGAAGCTCAGCTTCCCTTATAATTGTCAAAAAATGAATGGTCAAATACATGTACTATTATGTTAACATTTTATTGACTAAAAATGCGTTAAACACGTTCATCTCGAACGAAAACAATTTCATTCAGAATCAGCTACTTAGGTCGGCTGACTCGATTTCCTTCTCATTCATTCCCGTAGCGTACAGTGCATTACTCTGTTGAAGCCCAGCGTCCATTGACTTCAATGGGGCTGCTTTAAACAGTTTTTTTCAGTGCTTAGAAACAAGACGGTCATTGGATAATGCTGCGATTATGTCCCGCCCACGGACGCTCAGCGTCTCTGGGATGAATGGAGGAGTGGGCTGGCCCGGACTCCGAGCGTCTGCGTGATGATTGGAGGGTCTGTCATCTCTTTTTAATCCACTTTTATGTCCTAAAACGCTCGTTTTTTGGGGTCGACAGCTTATAAAAACGTATTTATTGTTTTTTTTTAGCTTGTTTGCTATACACATTGTCACATATCAGCTTTTAGACATTTTTTTTTTTTTTTGTTATAAATAAATGACAAGGAGGCGGCAGCTTCTCGCAATGCAAAGAGACGGTTGGTGTGGGCGTGGTCTTCAGATTATGACGCGTATCACTCTGTGTCTCCATTTCCAACTCAGTCCCATCCGGATTTTGCATGTGTAGTCGAAAGACAAACTGCTGCAACCTTCATCGTATATTTCACACAATTTCACACCACATTCATTGTTTCAGTTTAACATAATTCCCACATTTCCTCCCGTTGAGTTAAATATATATATATATATATATTAGATCGTTTGTTCATTAATTCATATAGTCTGAACTAGCCAGCTAGCAAACTGCACACGATGGCAGACAGTGCTAATATTGTCGACCTGATTTTGGCAAAGCCATTAGAAAGTCTTCCTTACGAGGAGAAACTTAGAATTAAACAGCAGGGCAGTTTAACACCTAAGATTGATTTAGTGCAAAAGATAGGGAAAAGTAACAGGTCTTTTCAGCTCTCCTGGTATGACAAAGTTAGCTGGCTGACTGGAAGTGCTGTGAAAAAGAAAATGTACTGCTGGCCATGTCTCTTGATGAAACCATCTCATGGATGTGTTGTTTGGTCAAAATTGGGGTTTGGAGATCTGTCAAACTTTGACAGGGCATATAAAAGGCATGAAAATAGCAATGAACATGTGAGTGCATGTGCAAGATTAAGTTGCATGGGCAGGATCAGGGTTGAGCATGCAATCAATGAAGGTGCTCGCATTCAAGTGGCTAAACATAATGAAACTGTTAAACAAAACAGGGCCTTCCTAAACCGCCTTATTGATGTGACATCCTTGCTTGGCCGGCAGGAGCTGTCATTTAGGGGACATGATGAGAGTAGTGAATCATCCAACAAGGGGAATTACAGAGAGTTCACAGAAACATTAGCTAAATATGACTCTGTCCTGTCCACACAATTCGAGTCCTCAACTGTGTTTTCTGGTATGTCACACACTATTCAAAATGACTTGATCTCTGCTCTTGCAGCCACCATTTCTGATCAGATCAGAGATGAAATTCAGGATGCTCCCTTTTTTGGATGGCAGGTGGATGAAACCACTGATATATCCTGCAGTGCCCAACTCTCTGTCATTGTTCGCTATGTGGATAGTGCAGGTAAAATTCAGGAGCGCTTCATTGGATTTTTTGATGTTTCTGGGGGGCGAGATGCTCAGTCCGTTTTTGATGTTTTAAATGAGAACATGCAGAGCTACAATTTTAAGGATAAGCTTGTGGCACAGACCTATGATGGGGCTGCTGTCATGGCTTCAGCTCTCAATGGTCTGCAGGCCAAAGTGGAAGCAATAGCCCCCAGTGCAATGTTTGTGCATTGCTATGCACACAGACTGAATCTGGTGCTGTCACAGGGGGCCAAATGCTTGCCTGAGTGCAGAATTTTTTTTGCATCACTCTCTGGGTTTGCCACATTTTTCTCAAAATCCACAAAGAGGACGTCTTTTCTGGAGTCTGCAGGCTGCTCAAGGTTGCCCAGAAACGCTCCTACTCGATGGAATTTCACATCACGGATAGTGAGCACTGTGGCAAACAATTATGATGGCCTCCTGCAGACATTTGATAACATCATTGCAGATACGACAATGGATGATGATACACTGGATTGTGCCAAAGGCTTCGTAAGGAAACTGGAGGATTTTGAGTTTGTGTTCATGTTGTACACATATGAACAAATCTTCTCTGAGACTGATGTGGTCTTTGATATTGTCCAGCAGAGAGCGATGGATGTTCTTTACTGCATGAAAAGAATTGAGTCTCTTCTTGCATTTGTCAAAGAGAAGAGGTCAGAGGGGGCTTTCCAAGCTGTTTATGCCAAAGCAGCAGATCTCACATCAGACCCAAGAGATGAGCCCATGAGAAAGCGCCGTCTGACCCAATTGCAGGATCCCCAAGAGCGCTACAGAAATCTGTACATGGCCATCCTTGATAACATCTTGGAGCAGATTCCTCGACGTTTTTCAAATTTGGAAAGTATGCTTTTCTTAGAATTAGTCAATCCAGGGAAATTTGATGACATGAGACAAGCATTTCCAGAGGAGGCCTTCCAAAGTGTCCTGAAAAGTTATGGCCATCACTTTGATTCAGGGAGACTGAGGTCTGAACTTCAAGTCCTGTATTCAGATCAGGACTTGCAGAGTAACAGGGGAAAGCTGTGTGATTACTTGGTGTTCCTTAAAGACATGGAGTTGGACAGTGCAATGCCTCAGCTTTACAAACTGTTCTCATTAGTGGCAACAATTGGAGCTACATCTGCAGGTGTAGAAAGGAGCTTCTCCTGTTTAAAGCGGCTCAGGTCCTACACCCGTAACACAATGGGCCAAGGCCGTTTAAGCAGCCTAGCTCTGCTGGCCATTGAGAGGACACTGGTCAAGTCACTGGAAAAGACGCCTAGTTGGTACGAAAGGGTTACAGAGCATTTTCTTGAAAAGGAACGTAGGGCAGAATTTACATATAAATAAATGGACAATTTTTATGATTTAGGCCGAAAATGAGCTTCCCCTCTTTAAAAGATCAGCAGCCGCCACTGGTGTGTGTTTGTGTGTGAGCGCGCGCTTGTGTGTGTACAACTGTGTGTGTGTGTGTGTGTTCGTGTGTGTGTGTGTGTCAGTAGAAGGAAAGCAGGCAGTGGACCAAACCACTGTGAGGCAAGGGAGGGGGAATCAAAACACTTATGAACATAAAATTATTTTTTTATTTATGCCTATGCCTACAAAGCGTCTTTCACTCTCTTTCACAGGCTTTTGTTACCGTTTCAATTCTCGCGTGTGTTTTTATTACAAAACGGGGTTTAGGCGACAGTCCTTGTTTTTGTCAGCTTGTGTAGTGTGTAACCCCTGGTTGCAGATCATGTACACAGAGTCAGGTAGTGTGAACACCACAATGACTTAAAGACCGATAATCAAGTCATATAGTCTGAACAGCACAGCGATCTGCCGACATGTAAAATCCTGTAGTGTGAACTAGGCTTAAGAGTACATTACTGGGCGCCACCACCATAAAAGGAGCTGAAGTGAGCACCGCCGCTTTGGGAGGTTCTGCAGCATGTGCCGCCACCTTTGGAGATGTTGCAGCGTGTGCCATCGCTTGGGGCAGTTCTGAAGAGGTGTACGCAGCCCAAACGCGAGTCTGAAGAGACTGGAGGATCGGCGGAGACGTGAAGAGACTCTGGAGGATCGGCGGAGACGTGAAGAGACTCTGGAGGATCGGCGGAGACGTGAAGACACTGGAGGATCGGCGGAGACGTGAAGAGACTCTGGAGGATCGGCGGAGACGTGAAGAGACTCTGGAGGATCGGCGGAGACGTGAAGAGACTCTGGAGGATCGGCGGAGACGTGAAGAGACTGGAGGATCGGCGGAGACGTGAAGAGACTGGAGGATCGGCGGAGACGTGAAGAGACTCTGGAGGATCGGCGGAGACGTGAAGAGACTCTGGAGGATCGGCGGAGACGTGAAGACACTGGAGGATCGGCGGAGACGTGAAGAGACTCTGGAGGATCGGCGGAGACGTGAAGAGACTCTGGAGGATCGGCGGAGACGTGAAGAGACTGGAGGATCGGCGGAGACGTGAAGAGACTGGAGGATCAGCGGAGACGTGAAGAGACTCTGGAGGATCAGCGGAGACGTGAAGAGACTCATGACAAACAACGGTGACTTTATTGGACTCACGGCGATCAATGCTGACTTGACTGGACTCATGAAGATTATCCATAACTTGACTCATGATGATCAACAGTGACTTGGTTGGACTCACAATGAGAAGCTGTGAATTTACTTGACTCATGAAGATCAGCTGTGACTCGACTGGATGCATAACGATTAAGTGTGACTTGACTTGATTCATGAATGGCAGTAATGATGTGACCGGTTGCTGTGGCCGCCATTTTGTGAGTGCGTTCTGGTACAGCCACCATTTTAGTCATAGATGCGGTGTCGCGATCCTCATCCGTGACACCCACAGTGAACAAAGAGCCAGCATATAGTCCATAAAATCCTTTAAACTACAATTAAACTTCCCCTCAGGTAAATATCCACCATTCATTTAATATTTGTTATCATGAAAGGCCTTGTTTTTATAATAAAGAAATTATTTTGGTTGCACTGATCAGACCAGTAGTAAAACCAACATGACAAAGAATTGTGATAAAATCGTGAAATCGTGATATTTAAAAAAAAAAATGTGATATGATATTTTTGCCATATCGCTCCACCCCTACTTTTAACACAGCACTTACTGCAAGCAGCGTCATACACATGAGGGGCAGAGCATTATGTTATTTAAAGGGGAAGTTCACGCGTTAATGAGTAGCAAAGGATTAATAGCTGTATTGATTACTTTTATGCCACTGATCAGGCCTTTATATGTAGTTTGCGGTAACAAAGGGTTTTATAAGTTTGACTGAAATAGTAATGCAATATCTGACACTTTAAGTCAATGTTTCAAGCAACAACAACAAAAAAAAATTGAACAAAAAAACAGATAAAGACAAAAGGTAGCCATTTATAGCATCTAAACATATATCCAAATCCAAATGTAATAAAACAAATGATGTGTGATTTATGTGCAATGTCTTAGCAACTAGGGATTGTTACATAGGGCTATACAGGCATCTAGTGACAACAGTGATATTACATATAATAAATTGTGCAAAATGTTTATCTTAAGTCAATTTACATATAATGCATTCAGATTTGTGGAACTCAATCTCCACAAATTAGTGTCGTTACTATGAAATACAAGTTTAATGTGACAAGAAACTGGTGTCTGAAAAGAATACAAATATAAAAAATTGTTTAAAAAAATAGGGAGTAGGGATTTCGCCTAGGGCGTCAAATTGGCTAGAAACAACCCTGATGTAGATAAAAACAGAGATAAAAGAGTAATAAAACATAGAGGGATACTCTCTGTTAGGAGAAATCATGCCCGCTCCCTGAGAAGGTCAATATTTTAATTTTCTTTAATAAAAATAGCTAGAGACACCAGAAATCTCTATTACATTCTGTTGTGCACCTATGCACACGATGTTCAAATATGTTGTGCTGTGGTATGCTGAGGAAATCTCTCTCTCTCTCTCTTTTGAATGGCCTTTTTATTTTAAAATGTGCTTTATGTGCTTAAATTAATGAACTAGTATCCAAACTTAAAAAGAGCTCCAGGAAATCTTACCTTGTCCAAGTTAAGAGAGAATCTGGATGGTGTAAGACAGTGTCTGAACTTCCTGACTTCAGAGTTTCATTTCTCATTCAGAACACACCTTATTGACACACCTTGTTAAACAAACAATCCTGATGTCCATATATGGCAAGCCAGCTCAGCATTTAATCCTTAAAACATAATCTCTATTTTCATCCTGCTAGTACTTAATTGTTAGCAACTATTGCTTACTCTTTAGCTTTACATATCATTAAGGTTGTAAAAAAAAGTTGATGGCAAAAATTTGAAATGTAATGCTAGTAACAACAGAACAGTTAGTTACTATTGAAATAAGTACTAGTAGGCCTATGTAATAAATAATACAACTAGTATCTAATAAATAACTACCAGAATCTTTAAAAAAAACATACTAGTAGGTTACCTACAAAATAAGCACTAGCATTTGGACCAATCAGACACACAATTTTTCATTAGATTTAACAAATCAATTAGTCATTAGATAAACAAATAATCACAGACCCCTCACCCAATACATATGGGGGCCCGTATGTCTGTGAATGACTCCAGGCCCCGGTTACCATGACAACCAGGACACTTCAGCCAGACCAGATACACTTTATGACCTAGTTGAGAGTTATCCCTCTCACCGTCTTTGAACCTTAGGAAAGACAATATGCCATAAAAATTGACTCTTCTCTAATTAATTCACAGATAAGCCTTTCTTTGAATGAACACACATACCCTTCAGGTCAGACACACTCTCTCTGTTTAAATCTAGATTAAAGACGCATCTCTTTAGACAAGCATTCATATAATGCATCTCATAATCTTGTAACTATGAATTACACAAGCTTCAGACTGGATCCAACCCTAAAATGATCTGAGATGACCGAATACCTGAGAAGAGATGATGCCAACCCCTCAGAGGAAGCCAACCCTCAGACAGTATACAGAATAGGGGTGTCGCGATTCACCGGTATTGACAATAACCGTGATATTCAAAGCAACGATTATCGATATCGTGTTAATTTAGTGCGTGACGATATTCCGGTATTGACGATAACCGTGATATTCAAAGCAACGATTATCGATATTGTGTTTAATATAGTGCGTGACGATATACCGGTATTGCACAGACATACGGGCCCCGTATGTATGGGTGAGGGGTCTGTGATTATTTGTTAATCTAATGAAAAATTGTGTGTCTGATTGGTCCAAATGCTAGTGCTTATTTTGTAGGTAGCCTACTAGTATGTTTTTTTACATACCAGATTCTGGTAATTATTTATTAGATACTAGTTGTATAATTTATTACATAGGCCTACTAGTACTTATTTCAATAGTAACTAACTGTTCTGTTGTTACTAGCATTACATTTCAAATTTTTGCCATCAACTTTTTTTTTTTTTTACAACCTTAATGATATGTAAAGCTAAAGAGTAAGCAATAGTTGCTAACAATTAAGTACTAGCAGGATGAAAATAGAGATTATGTTTTAAGGATTAAATGCTGAGCTGGCTTGCCATATATGGACATCAGGATTGTTTGTTTAACAAGGTGTGTCAATAAGGTGTGTTCTGAATGAGAAATGAAACTCTGAAGTCAGGAAGTTCAGACACTGTCTTACACCATCCAGATTCTCTCTTAACTTGGACAAGGTAAGATTTCCTGGAGCTCTTTTTAAGTTTGGATACTGTGATGTTCGTTTTATGTATATTTTAATAATTCACAGAGACACCTGATGAACGTGATCTGATTTTACTGACCTCTCTCTTCCTCCTTCCACATGTTCTGTTCAACACACATTTTACATACGGAGAGCGCCATCAACAGGTAAGGAGTAATAACACAATTACCATACATTACATCTCCCTTCTTAAGAAATATATTCTTCCGAACAGTTTAAGCAACACAACTCCTATTGTTTTAACTTTAGAATTTACAAACTGTATTTTGTTAGCATCTAAACCCTTTTCTATTATTACACACAAAGTACCTTTTTTTTCTTTTAACCATAACTTAAATCAGTGTTGTGTTCACATAACCTACTCATTAAAACAACTATTTTACAACTTACACCTCCACAATGCTTTCATGGAGAATACAGTTTTAGTGGTCTAATCAGTCTACCACATCGTGATCTTTTGACCTGTTCTTCCTTGTCCACTGTTGGTGTTTTACTAGTCTTTTCAATGGTGACAGTGCAGGTGACTGTACTGGAGTACCAATATCTGCAGGCTCACTGTTTACTGAAGAACATTCTTCCAACTCCAGAGAACATGGTTGTGAAAAAGTCAGTTCTCTGGTTTTCAGCAAGTGTCGCCGGTTTCTCCTAAAGGTGTTTCCATCAGGCGTTTGAATCTCATATGACCTGGGTTTTTCATGACTCCTCAACACAATTGCAGGTTGCCAGTTGTTTCTAATTTTTACTCTCACGTTCTCTCCATCTGCAACAGGTGGTAACTGTCTTGCTCCACAATCAAAGTAATGTTTCTGTTTTAGCTGCCTGTCCTTGATGCTCTTATGCACATTTCTGTAAAGCTGGGGTCTCAGCAGCTTTGCTGATGTGGGCAGTTTTGTTTTCAGTCTTCGACCCATGAGCAGCTGTGCAGGAGATAGTTTCACACCATCCAAAGGAGCATTTCTGTACTCCAATAGAGCAGTATAAGGATCTCTTTGACTCTCCTGTGCTTTCTTTATCAGGTTCTTTACTGTCTGGACTGTTCGTTCACTCTGTCCATTTGACTGGGGAAATCCAGGACTTGAGGTGGTATGTACAAACTCCCAGTTTTCTGCAAATACTCAGAATTCTGCACTTGAGAATTGTGGACCATTGTCCGACACCACTTCATCCGGGATCCCATGTCTCGCAAAGATGGATTTGAGAGCTGTCACAACATGTCTGCTTGTTGTCTGTGTAAGTTTGGCAATCTCCGGAAACTTAGAAAAATAATCTACACACAGTAGATATTCACCTCTGTCGAAGTGGAACAAGTCTACTCCTACTTTCGCCCATGCTCTGTCTGGAATGTCATGGCAGATGAGTGGCTCTTTGGTGTTACTCCGTCTGAAAGTATTACAGATAGCACACTTCAACACGACATCCTCAATTTGCTTTGCCATGCTGGGCCAGAACATGACATCTCTTGCCCTCTCCTTACATTTAACAATACCAAGATGAGATTCATGTACTCTTGCTAACATGTCTGCTCTTAAACTTTGTGGGACAATAATTCGCCAGCTCTTGAAAAGTAACCCGTCGGAACAGGTAAGTTCTTCTCGGAAAGTCCAGTACTTTCTTATGTCTGCTGGAATTTGTCGTATGTCTGCAGGCCATCCTGACTGAACTACTTCCATGACCATTTGCAACTCTTCATCTTTTGCTGTTGCAGTTCTGAATGTAGTCAGCTTCTCTTTTGAAATTGGCAAACAAACTGACAAAGAATGAACTTGTAACTCATCTTCCAAGAGTGGCTCGGTTTGTTCTTTTAGGTAAGCTCGGCTCAGCGTGTCTGCTATGTACAACTCTTTGCCAGGCTTGTAGCTGACATGTAAATCATAGAGCTGCAATCTCATCAGCATTCTCTGGAGTCTTGGAAGGAGCTTTTTGGAGAGACTTTTTAAATATTGTCTCCAGGGGCTTATGATCCGTCTCCACTTGTACTGTCTTACCATAGATATACTGATGGAACTTCTCGCAGCCATAGACAATCGCCAAGAGCTCTTTTTTTATTTGGGCATATCTTTTCTGACACTCAGTAAGAGACCTTGAGCCAAATGCCACTGGTTGTCCTTCTTGCAGCAACACTGCTCCTAGACCTTCAGCACTTGCATCCACTGACAGTATTACCTCTTTTTTGAAATCGAAGTACTTTAACACTGGGGTGTTGCTCACAAGTGACTTCAATCTTTCAAAGCTATTTTGTTGTTCTGAGTCCCAATGCCAGGCTACATCACCCTCTAGAAGTTTCCGTAGCGGAGCACTGATGTCTGACATGTTTGGAACAAACTTGGCCAGATACTGAAGCAGGCCTAAGAACCTCATTAGTGCAGCTTTGTCCGCTGGCTCTGGCATGTTCTGTATCGCTCTGACTTTCTCTTTGTCTGGCTTCAACCCATCTGCAGTCAGAATGTGTCCAACATAACTGACTTCGGTCATCCTGATCTTGCATTTGTTTTTGTTCAACTTTAGATTAATGCTTCTAATTCTGTCTAGCAGTTGTCTTAGTCTCTTGTCATGTTGTTCTATGTCTTCACCCCACACCAGAATGTCATCCACTATGTTAACGACTCCATCTAAGTCTTCTAGTCTTTGTGCAATGCACTTCTGAAACACTTCTGGAGCTGACACTATGCCAAATGGAAGTCTCAAGAACCGGTATCTCCCAAAAGGAGTGTTGAAAGTACATAATTTGGAGCTTTCTTCATCCAGCTGTACTTGCCAAAACCCATGATTGGCATCAAGCACTGAGAATACTTTGGCATTTGGCATCTCAGCTACTATTTCTTCTATCGTGCGCAATGGGTAGTGTTCTCTCTTTATAGCTTTATTAAGATCTTGTGGATCGATGCAGATCCTGAGTTTCTCTGGCTTCACTACCGTAACCATACTATTAACCCATTCAGTGGGATCGGTTTGTTTCACGATAACTCCAAGATCTTCCATTCGTTTCAGTTCCATTTTGACCCTGTCCTTTAGTGCTATGGGTACTGTCCTTGGTGCGTGAATGACTGGAGCAACATCTAGGTTGAGCTGTATATTGTGCAGTCCTGGAATACATCCTAAACCAGTAAACACATCCTTGTACTCATTCAGAATGTCCGTTTGGTCTTTGTTCTCCACCTTGTAAACTCTTTTAATCAGTCCGAGTCTTGAGCATGCTTCTCTTCCTAGGATAGTTGGTGAATCCTCATCTACAATTTGGAATTCTAGCTCAAACTCATTGTCTTTGTAACCACATTTGAGCATTGCCTTGCCCTTTGGCTCCATCGTGTGGCCAGAATATGTAACTAACGAGCAGTTTGATTTCTTCAGTGATGTTGTCTTTGAGGTTTTCTCAAAGTCTTTATATGACAACACGTTGCACTCTGCTCCTGTGTCTAGCTTAAAGGTAAGTATGCAGTTGTTTATTCTGAATTCCTGAGTCCATTTCTTGTTTTCACTTTCCATGGTAGAGACAGTATTCATTTGTGCCAGCCATTTGCTAGCTGTCTGCTCACTTCGTTCAATGTCGATGGTACCTATAAACAATTCGGCAATTTCTTCTTGTTCTATTTCATGGACTTTTTTCTCCAATTTTCTAGGTTTTTTTTTTTTTTTTGCCATATGCTGGACACTTCCTTGGCTCATGTACATAACCACATCTCGTGCATTCTTCCTTCTCTTTCCCTGTGTGCTTGATATTCGACTGTCTGACTGTAGACTTGGTCCTCGTTATTTTGTTCACAGCCACTTCTGCTTCTTCATGCAGTACTTTCATATGGCTTTGTGTTACTTCGTTGGCACGACAGATATCCACAGCCTTTGCCAGGTTCAAATCCGTTTCCCTGAGAAGCCTAGCTCTCACGGTGTCATTGTTAACACCACAGACAATGCGATCTTTAATCAAGTCATCAGTTAATCGTCCAAATTCACAGTCCTTTGCCTTATTTTTCAAATCGGTCACGTATGCATCAATGGTTTCATTTGTTCCCTGTGCTCTCGTAAAAAACATATGCCTCAGATACGTAACGTTCTTTCTTGGCTCACAGTACTCTCTAAACTTTTCTTTGAGCACATCAAAATCATCCACATCATCATCAAAGTCCATGGTATTAAATACTAGGGATGGGCATTTTAAGCAAAAGTAATATTCGATAATCGCTGGGTATTATTCGATTACTATTCGAAAATCGCACCCCTCCCACGCATGTGCCCACCCACGCGCACACGCGCACACACACACACACACACACACACACACACACACACACACACACACACACACACACACACAGAGGGAGAGAAACTATCCAGGCTTTCAATCTGTAAGATAACAAACAGTTTAATTAATTAGATAATAGTCTATCTTAACCTGAGCCAATTAATGGTCGTAACAAATGATTGCTGAAACATATTAATATAACATAACCGAATGAGGCATTAACATAACAGTCCGTCGATTATCAACTGCTCATAAGGCTAGGACATTTCTATTTTAAAAATGAGTATGAACATTCATATTATATATATATATAAAAAAGTAACCGTTTGATTAATTCATTAATGAATATCATTCTTAAAACATTACAGGCTAACACATTGTGAACAGCCTGAATGAGGCACTTATTATGTAAACATTAATTTTAATGTCTGTCTTCATAACAATAACCTATTTCATATAAAAATAATTTATTTGAATTAGCGAGAGAGAGAGAGAGAGAGAGAGAGGTATAAAAGTTGCGCGTGCATTTGCACCTGCGTCTGCGCGTCTCTCTCTACAAGCAATAAGGCTTAGTTACTTAAAAAACAGCGATTTATCCCCTCATTGCAGAGAAATATAACGTTGTGAGTCAGTAGCCTATCGAAGCTATTTTACTAATAAAAGTTGCCGTGCTGTTTGTGCGCTGCGCGATCTCTGATATCTGTGCAATAATGTGTGTGTGCGTGCGTCTATGAAAGCAGCGTAGCCTCTGCATATAGTTTTGGTTTAGCTACGAACCCGACCCGAGCCCGAAGCTATCCATTAAACTTATTATGTGAACATTAATTTTAACGTCTGTCTTCATAACAATAACCTATTTAATATATCAAATGTTCACATGCTCGGGAAGAAGACGAGAGTGCAATCGTCCAGGGAACTTTTAATTGAACTAGGGAACGAATATAGATCCCTGCAGCTTCTCAGAATTCTCCGCCTGAGTCCGACCAGAGCCTGTGTCTCTCTCTCTCCTCCCCATTACAAAGCTGCTGTTTCAGCCATTCAAATCAGGGGTGCCATTATGGGGGATGCAGAGTATGCTGGGCATATGGGCCCAGGACGCTAGGGGGGCCCCAAAAATCACAACTTTGGTCAACATTTTTTTTTATATAATTTTAAATATATTTTTTACATACAAGAACACATTATCTAATAATGTTGCAATAAAATTAAATTCAAAATTACAAATATAGAAAGTGAGAAGTGAACGTAAGCACGCTCTCATCAGAAAATCTCTTCAGCGGCACATGCGCTGTCTAATGAAATACAGACTTTGGAATTTATGACTTGTCTTGTTATTTGGAATGACATGCTGACCGAAATCACACGCGCCAGCACAGCCATGTAATCTGCAATCATTTCGCTGGACACAGCTATTTTGTTGATTGACAACATGAAAAGGTTATTTTCCCAGTACAGAGAGGATGGGTTTGAAAAGGCTGTGACAGATGCACGTTCTTTAGCGAATGAATGTGATGCCTCTACAGAGTTTGCACAGAAGCGCAATAGAAAGCGCAAAACATTTCACGATGAAGTGAACGCTGGACAACCAGGGCGCCAGGACGGTCAGAGTATATTCTGGCAAACCGTTTGCCAACTACGTCTAGCAATCGGCAAAGCAAACTGTGGTACACCCCAATTACCAACACGCGATGGGTAACTCGCAAAGCACAATGTTATTTTCTGTTTTCCCAGCACGGTACCATAGAACGGCATAAAGCAAGAGGGTTAAGAAGTAAGAGGCGGGGCACCAGTTAAAAAATTTCAAAGTTCACGCAAACAGGTATTAATAGACAAGTTTTAGTCAAATATTGATTGTTTATAGCTGAATTATTAGAACGCAATTATATTTGGAACATTAGAATATAGCTATTAATAAGGAGATCTTTTCTCGTTAAAACGAGATATTTTCTTGTTAAAACGACATATTTTTCTCGTTAAAACGAATTTTTTTCTCTTTAAAACGACATATTTTCTCTTTAAAACGACATATTTTCTCGTAATAACGAGATCTTTTCGACATCTTTTCTCGTTATAACGACATATTTTTCTCATTATGTGTCGTTATAATAGCGTCCGCGCTGCTCAGTCTGACATAAACGAGGATCTGCAAGCTGCTGAATTGAAATACACTGTTTTAAATGTATTTAATGTAATGGTTTTAATTATAGCAGCATGTTTATTAGGATTAATGTCCAATACAACATTATCCAATAACAGCACTCAGACCCATGACTTGTTTAGGCTATATATGATCAGATCAAAACAGTTATTTTTGAATAATTGACTCTGGGCTTGGAATATTTATTTATTTGAATGACTGAAGTTTGATTGAACAACAAATCGAAATATGAACAAAGATAAATAAAGAGATTTTCTCTTAGGTTAATAATAATAATAATAATAATTATTATTATTTCGTTCTGTTTAAAAACGGGCAAACAAATTAAGCTAGATTTTTCGTAGGCCTATTTTTGTTCGTGGGTAAACAAATGAGCTGCTTTAATATTTGTTTCACATGTGTGGGCGGCCTTGATATACTTTAGTCTGATTATATATTAATTATGTATTAATGATTTAATATTATTAAATGATCTTTAGCTGAATCATCGCATCACGTTCTTCTTATGGGTTAAATTGCAGGCTTTGCTTTACTGAAGGAACAGTCTTCGCTGCGCTGGGTGTGAGCACTGAACACAATAGTACAGATGAAAAGACTGTAGTATCTCTTGCTGGATTTAGGCTATACGAATTAAATAAACACAAACTTGTTTTCGATTGTTTTATTTAAGTAGACCTTTAGATATAAGGCGCGCCAGAAAGCGCACGCTGTTATTTTACAAAAGCAATTCGTAACATTTTGTTCTTATTGTGGAAGTATATAAAATTGCTTTCCTCGGTTATCACAATTTAAGGGATCGCGTCGGTGTCGCCGAATTGAGAAGAACAGTGGTGTGCTTTAAATGAGATAAAGCAACATCCAGACTGTATGAAACGTTATTGTGACTAATTTGCAGAGCGGTACATAGATGAACTCTTATTCTGCGTGATGGGATAGACAGTAAAGACAAGCTGAGTTAAAACATTGATTTTTTTAGGGGCCGTCCTCGGTTCACAGCAACCCGGGACTATCAGAGATGGATAAAACAGTTTTTATTAACATTAAACGTTTAATTTAATATTTGTATATTATTATTATTAGGTTATGTTAACTTGTTAGGGCTATAGGCCTATTTCTATTTCATATAATATAATATTTTATTACTTTCCCATTTAAATTCGTGTATCGCTTTACCTAATTAACGTTTTGTACCAGAGAATGTGAGAGAAGCGGAGCGGTTCAATATTCCGCTGTGTGTGTGTGCGCACCGCTCAGTCGTTCACGGCCAAATCAAACACTCCGCTCGTGCTCACCGGTAAACCAATCCCGCTCAGATCACGCGCTCACATTAAATGTATCCAGTAACGTTAGGCCTATTTTTTTTTTTCTGTTTATAGTGAAATTATTGAATAAATGTCTCAATTAAACAGTTATGTTTCAGGGTGAAATTGTTTTAATAGGGATGTTCATTAACCGTTAACCGACTCATAAGAATTTTGACCGAACCGATTACAATCAGTTAAACGGTTTAAAGTCACTTATTTATTTATTTTTAGTAATTTATTAAAATTTGTTAAAAGGTTTGCTGCGTGGTTAAAATAAGCTAGTTTTTTAGAGAGAGCAAGAGAGAGAGAAAAAACCAAGTCGCCTATAAGTCGCATTTTATTATTTAATTCTGAACATTTTTTGTAAAATAAGACAAAAAAATAGAATGCAGCTTTCTGCCGTCTGCTTTAATTTCGCGCAGCACAATAATGAAATAAACTCTGCATACTCTAAAAAACACTGGGTTAAAAACAACCCAATTTGGGCTGGATAAATATAGGACAGAACACATTTGGGGTTAATTTTACCCAGTAAATCGGGTTGTTTATTTAACCCATCATAAATGGTTGATTTAACCCAGCTAATGGGTTTATTCGTTTCTATTATAATATTAGCTTTTTTTTACTTTATGCATGAAATAATATTTACAGATTAATTTAAATCCTCTAAACTTTTGTAAAATACTCCAGAACCACTGGTTTACCTGATAACTTCCTTTATTTCTAATTTGCTTGCTTTTATGTAAGCTTTACACATTGCCCTATTTAATCTGGTTTAACAAACATTAGAAGTAAAGATTAAACATTAAACCGATGTAATTCACAAGTAAATGGACCACTCTGTGACTGTGTTTCCACCGTAACGGCGCTGGCTCTCACGCCGAGCTGGAGTCGTGTTCGGCGGGAACTGATCACGGACAAGACCGCCGCTCTGTGTTTTACTCATGGACGAAATGTACTGTGATTACCTTCATAGCCTGACCAAAAACAAACAGTAAACAGCTCTGAGGACATGTTTTAACATCCAAAGTATTTGTGTTCTGTATCTTTATAAATACATCGTTTATTTTAAGCAAAGCATCAGATTCTTCATCAAGCAATAAAACCGACTCAACGCGAGCGAGGTTTGTTTATTGATTCACACCCTGCACCTGTATGTTGCTCTGCATACATTTGAACGATATTCTGCACAGAAACAATTTTATAAATACAATAAAATGTACACAAACTACCCAAACACTGGAAAAATAACTCAAATTACCCAAAAGGCTCATCTCAGCATTTAGGTTAAAAAAAATAATCCAGGACTTTTTTTTAGAGTAGGCTGCTTGTTACACATTTCTTTTATTTTCTTAAATTATTATCTAAGTCAAAATTTATTTTTAGTATAGGCCTATTTATTCGTTATAATATATAACGCCTAGCTTTATTATGTTGATCTCTGCTTGCAGAAGTGCTGCAGGTGGGTGATATGATCATGTAAATCACTGTGTGCACATGCAGTTTTATTTTATGTACTTTATGTAATATTAGCCTATTAGTGATAAACTTGAATGCTGTGTACATCGCGTGCCATTGCCTACAGACCGGTAGCCTATGGTCAATATAATAATTAATTATGTAATAATTTCTTTAATAATTCATAAAGGTCAAGTAGGTTTGTTTATGCATTAAACGAGAAATGGATGTTGTTCCCTCAACACAGCGAGGCCACGACATGAGGAGGCCTTATTGTTCATATTTCGATTTGTTGTTCAATCAAACTTCAGTCATTCAAATAAATAAATATTCCAAGCCCAGAGTCAATTATTCAAAAAGAACTGTTTTGATCTGATCATATATAGCCTAAACAAGTCATGGGTCTGAGTGCTGTTATTGGATAATGTTGTATTGGACATTAATCCTAATAAACATGCTGCTATAATTAAAACCATTACATTAAATACATTTAAAACAGTGTATTTCAATTCAGCAGCTTGCAGATCCTCGTTTATGTCAGACTGAGCAGCGCGGACGCTATTATAACGACACATAATGAGAAAAATATGTCGTTATAACGAGAAAAGATGTCGAAAAGATCTCGTTATTACGAGAAAATATGTCGTTTTAAAGAGAAAAAATGTCGTTTTAAAGAGAAAAAATCTGGTTTTAACGAGAAAATATCTGGTTATTACGAGAAAATATGTCGTTGTTTTAAAGAGAAAATATCTCTTTTAATGAGAAAATATCTCATTTTAACGAGAAAAGATCTCATTATAATGACATAATTGAGTGGAAAAAATATTATGTGTGGGCAGTATTACGTCACCGTAATTTTACTCTTAAAATATTCGAAAATTATTACTTTTTCTATGAGGACTGGATATGGAGGGGGGGGGGGGGTCTTTTTAATATCAAAGATTAAAACAGTTTAACGAGAACAAACCTTAAAAATTCTTGCCAAGTTGTCCACTGTAATGTCATCCTCTCGAAGTACTGCAGACAAACTGCCCCTTCTGAGTGTATAGGTTGTTGTTCCCAAAGCCAAAGACATCTTTAACTTGCTGCAGGACCGCGACAAGAAACCGCGACAATTTAAGCAAAAATAACCGCCTTGCATCACATTACATCCATTTGACGTGCGATAGCGCCAGTACGCCGCTTAGAGGTCGTTTTACGTCAATACTTTGGTAAAGCGTTTGACTGAAATAATAGCTATACCATTGTTTATTATGACCATACAGCCCTTGGACTGCATTATTTCTTAAATGATTATATAAATTACATTTTGACCATTTGACCACAAATGACCTAGACATTTACAATACGTTGGCATATGTTTGTAAATGTATATTCACTTATTTATCCGATTTAAAGAACTTTTAAAATTTATTTTTACATGTCATTTTACATTACTATATTCTAAAACAGTAACCATGTAGCCTATGCCTACCATCTAGTGCAAATGTTTCGTATTCTTAAAGCTTCTACGTAGGAGTCTTATGGATCTGAGAGCAACTCTGAGTGAGGAAAAGACAAACTAAAAAAATATGTAATTTTTGTATAACTTTATGTCTGATAACTTTCAGTATAGTCAACATGGACCAGAAAAGCACGGACACAATTGGAACAAATCACATGCTGTTATTAAAACTATATTGACAGTCAAAAAAGCGTCTTGAAAAAGTTTTGCTTATAAATGTATGTAAGTAAAGAACTTGCTGTTGGCTACTGGTGGTAAACAGACCCCCCCCCTTCCCCCCCTCCACACACACACACACACACACACACACACGTGCCCCCTCCCACAGAAAATTAATGAAACAAAACTATTTAAAACTTAAAAAACATTAATGAAATAATACAATATAATGCGCTATGCATTGATATTCTGTTGGTCGAAGTCTTATTTATCTGATGATAGGCTTATGAAAAATTATATAGTTCATAACATGTCAAGTGTGGCTCATGATCACCAGTTTGAGAACCACTATTAGGTTTAAATCTATGGACTGTACAATTACATTACACTGGTGGTGTGCACTTAAATATATTAGAAATTCGATATTTTATTAAGATAACACAAGAATGGGGTTGTCATGCCACTATATCTTATATCGTTGAATTCTTTATTGGATTAATAGCTATATTCTAATGTTCCAAATATAATTGCGTTCTAATAATTCAGCTATAAACAATCAATATTTGACTAAAACTTGTCTATTAATACCTGTTTGCGTGAACTTTGAAATTTTTTAACTGGTGCCCCGCCTCTTACTTCTTAACCCTCTTGCTTTATGCCGTTCTATGGTACCGTGCTGGGAAAACAGAAAATAACATTGTGCTTTGCGAGTTACCCATCGCGTGTTGGTAATTGGGGTGTACCACAGTTTGCTTTGCCGATTGCTAGACGTAGTTGGCAAACGGTTTGCCAGAATATACCCTGACCCCCTGACCCACCGCAAACGCCAGAACTCACATAAAGTAGTTATATGAGTATTTTGAGGAAAGGAAAAACAGGCATACACTTCGAACGTGTAAGTAGATCCAAATATATCGTTAAAATAATTAACCCGGGAGCAGCGGCAGTCAGACACGCCAGCGTTCACTCAAACCGAAAGACCTATGTACTAGGTATGGACTATGCACTATGTATAGACATTTGATTTTCTTATTGCTTTTCCTATTTCATTTTTTATTTAGTATTTGTTTTGATTTTATTTAAATGTTATTGCCCTTGTATGTTCTTTGTTCTAAAATCTGCAATGAAAAAAATAAAAATAAAGCCACGTGTAAACACACGCACACATATATATATACTTATATTGAATGAAGCCAAAGCATCTCCGTATGGCTGTTGCCATTTTGAGTAAATTATGTCATTTGGAGCCTGAGTCTGCGCAGTAGTGTCGTGAGGTGGAGCCGCTGAATCAAAGTCCTGCCCAAACTCCCACAGACCCAATTGCAAGAGCACAATCAATGCCGGTGTACTGACATATTATCCTACCCGTCAGATTTTCCTACCTCGGCTTACTGCGCATGTGCGCATCAATATTGCATCCCTTTTCCACGCTGAACAACAATATTTAATGTATCTGCATTACTTTAAGGGTAGGTTTAGGGCTGGGATATGTGTATACTTTAATAAAACACAATCTAATTGGTAGAATTTTTTTTTTATTGTTGGTTTCTGGTACTTTGGTTTCGTAGCACTGCTTCAAGCCATCTTCCACGTATCTACGGATGACGCACCTGTTCTGTACAATGCGACATATACACTATATTCTCAAAAGTATTGGGTCACCCCCTTCTAATGAAAGGTTTGACTACTCTAGTAATTTCCATGAGTACAAATCTTAATGTTTAAGCATATAATGATATTCTAGGGAATTGTGTGCTTCTAATTTTATAGCAACAGTTCAGACCAGACCCTTTTCTATTCTATCATGACAGTGTCTCTGTGTATAAGACAAGAATCAAAGAGAAATGATGATTCAGTCATCATTCAGTCATCATCACCAGTCAAGTTCTTCCACACTGACTGAATCATCATTTCTCTTTGAAATCATTCCTGCTGGCTCTTGATGCCTTGAACCCAGCCTCAGTCCATTTCTTGTGAAGTTCACCCAAATTCTTGAATCGATTTTGCTTGACAATCCTCACAAGGCTGCGGTTCTCTCGGTTGGTTGTGCATCTTTTTCTTCCACACTTTTTCCTTCCACTCAACTTTCTGTTAACATGCTTGGATACAGCACTCTGTGATAGAGGTCTGCTACCCAACCCGAACCCGCGGGTCCGAAATACTTTCGGGTTTCGGGTCAATGTTTAATGGATAGCTTCGGGCTCGGGTTCGGGTTTGTAGCTAAACCAAAACTATATGCAGAGGCTTCGCTGCTTTCATAGACGCACGCACACACATATCAGAGATCGCGCACAAACAGCACGGAAACTTTTATTAGTAAAATAGCTTCGACAGGCTACTGACTCGCAAGTCACAACATTATATTTATCTGCAATGAGGCGGCAAAATCGCTGTTTTTGAAGTAACTAAGCCTCATTGCTTATAGAGAGACATGCGCAGAAGCAGGTTCACATGCACGCGCAACTATCCTCTCTCTCTCTCTCTCTCTCTCTCTCTCTCTATCTCTCTCTCTCTCTCTCTCTCTCTCTCTCTCTCTCTCTCTCTCTCTCTCTCTCAAATAAATGATTAATTCCTTCAAATAAATACAATCTTATTTAAGATCTTATGTCTGATTTAAAGTAGACAGAATGCTAACGAGCCTTAACTGACAAAAAATGACCATAATTTGCACGGTCATCATCTTCTTGTCCATACAAAATTCATAAACTCGGCAGAATGTATGCGACCGCTGCACCTGATGTTCACAAACTTTCATAACTGGTAAATGTTTGTGAAAAGGCAGAGCCTTGATTAATCCGTTTCTTTGCATGCAATCGTGAAATGCAAACTTGTTTCTTTTTTTTTTTGTTATACGTTGTGGGGCGGGGGCGGGGGGGCTCTAAATTTAACTGTGCGGGTCGGGTCGGGTCAGACGATCTCGGGTACGGGCCGGGTTGGGGCTTCAGTTTTGAGCCCGTGCAGACCTCTACTCTGTGAACAGCCAGCTTCTTTGGCAATGAATGTTTGTGGCTTACCCTCCTTGTGAAGGGTGTCAATGATTGTCTTCTGGACAACTGTCAGATCAGCAGTCTTCCCCATGATTGTGTAGTCTAGTGAACCAAACTGAGAGACCATTTTGAAGGCTCAGGAAACCTTTGCAGGTGTTTTGAGTTGATTAGCTGATTGGCATTTCACCATATTCTAATTTGTTGAGAGTGAGAATTGGTAGGTTTTTGTTAAATGTGAGCCAAAATCATCACAATTAAAAGAACCAAAGACTTAAACTACCTCAGTCTGTGTGCATTGAATTTATTTAATAAACGAGTTTCACAATTTGAGTTGAATTACTGAAATAAATGAACTTTTCCACAACATTCTAATTTATTGAGATGCTCCTGTATGGATTTACTACCAGAATGATACAGACATTGCATTACATGTGTGCACTTACTAATGCTCACAACACCCTATTTGGGGTAAAAATAGGAAAAGTCTTCTAAGTTTTTCTCCAGTAAAGAGGAGGTATTTTCTCTCTCTTTCAGTGGATGCATAAGATTTCCTGACAAAAATTAAGAAATTACTGTCAAAGATTTGTATTCACTATTTATTTAATAATAAATATTTAGACATTTATATTTATAGGCTTCCTGCATGTTAACATGTAGCCTAATGCTGCCGTTTTCTGTGAAATATACTGATAATAATTATTATCAATAATTATTATTTAGTTTAATGGTTTTATTTAGTAATACAATATTCAATTTTTTTGTAGTCATATACTGAACAACATTTTTGGCCAAATTGTGCAGCCCTACAATCACGCACAACAAACTTTGTGTTCTTTATCATTTTTAGCAAATAAAGAAAAGATTTGTCTGAAAAAATTTCTTGTTACAGTTCAGATTTTGTGTCCAGATTTAGGAATTCACTGCATATTGCCTCTAAGAATAGCTCACTTGCACTCCTTTTTTTATTGTTAAATCCGTTTTTTATATTTTTACATGTGTATGTTGAATGTGTTACACTTAATGCACATTTATACTTAAATATTTAAATTGTCATTTTATGTGCTTTCTCTTAACTTCTCAAATTGCTATGACAGTTTTTACACTAGTGGGGCCCATTTTCATTATCCTGCCTAAAGGGCCCCACAACCCTAAGTGATCATGATCACAATCATGACACCACACCCCGTTTTTATAGAAAAATTAACACTTGAACATAAATAAGTTCAAATAAAATAAGTACAGCATTTTCTTCACTCAAGAAATACTATGTCTATAAAGGTTAATATTTTATGTATTTGAGGTTTGAGACGTGGGAATGGTGAAGAGAGAGAAAGGGCAAACCAGAGTGCAATTTACTCTCGCAATCGACTGGAAAGCAGTCTGTGATCGACTGGTCGACCACGATCAACTGGTTGGGCACCCTTGCACTAGACCAGGGGTCGGCAACCCGCGGCTCCTGAGCACTCCCTGTAGCATGGGTGTACAAAACGCGGGGGAGGTGTCCCTTTTTAAAACTTTAGCTATATGCCGTGTTATCTTTATTTAGGCATCAAATATTTTGTGGCTCCACGTGAATTTTATTCAGTAGGAAAGGGGCCAAAATGGCTCTTTTGGCGTTGAAGGTTGCAGACCCCTGCATTAGACTATGTGCATGCCATATTTTCTATGGACACACTGTGAAACATCAGTTTTTCTATTGGTCATGATATGAATTTGCATGGCAGATTTAACCAAATTTGAACTTTTACATGCATGTTTACATTTGAAATGCCTTATGAGGATTGTCAAGCAAAATCGATTCAAGAATTTGGGTGAACTTCACAAGGAATGGACTGAGGCTGGGGTCAAGGCATCAAGAGCACCACACACAGACGTGTCAAGGAATTTGTCTACAGTCGTCGTCAGAAGCGTCTTACCTGGACTAAGAAGAATAAGAACTGGACTGTTGCCCAGTGGTCCAAAGTCCTCTTTTCAGATGAGAGCAAGTTTTGTATTTCATTTGGAAGCCAATATCCTAGAGTCTGGAGGAAGGGTGGAGAAGCTCATAGACCAAGTTGCTTGAAGTCCAGTGTTAAGTTTCCACAGTCTGTGATGATTTGGGGTGCAATGTCATCTGCTGGTGTTGGTCCATTGTGTTTTTTTTAAAACCAACGTCCCTGCACCCGTTTACCAATACATTTTGGAGCACTTCATGCTTCCTTCTGCTGACCAGCTTTTTAAAGATGCTGATTTCATTTTCCAGCTGGATTTGGCACCTGCCCACACTGCCAAAAGCACCAAAAGTTGTTTAAATGACCATGGTGTTGGTGTGCTTGACTGGCCAGCAAACTCACCAGACCTGAACATAGAGAATCTATGGAGTATTGTCGAGAGGAAAATGAGAAACAAGAGACCAAAAAATTTAGATGAACTAAAGGCCCCTGTCAAAGAAACCTGGGCTTCCATACCACCTCAGCAGTGCCACAAACTGATCACCTCCATGCCACGCCGAATTGAGGCAGTCATTTATTTATTTAGTCATTTAGCAGACGCTTTTATCCAAAGCGACTTACAAATGAGGACATTATAGAAGCAATCAAAACCAACAAAAGAGCAACAACATGCAAGTGCTATTACAAGTCCTGGTAAGCCTGGTAACGCAGTACACGTAGGAAGTTTTTTTTATATTATTTAATTTTTTAAGAAAACGAGTATGTAAAATATAGAAAAATGAAACTTAGTGTTAGTTTTACAAGAAAAGCTAGCAGTTAGAGAATAAATATGCAATTGATCAAATGTTTGTGTGTTTTTTTTTATAAAAAGAAGACAGATTAGATAAAATACAATTAGAATAGAGAGTGCTAGAGTTAGAGGGTCAAATAAAAATGGAAGAGTTGTGTTTTTAGCCATTTCTTGAAGATGGGTAAGGATTCAGCTGCTCGGATTGAGTTATTAAAGCAAAAGGAGTACATATACAGTAAATTAACATACTTTCCAGAAGGCCACAATTTGAGTTGAATTACTGAAATAAATGAACTTTTCCACGACATTTAGTCCACGACATAATTTATTGAGATGCACCTGTATATGACCATACATATATATATATACGACACATATATAGCTATACAAACACTGCAGAGCAAATGAGAAAAGAAAGAAAGAAAAATTCTTAAACTATGGACACCAAACCTCTAATTTGTTAATTTACCCACACCTTCAACACAGTCTCATCCCAACTCGTCACATATTGAAGCTTGGTCAGGACCATTTTAGCGTCACTTATCAACATGAAGGGTCCTCCATTGTTTTAAAAAGGAAACCCTTAGCGTCAATATGCCGACGCGATACTGGGAATTTTATCGTCATAATTAAACGATTTATTGGGTAATAACATTGCCATTATTGCATATATGTAGGGGTGTGATTTTTCAAAGTAAACAATCAAAACAGTTTTATTTATATTAAACTAAACACAATTATAAATGCAACACTTTTGTTTTTGCCCCCATTTTTCATGAGCTGAACTCAAAGATCTAAGACTTTTTCTATGTACACAAAAGGCCTATTTCTCTCAAATATTTTTCACAAATCTGTCTAAATCTGTGTTAGTGAGCACTTCTCCTTTGCAGAGATAATCCATCCACCTCACAGGTGTGACATATCAAGATGCTGATTAGATGGCATGATTATTGCACAGGTGTGCCTTAGGCTGGCCACAATAATAGGCCACTCTAAAATGTGCAGTTTTACTGTATTGGGGGGGTTCTGAAAACCAGTCAGTAACTGGTGTGACCACCATTTGCCTCACACAGTGTTACACATCTCCTTCGCATAGAGTTGATCAGGTTGTTGATTGTGGTCTGTGGAATGTTGGTCCACTCCTCTTCAATGGCTGTGAAGTTGCTGGATATTGGCAGGATACGCCAATCCAGAGCATACCAAACATGCTCAATGAGTGACATGTCCGGTGAGTATGCTGGCCATGCAAGAACTGGGATGTTTTCAGCTTCCCGGAATTGTGTACAGATCCTTGCAACATGGGGCCATGCATTATTATGCTGCAACATGAGGTGATGGTCGTGGATGAATGGCACAACAATGGGCATCAGGATCTCCTCACGGTATCTCTGTGCATTCAAAATGCCATCAATGCACTTGTATTCGTTGTCCAAAACATACGCCTGCCCATACCATAACCCTACCGCCACCATGGGCCACTCGATCCACAATGTTGACATCAGTAAACCGCTCACCCACACGACGCCATACACGCTGTCTGCCATCTACCCCGTACAGTGAAAACAAGGGTTCATCCGTGAAGAGAACACCTCTCCAAAGTGCCAGACACCATCTAATGTGAACATTTGCCCGCATTTGGATGTGGAGGTTCTGGACTGATGTGGTTACACGTAGTCTGCAGTTGTGAGGCTGGTTGGATGTACTGCCAAATTCTCTGAAACGCCTTTGGAGACGGCTTATGGTAGAGAAATGAACATTCAATTCACGGGCAACAGCTCTGGTAGACATTCCTGCAGTCAGCATGCCAATTGCACGCTCCCTCAAAACTTGCAACATCTGTGGCATTGTGCTGCGTGATAAAACTGCACATTTTAGAGTGGCCTTTTATTGTGGCCAGCCTAAGGCACACCTGTGCAATAATCATGCTGTCTAATCAGCATCTTGATATGCAACACCTGTGAGGTGGATGGATTATCTCGGCAATGGAGAAGTGCTAACTTCTAACACAGATTTAGACAGATTTGTGAACAAAATTTGAGATAAATAGGCTTTTTGTGTACATAGAAAGTCTTAGATCTTTGAGTTCAGCTCATGAAAAATGGGGGCAAAAACAAAAGTGTTGCGTTTATAATTTTGTTCAGTGTACATTATTTACACATTTATGATCACACAACCCAACCCCTTCCCCTAAACCTACCATCTATCAATAAAACATATAGCAGGCAGATACAACTACTGTTGATACAACTACGCTGATGATACACAGCTATATCTCTCATTTCGACCAGATGATCCAACGGTAGCTGCACGGATCTCAGGCTGCCTGGCAGACATCTCGGCATGGATGAAAGAACACCATCTACAGCTTAACCTGGCAAAGACTGAGCTTCTTGTCTTCCCTGCCACTCCAACTCTACAGCATGACTTCACGATTCAGTTGGGTTCATCAACAATTACCCCATCAGCTTCGGTCAGAAATCTTGGTGTAATCTTTGATGATCAGCTGACCTTCAAAGAGCACATTGCGAAGATTGCCCGATCTTGCAGGTTTGCACTTCACAACATCAGAAAGATCAGGCCCTTTCTGACAGAGCATGCTGCACAACTTCTTGTCCAGGCCCTTGTCATTTCGAGGCTGGACTACTGCAATGCTCTTCTGGCTGGACTTCCATCAAACACAATCAAACCTCTACAAATGATTCCGAATGCAGCGGCACGACTAGTCTTCAACGAGCCCAAAAGAGCCCATGTTACACCTCTCTTTGTCTCCTTGCACTGGCTACCAGTTGCAGCTCGCATCCAGTTCAAGACACTGATGCTTGCATATAGAACAACCACAGGCTCAGCACCCTCCTACTTCCACTCACTATTACGAATCTACATCCCTTCCAGAAGTCTTCCTCTGTCTGTTTGCCTCTTCAAGATTAATCGCTTTATGTATTCCCCAATTGTAAGTCGCTTTGGATAAATGCATCTGCTAAATTACTAAATGTAAATGTAAATGTACTGTCATAAATGATTTAAAAAGTATTAATATTCCAAGTCTTCCGAGGCAAAACGATTGATTTGTGAGGGGAACAGATGTGATTACTGTCTCTTTTCGCCGTAAAGACTTCCTGTGTGCAGCTGCTGCAGTCTGTACATGAATTTAAAAAATGCTGCCAGAAGAAGCCTTACGGCAGCTTTGGTTGTGAAGTGCCATTGTCTTGTGATCGTTTGCGTCATTCTGTTGTGAAAGGCTATTGGCTCTTTTGTGTCTCATGACCAATTGCGTCATGCTACGGGACGGGAGTATTTTTTTAAATGAGATGTGAGCGCATTAACAGAGTGGGATTATTTTCAGCAATTAAAACCTTGTGTTTTACACTCTTCTTCACATAAAGACTTCGTATGGCTTCAGAAGACTTGGAATGCTACACGACTTGTTTGTAATGTTTTTATACTGCTTGTTTATGGTCAGTTTTTACAATAAATACCTGTGACTGCACTTATATTTGCCTGTGTGTGTTTTATATTGTTCAGAAATGGGTAGGTTTAGAAGCAGGGGTGGGGTTAGTTGCTCCAATGAAAGAAAAAGATTATATAAAATTATTTCTATTTTTTTACAAATGCATGCAAACCATTAAATTAAGACAAACAACTGAAAATAATGGAGGACCCTTCATGTCGAAAAGTGATGCTAAAAGGGTAGGCTACCCGTAAAATTGGTTTTCAAGTCCATTCATTGCATGCAAGCCACCCAATAATCGGAATAAGTTTTGTGTTTTTCTATTATTATAACACAAAGTTGAATCTTTCTGTACATTTTGAGATCAATTACAAACAATAAATGTGTTTTGCACTCTTTTATTTGTAGTGAAGTAACTACATTCGCCTCAGTTCAAGCTGCATTTGGAATCAATGATATTTTCCTCTTTAATATTTGCATCATGAAATAAACAATTTATACAAACGAATGTCTCATGAAATCGATCAATTAGAGTTTCAAAAATATCTATAAGCCTACGTGCTATTGCTGTTTTTCCTGTTAAGAACAACAGGTTGAATGCCACAGACTTATTTTATTTTTTGCGGAGTGTAATTTTCACATTAATTTCAGGCAATATAATATGATTTTATTATCGTAATTTTGACTTTATTAAATTAGTATGATGTTATGTTAATCTTATTTAGTAATTTTTCAGTGTGACACTAAAATGCGCATGTTTACTACATGCAAACACTATCTTGGCACAGCAGCCTCCTCAAAAAAAATAAAAATAAACAAAACATAGTATTAGTTACGGAAGGACCCACAGACACAAGGAGATCGTAAATGGTTTGTTTATTTAACGGCAATGGATGATGATCAGGAAGCTTGAGTCCAGCAATGTCGAAACGAGATCGACACTTGACTGAGGAGAGGTGTGTGCTTAAGTAGCGTGAGGTGATGAGGATCTGATGATGTGCAGGTGTGCTCGATGAAGGCGATGACAATGGCAAAGACAAAGGTGTGATGACAATGGTGGAGGACAGACAGATACATGACATTACCTCCCCCTCCCGGAAGGCGCGTCCCGCGCCGTAGCATTAACACCGGGGAGGGAGGGTGGGCGTCCTGGAGGCTGATGCAGGACAGGGATGCTGGGAAAGCCTCCAGGGCGGATCTGAGGCTCCGGTGACCACGGCGGAACAGGAGACTCGGGAGGCCAAGGCTGATACGTGGACTCGGGCGGCCATGGTAGATCAGGAGCCTCGGGTGGCCATGGCGCATACGGGGACTCGGGCGGCCATGGTGTATCAGGAGCCTCGGGTGGCCATGGCGAATACGGGGACTCGGGCGGCCATGGCGGATCAGGAGCCTCGGGTGACCATGGTGGTATTATCCTTTGGGAAGGTTTGGATAGAGGAGCCATAGTGACCCTGACCAAAGTCCCATGCATGGCCACTATGGCTACCAGGACAACGGGTATATGGCCACTTTTTGGGTGGATCGCCAGCCGGGGGGCACTCGGGAAGCGCAGACTCTCGGGGGCGCTCAGGAAGCGCTGAATCTCGGGGGCGCTCGGGAAGCGCTGAATCTCGGGGGCGCTCGGGAAGTGCTGAATCTCGGGGGCGCTCGGGAAGCGCCGAACTGAACGGAGCCAGCGGAGACGAAGGTGAGCTGGGCGGGACCAGCGGTGGCAAAGGTGAGCTGGACGGGACCAGCGGAGGCAAAGGTGAGATGGACGGGACCAGCGGAGGCGGAAGCGCTGAACTGGACAGTGCCAGCGGGGACGAAGGTGAGCTGGACGGGACCAGCGGAGGCAAAGGTGAGCTGGACGGGACCAACTCTTGGGGGCGCTCTGGAAGTGCTGAATCTCGTGGGCGCTCGGGTAGCGTTAACTCTCGTGGGCACTCAGGCGGCTCTGACTCTTGTGGGCGCTTTGTCGGCTCTGACTCTCGTGGGCGCTCGGGCGGCTTTGACTCTCGTGGGCGCTCGGGCGGCTCTGACTCTCGTGGGCGCTCGGGCGGCTCTGACTCTCGTGGGCTCTCTGGAGAGCTGGACGGAACCAGCGGAGATGAAGATGAGCTGGGAAGGACCAGCGGAGGAACTTGAGAGCACTTGCGAGGAGCCGGCACTGGAGGGCACTGGCGAGGAGCAGGCACTGGAGGGCGCTGGCGAGGAGCAGGCACTGGAGGGTGCTGGCGAGGAGCAGGCACTGGAGGGCGCTTGCGAGGAGCAGGCACTGGAGGGCGCTGGCGAGGAGCATATATATATATATATATATATATATGTTTAATGTTTAAAAGTAAGATTAAACATTCAGGGCTCTATAGAGTCTCTATATACTTATTTTTTAGCACTTGTAAAGGCATTTAGACTGCACATACCTGTTATGGTAAGCAGACTGGACACAGATGAATGTTTAAACAATGCTGTATATTTATTGATTCAGCAATTGTGGGAGCAGGGAGAAATGGTGAGTATGACTTTTAGTAGTTTGACGAGAGAGTAAAGGATGTGAATCAGAACTCAGGTGATTGAGATCGTAGTGACAGATTGGTGGTGGAGCCTGGCTGATCTGTGACACTACCCCCCTCTCCACGGCCCGCTCCAGAGGGCCGAGGGGCCCAACGACGTGGTGGTCTACCCCTGGCTCTAGGTGCCGGACGATCAGGGAATTTGGCATGGAACTCCTCCGTGAGAGCCGGATCCAGAATGTCGTCCCTGGAAATCCACGATCCTCTCTCAGGACCATATCCTTCCCAATCTACGAGGTATTCCAGCTTACCACCAGACAGAATGTTGAATCAGATTTTCTAAGCCACATTTGTCATCATATCCAGCCAGCTGTAGTCGAAGCCTGGGCTCTAATCCCTGTCGATATGTGGGGAGTAATGATTGTTCATTCCAGCCGCGGAAAGGGTTCTGAATCTCAGAGCATATTCCTTGATGGGTAAGGACCCCTGTCGTAGATGGTACAATTGGTCGCTGGCGGATGGATCACCATACGGACGTCCGAAAACTTCCCTGAAATGAGCGACAAAGTTATCAAATGACTGAATTATATTACTGGATTGAGCCCAGATCGTTTCAGCCCACTGCAAAGCCTTGCCAGAGAGGAGTGAGATGATGAATGAGACTTTTGATCTCTCCGTTGAATAGAGATGTGGTTGCATCTCAATGTAGAATGAACATTGCAGAAGAAAACCGTTGCACTCCTCCGCCACACCAGAGAAGGGCGTCGGTTTGGCCATGGGACTGGCGATCATAGTCGGCGAAGAAGTGGTGATGGTTGATGCGGAAGTGGTTGATGTAGTGGATGAGGTGGCTGGCATGAGAACTCGTCGCAGATTATCCACGAGTTCCTGGAATGGATCCGGCCGGCTCATGCTGAATCACTCTGTCTTAGGTCCGATCTTCTGTTATGGTAAGCAGACTGGACACAGATGAATGTTTAAACAATGCTGTATATTTATTGATTCAGCAATTGTGGGAGCAGGGAGAAATGGTGAGTATGACTTTTAGTAGTTTGACGAGAGAGTAAAGGATATACTGAAGGTACTTGTCTTGCCAGGAACTCGTGGATGACGAGGAGAAGCACACACCCCAGATCAATGGCGGCCCACGGACAGACGAGGGGAGACAGACGAGGAAGACACAGGAACCCACGAGGAGGAGGAACAGGAGGTAAGTTTCTGAACAGGTAAGTATCTAGTAGGTCGTAGCGTGTTGAGAGTCCACTTTGTATAATCGAGATCGGACAGAGTGCTGGAGTTGGAAGTGTGCCTATATAGTGCTGTGTAGATTGGGTGATTAATGAGGTGCAGGTGACATGAATCAGAACTCAGGTGATTGAGATCGTAGTGACGGATTGGTGGTGGAGCCTGGCTGATCTGTGACAATACCATATTGCATAAATAATGTTATGAGATTTATGTCTTAAATATAAAAAGTGGAATATAGAAACATTAAATGATAGAAAAATACAAGTTTTTTGTGTCGCGGAGCTGATAAACAGTCTGCGCTGTGCAGCTCAAACGAGTAGTGGGCCTTTTGATGTTCCTCATATGCAGACAACAGACAAACACAATTTACTTGAACTGGCAGAAAAATTGGTGTCAGTCTGGAGCCCTGGGCTTTGTTAGTAAACATTTTTGTTAGTGAAATAGAGCAAAAGACAATATTACAATTTAAGCCACTTAAAATTAACTTCTTTTTTATTGAATTGTTGCCCTGACATGAAGAAAAGTCTGCCACAGACCATGCTAACAAAACATATAATCCCTCTAAATGCGTGTGTCTCCTAGAAAGACCGTGTATGTATATAATATAATCCTATAATTAAATAGCCTATATATAGGCTATTTGTTGCTTAAAAGTGACAGGGCTCAGTAACCAATAACTTGACTAGACAGACACGGTGAGTTTGTCTTTACTATACATGTTAGCTGTGATCCACCTCACAGTAACAATCCTGTCAGATCGTCCATCCTTTGAGTGAGAGTGTAACGTTACAGGTCGCCCGATCTGGTTTTGTCCATTAATGTTAACCTTTTCGACATGTTTCCGTGTTGTTGTTGCTCAGCAATGGCATGGACGCGTTGTTGACTGGGGGTTTGGAAAAAGGACAGTGGGTGGTGCTCGGGATGGAGAGTGAAGGTGGTGACTGAGTAGTTCTGACATCACATTTTTACAGAAGTCTCAAGGGCTCGTGAAAAAGCACAGCTACTTTATGCAGGCTGTTTGAGCTTTACTGCGGACTGACTGTTTTGAAACTTACATGGTAGACATATCCCCTAGACCAGGGGTTTTCAAACTGTGGGTCGCAGAGTGGGACCATGTGGGTCGCACAAAGTCACTTGGCTGCAGCTAAATTTGTGTTTCAATGACACGCAGTTCAGTCTAGGGCTGCACGATATACCAACATTAATTACGAATTGCGATATTGCTTAGTGTGATTTTTTTAATCTCAAAGGCCACGATTTATAACACGAGTTGCAATAGATGTCTCAGAGCGCTTGGTCCGCATTATTGATGAGAAACTCGCTCACTTCACTGCGCTGTGTATGGCAAGCCGTTTTAAGATTTGTACTAGTATCTAATGAAAATGTACTAGTATGTACAAATGCCACACTGTTAGAAGTGCGTAGCGAAGCGATTAGGTGGGAGCAGGAGGGTATGCCTGGGGGCGTGCAGGCTCGTAGCCAGTCAGTCCTGTTATCGTGTGGGATTCAGTATGGTGTTCAGGGGGGACAGCGTTCGGATACAGGTGGGTCCTTGCCTTCGGAGCTGGGGGAATTAAGGGAGATGTTAAAAGTACAACAAAATCAGTTGAACCAGCTTACTCAAAGTTTTGCTCAGTTTCAGGGTGAACGTTTCGCAAAGTCATTCTCCACGTTATGGGCCAGTGATCTGTAGGCGGTGCCACCAACCTGGCCATTTTGCCAGGGAATGTAATGCTCCACTGCCGGGTACTTCGTCTTCTGTTTCAGACTGTGACGGATAGATGTTATCTGTCAAGTGTTATACACTTGACAGACTGTGTCTGTTCAAGTGTATAACCTGATTTTCTGCTTGTTACAGGAGCTGAGTGCCTAAGGCAGGGGCAGATTCCTGGTGTTGGTGTTTCTTTCACGAGTGCGGGCTGGAGTGTGTGTGTGTGTGTGTGTGTGTGTGTGTCACAGGTATAAAAAAAGGGTGTTTTGCCAATTGTGCCCTTATGCCCTGCTGCCAAGCCTCGGTTCCTGTACCTTGATCCTTGGAGGTCCTTGATAAACCAGGTTGCCCATCGTTGTATTTTGTGAAGTGTGGAATTGAGTTTGTTATATGTGAACTGTTATAATCAGGGATACTCTTCTTTTCCTGTTTTTGGTACAAACCCTTTTTTTCATGTAATAAACAATTTTTTGGTATATCTACGTCTCCTGCCCATTTATCGTGAGCTGAACTGTGTTGCCTAAACAAAGGAAATTCTATTCATTATAGGTCCCTGGGCTAGACCAAGGGTGGCGTAGTCGTGCTAAATCTTTAATCCCTCAGCGTTTCGCCACAGCATGAAGAACAAATAGCCCATTGATGGGGTACATTGAGATCGATTTAAGAAACCCTTTGTTGATACAGAAACATATTGGCGATTTTAGTTTTAAATCTACAAGTAGGCTATCACTTCGTTTTGCCATCATTTATTGCTTTATTTATTGTATTAATAATACACTTAATGGAATGGTAAGAATATGACATAAAACATATATGATTAGTACGGCTAGAACAACATTGCCTAAAGGTAAAAAATGCACCTGTTAATCAATTTAAGGTGGCAGATATTGTCCCTTAATGGCAAAGGTGTGACTGCGGTCTAAGTGGGAGTACTCAGAAGAATGGTAAATGCCCCAGTGGGTACGCCACTGCAAAAAGTTTTAGGACCACTACACTCGCAGCACGGATTACAGTATAGCTGCACCGGAGTGAGCATGTTTCACTTGTTATGGACATATTTCATAAACTCATTAAAGTCTGTAAATGAAGAAATTAAAATGTAAATATTAGTTGAGAAATTTTACAGTTGTACTATAAAATAAAATGCTTATTTTTCTTAATTCCCGCCAAATTAAACTTTTTGTTAAGAATAAGCTTAGTCATTTCAGTAGTTTTTTTTTTTTTTTTATCTTAAATATTTTGGTGGGTCTCGAAATAGATTTTACTTGTCTAGGTTGGTCGTGGAATGGAAAAGTTTGCGAACCCATGGCCTAGACCTCTGTTATCATGAAAAAATCCAGGAAAAAAATCCAGTTTTGACAATAAGGGACCTAACCTTAAGAGGCTGCTTGAGCTATACAATAAGTAATTGTAATTAGTTACAGTTACTAAGAAAAGATGTGTAATTAAATTACAGTTACTTATGAAAATTTTAAGGATTATAAAGAGGGTTACATCTGATTCTTTCACACACACTCCCACATTCAGATTTAATTGATATCTTAATCTTTTATAAAAAGTGACTGCTCTAAAATATGAAACACTAAATATAAAATATTTCCTATAAATGGGTTTATGTATATGCTTTTTTAAAGATTAACTTTTTTTTTCTAAGGCATCATTAGATTCCAGTATTTCATGTCATAGCTATGCAAAGATTTGATTTCAAAATCAGGGTCATAGCTTTTAAATTATTTCTTGTTATGATTTAAAATCTGTATTTAACCTCATAATGATTTTAAATTAAGTCTGATTTTGAGGTGCCTGTGCTTCAAAGGGGACATCAGATGCCCATTTTCCACAAGTTGGTAGGATTCTTTAGGGTAATCTTGAAATGGTCTCGGTGGGCGTGTAAAAGAACACAGCGACTCGTTTCGATGCATGTCTCTTTACATGCTAATGAGCTCTGCTCACCCCGCCCCCTCTTCTGTGGAAAAGCAAAGGCGATTTGCAGATAATCATAAAAAAATTAAAAGCTGGAGACTTATTTCTTCTGGAGGTGAAGCTGGATCACGAACAATGATTGCTGATCCATCCTTTAGTTTTAACTTTTTAACAAAACTTGCCTTGAATTGTCCCTCATTCAGAAAACAGTCTGGAGTAAAATGATTTGCTCAGCCAGACATAAACTAATTTAGTGAAAGTGAAGTGACGTGTGGCCAAGTATGGTGACCCATACTCAGAATTTGTGCTCTGCATTTAACCCATCCAAGTGTACACACACAGCAGTGAATACACACACACACACCAAGAACACACACCCGGAGCAGTGGGCAGCCATTTATGCTGCGGCGCCCGGGGAGCAGTTGGGGGTCCAATGCCTTGCTCAAGGGTCTCACCTCAGTCGTGGTATTGAGGGTGGAGAGAACGCTGGTTATTCACTCCAAAATCAAAATGGCTTGATAATTGAGACTGTTTAGGCTTTGGGGGGATTAAAAAAGGAGTGCATTTTTACCATTGTAGGGTGGTTATGTTTACAAACACATTGTATATGCAAATGAAGATATTTTGCATCCAATGTCTCCTTTAAAATTAAAATATTATCATCTCAATATAAGTGATGAAGGCTTTCAAAAGTCTGACAGCAATCAGTGTTAAACACTACTGTAAGTTTAACCCTGCCTGCTTTACATGTTTGAAAATGAATAGCAGTTGAAAACATTAGAAATTTACAAAAGTAATCAAAAAGTAATCAAATGTAATCCGTTACTTTACTTTTATTAAGTAATTGAAAAGTTACACTACTTATTACATTTTAAGTAGGGTAACTTGTAATCTGTAACCTATTACATTTCCAAAGTAACATTCCCAACTCTGTTCACTGAGTTATGTGAGAAATTTTAGAATACATTTTAAATAAATACACAGAACTCTCTCCTGTTTCGCTTTGCAACATTCATCACGTCAGGGAAGAAAACCAAGAAAGAAAAATATATGCCCAAAGCACCTCCCAGTGGTCACCACATAAAATAGAAAAAAACAAAAAGCCTACATGAGACACTGCTTAATTTAACAGCTCTGTAAAAGAAAGGAAAAATAAATAAAATATAACTCCTTGGCCTATACAAGTATCAATATTGTGTATGAAAAACTTCTACCTTGACTGAACAATTAAAATAATCTGGATGAAGTACGGAAGTGTCTGTGTACGTAGTTTCTTTTTCTCTCTCTTTCGTTTCCTCTCTTATGCTCTCAATCTGTCCACGCCCTGTGAAAGGAATCAAAAGTTACTGTAAGTGTTGTGACATGCTGAATACCTGCCAAAAGTGTCAGAGAAAAACAGATTAAAACTTATTAAAACTCAAAATGATTCCCAACTCTCTGCCTCTAGTCTATATTTACACAATATTCCTGAATTTCTAATGTAGGGGACAAGAAAATAGATACACTTCCAAATAAATAAAATTCATTTCGTAAGGAAAGCAGGGAAACTTTACCTTGTCAAATGTAAAGAGAATCTGGATTTTACAGGATACTGTCAAAATAAGTGCCGTCTTGACTTCTTCTGTTTTTTCGGTCCAAATACACCTGCGATGCTGTGTGTGGGAAGACACTGAACTGATCACCCTAGTAGCAGGTACGTAAGTAAACTTTAATCGAAACTCCTGGTAAAAAAACCTCACCTAGGGGCGTGGTTCCCTCAGTGGTGATCTCACTAGTCAGAAATCACAACAACACCCAGTCAAATAAGCGTTTAAATGAAAGCTTTTAAATCAAAGTACCATATGGGATACCAAACACACCAAAAGTGGGACGAAACAGCACGCTATTAAAGAGTTTGTGCCATGCGGACATTTCTCTGTTCATACTGATTCACAGAAGTTCATGTGTTTTCCCCTGACAATAACATAATGAAGATCATTATTAAGTTATTATATTTATTTTGCTTATTATCTTTCATAATACATCACGTAGGGTAGAGTGGGGGGAAACTATATTAAGAACTGTAGAATTGTTTTCTGTGAAACAAAAGTTGAATGTTTTCCAGAATACTTATCATAGTTTTAGTGAAAATGACATCAATTATAAACCAAGTATGAAAAATGTCCTGGGTTTTCTTCTCATTAGGGGGTGGGGTGGGATGTGGGGTGTGACTTGCACCCCATGTACAGGCAGTTTTAGCTTACAATTAAATACTGTATATTTATTTAATTATTGAATATAATCAATAATTATGAATTACACAATTATAATAGCCGGTTTGAAAAATATTATTAGCTGAGGCTAACTTGAGTTTTACGCCTCCAGAAAATATAATTATGTTTTTCTTAAATAACATGTACTCCCTATCTACATGCCTAACTTCGGTCAGGACCACTTTTGTAAAATGTATATTTATTACAATAAAAGCATACAGTTAATGTTGGTGGTATGGTTCTGTTCTGGGTGAACTCCGCGGACCCGTCCATACTCTTCCGGGTTCTGACGTCATAGTTCCCCCACTCTAGGTGTCGAAACCATAGACATGGGGGGTGGCGCAAGATGGCGACCTGAACGGTTGTGTTGATTTGAGCTCTGGAGCGTTTTGAGGAGTTTGCATCATCTGGTCAAACTGTAACCTTTTAATATTAAGGTAGGGAGTGTGAACTCCCTCTAAAGAAAGAATGAACTAATTGTTTACATTTAATAGACTGATTTATATGTATACACCAGACTGTACAGACCAGTGCACGTGCGAAATTTGCAAAATGCCGAAGAATAAAGACTGAAAGTTACTCTCTTCGCTTTTTGATACGTCATCTGGAGACCATGATTCGTCTCCAAATACTCCAACAGGTAGTCCTCTCTCAAAAAAACCCTGTCAGGAAGATGATCCTAATGTTTTGAATGCTGATATACTTGGTGATGTCAATGCCCTCACTGATTATTTCACTTCTATGGAACAACAAATCGCCCAGAACTCGGTTACTATAGTTAATCTTTCGAAGACGGTTGACTTCGTTGGCGAGGAGCTGAAATCGCTATCTACAAGGGTTAAGACGAATGACAACAAGGTATCGCAAATTGAGCAGGCGATCCGGGTGGTTCGCGACAAGTGTGATCCCGAGATCTACAGCAGAAAATGGAACTTGAGGCTCATTAACCTTAAAGAAACAGATGAAGAAAATATCAGAAACCGAGTGCTCGAGATCCTCAAAATTCTAACTTCGGACGAGACCCGATTTTATGTCGACACAATTCATAGAATTGGACGTCTCGGAGCGGGGAGTAATCACCTTAGGCCGGTTTTCATTCAGTTCGCACTCCGAGTTTACAGAGAGAAAGTTTGGAGAGCTGATTAAGATCATCCTGCTCTAAAGGAAAGGGGTGTCCATCTGACAGAGGATCTGACGTTTGCAGAAAGACAACAGAGGAGGCTGCTATTGCCAAAGATAAAAGTGGCGAGAGAAGAGGGGAAGAGAGCCTACTTTCGTGGAGCAGATGCCTTTATAGATACAGAAAAACTGTCTGTCGATTTTCAAGATGAATACTGACTGAAAACTATTTATTGACTGCTGGTTTGTCAGTCAATCTGAAACTGTACACTTAGTTGTCAGTCCACAAGATCGTCCAGGTGATGTGACTCTTCTCAGCTAAGTTGATCAATACCGACTGCTTTGTGAATTTCCTTGTTTCGGGGTTCTTTATATAATATTGTTCTGACATCCAAATATTTTTTTTTATGTCTGATTTTATTTTTAGTTGTTTAAAGATTGTTTCTCTCAACATTAGGGGTTGACGAGACAGCACTAAAAGAAAATCCATGTTTATTTTTGTTAGACTTACAAATGCAAATATAAATTTTTTTACAAGAGTCTCATTCGTGTGAAACTGATGTTAAATGGTGGCGTTCTCAGTGGGGAGATCAAATCTTTTGTTGTCATGCTTCTCACCATTCGGCAGGTGTCACTATTCTTTTCAATAAGTTTAAAGGTGATGTTCTAGAATCGGTTAGTTCAACAGAAGGTGTCAGGGTTGAGGGAATGGATGAGGCGAGGACCCAAATGCAGGAGGTTAAAGGGATTTATTAATAATAACAAACAAAACAAACGAACAAAAACTACCCCGTAGGGGAAAAACAGACTGGCTGGCTAGCAGGCAAGGCAGAGCTGGACAAGGCTGGACAGGACACAGACGACATCTGACATTAGGTAACGAACCCACCCAGAACTGCAAACACAAGGAGATTATAAAGGGAGCAAATGATGAGGGTAATGAGGGAAAGCAGCTGGGGAAAATTAATCAATAACCAGGTAACAAGATGGGTGGGGTCAAGACAAATTGACATGAGAGCATGTGGCACACAGAAAACTAGGACAGAAGCCACATGCTCACACAAAACAGAAACACAAGCACATGGCCAGCAAACAAATCACCAGCCATGTGCAAAACAAGACATGAACACGCAGCTAATGAGAAAACTCATAAGCCACGTGTTCACACAAGACATGACAACATGAAAGCACGCAGCCAATGGATATACAAGCTGCGTGCCACACAGCACAAGATATAACAAATGCACGCAGCCGATAGAAACACGAACTGCGTGCAACACAACAAAACACACGTGGACAAGAGTGCGCGGTGCCGAGCGAACTCGAGACCGCGCACACACAATGACAGAAAATGGAGCGCGAGTGTCCGAACCCCGTCACGTGACCGAAACTCAAGACATGAGTGCCGGGATCCAAACACCACGCTCCAACATGAAACAAGGCACGCAGACGAGAGAGCGCGGCTCACATGAAAACGCGGACATGATGGGAGTATCAGGGCTCTGTCACAAAACCATGAATAACACTAGACCGAAGTGACAGAACCCTGACAGAAGGGAGATGGCTACTTATAGCTTTTAAGTTTGATAATTCTGTTTTTATTTTAGGTAATGTGTATGGATATAATTCTTCTGGCCAAGCTAAGAATATATCCACGGAGGTCACCCATTCTATATCAGTGTTAATGAAGAAATGTCAAGGTGCCCTTTTGATAATGGGTGGTGACTTTAATGCTGCCCCAGATGACTTTTTAGATCGTTTCCCTCCACATACGTCAACCTCTTCAAAGTTTAAATTCACTACATTTTTGTCTTCCCAATTGTCTATTGTGGATATTTGGAGATTCTTAAATTGTATTGATTTTTTTTTCTCTTGGAGTAATTCCTCTAGATCCTTACAATCAAGGATCGACCTATGGTTTGTTAGCCCTGATTGTGTCCAATATGTAACATATTCCTATGCACCCCTTTCAGATCATATAATGTTTTTTTTGGTACTTTCTGGTTGTAAAATTAAAAACAATAATTTAATCGGATATTGGAAGTTAAATAATAATCTACTTTGTAATAAGAGTTTTGTTAATCAGGTTCGAGAAATAGCACAACACATTTTCAGCAATAAGCAAATGACATATATTAAGAAATGGAAATTATTTAAGTTTAAAGTTAGACAGTCAGCTATTCACTTCAGTAAACAAGCAAAAAATAATAGTTTGAATAAGGAACAAGCTCTTATGACAGAATTAGACAATTATTTAAAAAAGATAACCTTACAGAGGATGAAAAAGTTAAACTGGAAACGATTAAAGCTCAAATTGATCAAATATATGTTGATACAGCAAAAGGCGCATTTATTTGATCAAGAGCTAGGTGGTTAGAAAAAGGAGAAAAAAAATACGAGCTATTTTTTTTCGCAAGAAAAACGGAACTATAAAAGACAAATGATCTCCTTTCTCAAAATTGATGATGTAATTACTTCAAATCCAAAAGTAATTTCAAATTATGTAGAATCCTTTTATTCTCAGTTGTATAAATCTATATTTCAAATAGATAAATGTTCAAATTTTTTGGAGTCAGTTAAGCTATTTGTCTCATCTATCTCAACTCAATTTAGAGACCTTTGTGATGAAGAACGTCTAGGTTATGTACGTAACGTCTATGTTACTTACGTAACCCCCGTTCCCTGATGGAGGGAACGGAGACATTATGTCGTGACAACATAGGGGATTTACTTGGAAGCCCCGATCATCTCTGACTTAAGAGAAAACGCCAATGAAATTGGCTAGTGGATTTTGCATACCTGAGCCACTCCCCGTGCATATGGGTATAAAAGGGCGACAGGTGCATCCACTGATTAGGTTTTATGCTGAGGAGCAGAGACAAGTCCCTGGCAACCAGCGATGGTTCAAGATTGTGGCATGGGGACATAACATCTCCGTTCCCTCCATCAGGGAACGGGGGTTACGTACGTAACCTAGACGTTCCCTATCTGTTGGTCACTACGACTTATGTCGTGAAGACATAGGGGTCCTATGGAAAGCGCCACAAGCTGAACCCCATCACAACCTTGTGGCATGCAGATGTTGACAAGCGAGTGTGTGACAGACAAATGCCATGCAAGAGGTTGCAACCTTCCTACCGCCCCAGCGCAAATTCGCTAACCTTGGTGCCCACCGGGACCACTGAGTACATCGCTGCTGGAGATAGCCAAGCCGCTGTTCCTTTCCCCACGGAATCGGAAGGTATTTCGACCTCCAGTGAAAGACAGGTTCAGGTATTTCCTATTTGTTGTTACAGCTTGCCGTAATGGCAGGGAAGCGAGCCTTCCATAGAAGGAGGCCACATCCTGCCTGAAGGGAGGTAACATGTGGAGACACTGATATGGACTGGCCCAGGCTTGGGGCAGTACTACATACGACTGGACTCTGGGGCAGATCCTACCTAGGAGTAGACAGGAGGGCTGCCAGCCCTCGGGATGGAGTCGCCACTCTCCGGGGAATGAGAGCTGTCATGAGAGCAAGTCGGCCGCACGATTGAAATTCCCCGGGATGTGAACAGCGCGCAGTGACTTGAACAGCGTGGGACTCCAGAGGATGAGATGGCGGGTGAGCTGTGACATGCGGTGTGATCGTATACATCCCAGCTGGTTGATGTACGAGACCGCCGCAGTGTTGTCCGTGTGGACTAGCACGTGCTTTCCCAACAGCAGTGGCCGGAACTGCCGTAAGGCTAAATGCACTGCCCACAGCTCTAGGCAGTTGATGTGCCAAAGCAGTCGGGGCCCTGTCCAGAGCCCCGAGGCTGCCTGCCCGTTGCATGTAGCACCCCAGCCCATGCTGGAGGCATCTGTTGTGACAACAGTATGCCGGGACACTTGTTCTAGGGGCACCCCGGCCCGTAGAAAGGCAAGGTCCGTCCAGGGGCTGAGGGAGTGGCGACACTGCTGGGTGAGACCCACTCGCAGTGTACCGCGTCGCCATGCCCACCTCGGGACCCGGGAGTGTAGCCAGTGCTGCATATGAAGCAATCATAAAAAAAAGTGGTCTCATATGAAGCAATCCGAGCGGCGTGACTGCAGCTGTGGATGCCATATGCCCCAGGAGCCTCTGAAACTGTTTCAGTGGTACCACATTCCTGCCTCTGAAGGAACTCAGGCAGTTTAGCACTGCTTGGGCACGTTCATCCGTGAGGCGTGCCGTCATACTCACCGAGTCAAACTCCACACCGAGAAAAGAGATTCTCTGCACAGGGGAGAGCTTGCTCTTTTCCCAGTTGAACCAAAGCCCCAACTGGCTGAGGTGCCGGAGCACCAAGTCCCTGGGATCGCCCCACTGATCTCTGGATTGGGCTAGGATAAGCCAATCATCGAGGTAGTTGAGGATCCTGACGCCCACCTCCCGTAATGGGGTAAGTGCGCCTTCTACGACCTTCGTGAACACACGGGGAGACAGGGAGAGCCCGAAGGGGAGGACCCTGTACTGCCATGCCTGACCTTCGAACGCAAACCGTAGGAACGGTCTGTGTCGCATAAGGATCGAAACATGAAAGTAAGCATCCTTCAGGTCGATTGCTGCAAACCAATCCTGGGGCTGGATGCATTTGATAATGCACCTGCGCGTCCGCATCTTGAACGGGAGCTTGTGTAAAGCCCGGTTCAAAACTCGCCGATCCAGGATTGGTCGAAGGCCACCACATTTCTTGGGTACGATGAAGTAAGGGCTGTAAAACCCCTGCCTCCTCTCGGCTGGAGGGACCGGCTCGATTGCGTCCTTTGCCAGGAGGACAGCAATCTCCTCGCGCAAGACAGGGGCTTTTCGGACTGCCACCGACGTCTCGAGAACGCCGTTGAACTTGGGAGGTCGCCTGGCGAACTGAATTGCGTAGCCGAGTCAAATTGTGCACGTGATTCAGCGAGACAGGCTGGGCAGTGTGAGCCATGCCTCCAGACGCTGTGCAAGCGTCGCTCGTAGAGCGATGTCAGTCGCCGTGCGCAGCTCCTGCATCCACCCCGGGTCGGTACTACCCTCGTGCACTTGTTTGAGTGCCTTGGCTTGGTGAACCTGCAGGATAGCCATGGCGTGCAGGGCAGAGGCTGCTTGGCCCGCAGCACTATAAGCTTTGGCCGCGAGGGCGGCTGTCAGCATACAGGCTTTGGACGGGAGACGCGGACGGTTCCTCCAAGTGGCGGCGTTTCGCGGGCTCAGGTGCACCGCGACTGCTCTCTCCACCTGGGGAATGCCCGCTTACCCCCTGGCAGCCCCACCGTCGAGGGTAGTGAGGACGGAGGAGACGGACGAGTGGCTTCTGGCCGTGAAAGGGGCCATCCACGACTTCGTCAGCTCCTCATGCACCTCCGGGAAAAAAGGCAACCGCGCCCCGCTCCGAGAAACCAATCATCCAGCCGCGAGGGCTCAGGACTGGGGGGTCTGTTGACCTCCAGCCCGATACTCACGGCTGCCCGGGCAAGCATGGCCGTCAGCTCCGGGTCCGGTGCGGCGGTGGCGACAACACCCGAGGGGGGCAGCCCCACCGCACCTTCATCCTCAGAGGACGTGAACCCATCCCCCGATGCTGTGATCGACATCCTATCCACGGATGGTGCACCGAATGAAATGCTGGGCGCCCCTTGGGACGGACCAGCGAAATCACCCGGGAACCAGACAGGATGTTCGCTGCGTAAGGAGTAAGAGGTCCGTGGGGGCGTGTCCGGTGGAGAGGCTCTTACTGTCACCCTCAGATCTCCCAGAGCGCCAGCCGGTGGTTCTCTGCTCGAGCCAGCGTGGCGGCAGAGGGTGCCAATCCTTTCAGAAAGGAAAGGCGAGATCACAGCGAAGTCATGCTCATACGCCCACAACAGGCGCATGAGTCATCCACGAACACATCTTCAGTGTGTCCATCATCCGCGGACAGGGAACGATCACAACCAGAAGGACACGGACGAAACGGCATCTTGAAAAAGACGTGATCGTCCGTGATTTGCTCTTTTAGAAATTGCTCTTTTAGTTGAAGTGCCCAGGGGAATCGCTGAGCATTTGATACAATCGAGCATCAATTTATGTTTAGGGCTTTAAAGTTGTTTGGTTTTGGGGAGAGATTTATCTCTATTATTGAAATGTTTCATAAAGGTATTAATAGCACCATTAACTTATATCTAGGGCTGTAGTCAAGTCCACCTTTGTCGAGTCCAAGACAAGTCCAAGTCCAAAGAGGTTCGAGTCCGAGTCAAAACCGAGTCCAAAGTGGTTCGAGTCCGAGTCAAGATCGAGTCCAAAGAGGTTCGAGTCCAAGTCAAGTCCAAGTCCAAATGAGACGGTCAAAACAGAGAAAGAAAAAAATTATCTTCTTCAAAACCACATACTTAATTATTGATAATTGATGTGATACGAGAGATGGCATATCTTCTATTCTAATATAATAATTTTGCATTATTGTTTGTAATGATCTAAAAGCATGTGCAGCAACACTGTAGGGTCAAATTAGGCTATTTTATTTATCCTCCTGAGACCCAGCTTTGGAGTTTTTGCCTCTGTAGTGGACATTCTATTTTAGTGTATTTCTCTGAGACCTTACATGTCACAGTTATAAGCCTGGATGTCCTGTACAGAGCACATTCAGGGCTTTATAGAGATACTAAATCTTTTTTATACACTCTCATACGTCTTTAAAGATGGCTATATTTAATTTAGTGAAAAATTGTACATCCATATGGAAATATGATTATATTCTGTAATGTCTTTTACATCTGAATAATTTTCAGATTGTTTGTCATAAAGCAACATCTCAGGAAAATGTTATGGGTTTTCAAATTCAAATATGACTTCCTGTTATGAAACAGGACATCATTTCATACATGTTCAATGTAGAGGACACCAGGACTAAAAGCATGTTTATTATGCATTTTGGGAGACAACAATTAAATAGGGAAATAAATTATATATCAGTTTGCTTATGAAATATTATATATTATTATGAAAATCTGGCCATGTATTACTCCCATTATGAAAATTATTTTTCAACATTCTGTCCCAACAGCAACACATTAATAAGCAAAGTAGATACAGTGTATAGGTACACTGTGTTTAATGGGAAACCAGTTTATGGAATTTTTTACACACATATTGCATAAAACAAAATGGTATATCAAATAATTTTGTTATACATTTTAAAACATAGTTGAGAATCATCCTTAAACAAAGTTTAGTATAAAAAAATCCTGAAACCTAAAAATGTATTTGGTGATTTAAAAAAACTCCAATTGATTTTGACGTTTTGACGTCTATTCATGCCATTTAATTTTAGTCCTTGTGTCCTCTACAGAGGACATATAATCAAATATGAATAAAATAGAGAGTTTTTCAAAAATGAAAATTTTAAAATAAAAAAAATAAAAATGCATTTTTTTTCTTATGGTCTAAACAATGTAATGACATGAGTCATTTTTTATGGGGGGGGGGGGGGGGGGGGGGCGTCTCAGGAGGATATTTTAGGTTTAGCAATTTCACTAATATTTGACCAATTCTCGATTTTGTAAGATTTTATCTAGTCAACTTGAAAATGTAACTACAACATGATTCAAGCAACTTTCTCTTTATTAACCCTCTAGTTAAAGAAAAGTATATTCTAAGTGCACCACATGACGTTGTCTTCATGATGTAAATGTTAAACAAATCACTAAATATCTTTGCAGAAAAGATGAACTACAACTACATCTTGTACAAACTTATATTATGCATATTAGGCTATATGTTCTGAAATAATACAAGACAAATGCTCCAAAAAACTGAAGGTATAACACCTAGAGTGCTATTATTAACTATAAAGGCTCTGTAAAACAATGAACAGCAGTTTTCATCCTGTCACCGGGATGCAAACCTGAAATATCAGATGTACAGTAGTAGTTCTTCACAGGTTTTGTATTTGATTACGCTGCTGTTCCATTGTTTTTTCTATGTAAGCATGGACGCGTTTGACTGTTGCGCTCGCGTCTCTTGCAGCGTATCGTGCATGAAACGGCTTTCTAAAAACACGGTGCTCTAGTTATTAAAAGATGTTTAACTCACATCTTCTTGTATTTTTCCTATTCCACTGCCCGCGTCAACACAAAAACACATTCTGTGTGAATGGCACATAGAGAGCATCACACGTGAGCGGTTAATCATGTGCACCGACATGCGGGTGGATTGTTCTTTTCTCTTTACTGTTATTATCAAAGTGTCTAATTCTAGCGTTTGATAATATTTCTATTCAAAACCGCGATTCCTCGAATTATAAAAAATCTAATTGTGGCAAAACATTAAATTCGAATTAATCTATAAAATCTGATAAATCGCCCAGCCATTGCCACAGTGTTTGCTTATTTTTTACTTTATTTAAATTTTTGTGTAATTTTTTAATTTATTTTACATCCAGTTGTATTCCGTGCCTCCAGGCTTTATTCGTTTTGCTCTTATTCGTTCTTTTTGTTATTCATTTGGTGCCACGGCGTTTGATGATTGTCAGTTTTTTTTACATTTAAACATTTTGCAAGTTTGTAATTTTATATTAGGCTTATAGCATGGTAATGGTGTATTTTTATTCGTTTTGTTAATTAAAGTCCCATGTTTATTGCAGAAAATGTGTCGTTGTAAGTTATAGATAAGCAATTGACCTGAAATGAAAGTGAAAGCAAAATGCGCACGGTCATTAATAAGGTATTTAAAAGCGAAGGCAAATGAGAGGGAAAACTCCAACGAACTTTGTAAAACCAAACTGTATTATGCAACTTGCCGACAGCGTGTCTGTGGCCAAAATAAAGATTATTTATGCCTCCATGCAGCACACACTCAGAGCCAGGCGTACACTCATATGACGCAGCTGTGCATTTACAGGCGACCAATGACAAAGCCCGTTCTAGATGGAGTTAAGCCAGTTACGTTACCCGTTTGCGGAACAAGCGAGCCAGATTAATGGTTTTGTTTTGAAAGAGAAAAAAAAGCATATATTGCTGGACTCGGTCGAGACCAACTTGAACATTTGGCGAGTCCGATGACCAAGTCTGAGACAAGTCCGAGTCCAAATACCAACGAGTCCAAGACAAGTCCGAGACGATAGAAAAACGTCTCGAGTCCGGACTCGAGTACTACAGCCCTACTTATATCCAAATACTTCTAAAAGATTTCCTATTTGTAGAGGAGTGCGCCAAGGTTGTCCTATATCCCCCTTTTTATTTCGTATAGTTGTAGAGTTTCTTTCTATTAAAATCCAGAACTTTCCATCTTTTCAAGGAATAACCATCTTTAGTAAAGAAATTAGAATATCTCAGCTTGCAGATGATACTGTTCTTTTTTTGAGAGATAAAGAACAGTTGCCCCCAAGTTTTCAGTTGGTAAATGAATTCTCTGGTGCTTCTGGGTTAATGCTAAATGTTACAAAATGTGAAATAATGTGTCTTTATGATTCAAACGAAAAAATGTTGTGCAATATCCCAATAAAAAACAATATCAAATATTTAGGAATACATATTACAAAGGATCTAACAGAGAGAGACAAGAATTACATTTTTCCCCTAAATTAAAAAAGGCTCAAAGTATCTTTAATAATTGGCTTCAAAGAGATTTGACTATCATTGGCAGAGTTCTGTTGACCAAAGTAGAAGGCATATCTAGATTTATTTATCCGACATTATCACTTTTTGTTCAAGATTTTACTTGTAAAAAAAATTATGATTTTTTTTATACAATTTGTTTGGAGGAATAAACATCATCATTTAGGAAAGGAAATTCTTCAAGGGCCAAGAAATGAAGGTGGATTTGAACTTTTTGATTTTTTTTTATTTAAATTATACCGTTAAAGTAAAATGGCTTAGAAACTGTCTGCTTAATTCAGACTCAATATGGTTTTTTATACCATATAATATTTTCAAAAAAGTTGGAGTGTTGCATTTTTTGTTGTTGTGTGATTACTCTGTTAATAAATTACCTGTGGCATTGTCTAATTTCCATCAACAAGCTCTTAAGGCTTGGAAGTTATGCTATGTACACAACTTTTCTCCACATAAAGTAATCCTGTGGAATAATTCTTACATTACAGTGAACCGGAAATCTCTTTATTTACAAAGCTGGATGGATAAAGGTGTTTATTTTTTATCTGACATTTTAGACCAATCAGCTAATTTGCTATCTTATGAAAATTTCATGAACAAATGGCTGTTTCCTATTAAATATAAAGAATATAATTCTGTAATGAAAGCCATCCCCACAGGTCTACTGATGTTGATGAGAAGTCATATGTTGTCATATAATATATGTCGATCTGAACCTGTACTTTGTCTAAACGGGGTTGACATTAATAGTACAAATTGTACAAATACATTTATTAGACAAATATTTTATAAAAATAGATCTATAAAGCCTAGAGGGAAATTTTTCTGGAATGTTTTCTTCACAGACATTAAGTGGGAAAAAGCTTGGTCACTCCCTTGTAGATTCTGTATTTCTAACCAACTTAGGGAATTACATTTGAAAATCCTTCATAACATTTATGTTAGTAGTTATACTCTGTCAAAATGTTTGGATATTGATGGAAACTGCTCTTTTTGTTCAGAACAATCAGAAAAATTGGTACATCTTTTCTATGAATGTAACTATTCCAAAATGTTTTGGAGAGACTTATCCCTGTATGTCCAAGAAAAAACTGGTTATATTTGTGATTTGAATTAAAAATATGTTTTATTTTATTTTGAATCAAAAACATATCCGTTAACTTTATGCTGAATCTTATGAGTTTATTTGGTAAGTTTCATATCCATAAAAGTAAAATAAATTATTCTAAACCTTGTTTGAAGGTTTTTTATGGTTGATGTACATTCATATATGGACTCTCTTCAGTTTATTGATAGTAAAAAATGTAAAGATACAATTGAATTTGCTAAAGAGCTGAATTTAGTTGAAAAGTGATCTAATATATGATGTCTTTTGGATTATTGACATTTTGTCGCTGTATTTTCTTTGTATTCTTGTCAAAATGTATACTTATATATTTAATGTAGACTGTAAACCCACATTTATTTTTCATTTTATTTATGTTTTTATTTGGATGTCTTGATGTAATTGTATTTTTAATTTTTTGTAGTTATAATAAAAAAAAAAAAAAGAAACCATAGACATGGGGAGGTCAAAGATGGCGCCTTGTTAAGATGTAGTTTTCAGAGCTCCTGACCAAACTTTACGGCTTTAGAAAGACTAGCTGTATAACGTATTATTTCGCTACATCTGCTTAATTAGACATCAGTACAATTCATTTAAGAGCGTACATATGCCATTTGACAAACGCAAAGAGCGACCAGACACTGTTGGCTCTAGTATGGATGTTCACGATTATGCATCTCCTGCTGTAAACGAGTTTGAGCTCTGCGCGACTTCACTCCCTGTCACTCCTAGCAAGCCAGGTGCTCACAAAAAAAAGTAAATCTTCAAGTTTAAATGAGCAGGCCGACTCTGCCATCATTTCCACTCTATCCTTGTTGATAAATACTCGGTCTGATGCACTTGAAGGAATGATTAGCACCAATGCTATGAAGATAGAAGGGCTGAAGAAAATTATAGATTTTGTGTGTGCTGAAGTACAAGATCTAAAGAAGAATGTGAAAGATGTAGATTCCAGGCTTAAAGATCAAGAAAGTCTTACGGGCACCTGGGTAACACGCATTTCTGATCTGGAGAGATACTCTTGCAGGTGGAATTTGAGATTGTTTGGAGTGCCTGAGACTTTCAAGGAAGATATCAGATCCGAGGTCATTCGAATTTGCAGTGAGACTTATGCCAAGGCCAAGAACATATTTGTTCTTGGCCTCGATATGTTCTTGGCCTCGGCATAAGTCTCACTGCAAATTCGAATGACCTCGGATCTGATATCTTCCTTGAAAGATAGACTATGCTTGAAAGATATCTTCCTTGAAAGATAGACTATGCATCTTCTAGGGAGGAGAGGTGACAACACCAAACCTTGCGCCGTTATCATGAAATTTACCTCACGAGTTATCCGTGATGCCTTATGGAAAGCTGGCAAGAAGTCTCAGTTTCTCCAAGACAACAACCTGCGCTTCGCAGAGGATCTGACTTCGCTGAACCGGGAGAGACGGAAGAGCTCGTGGCCGAGAGTGAGAGAGGCGAGGGCAGCTGGAAAAACAACGGAGTTAAGTTGGTTTTGTTTTCGATATTCGTGACACATTCAGCGATTAACGGCAATAACTCCAAATCGACTTGCCCCCAAAAAATCTAAACAGTGTGACTGCCAAAAGGGCAAAGCTGATCATGTTTCACAGCCTTCTTTTTCACAGTTTTCGCTCGATGTAATAAGCACTAGCCCGCACAAGCCGTCTCAATGTGCATCAAGCCAGAAAGATAGAGACGTGAAACCAGTGTCCATCAATAGAAGAGGACAGTGTACATCTTTCACAACCGTCCGTTTACCCCTGATGGTAGAAAATGGAATTGCATGTCAAATATTAACTAATATTTCACAAATATTTCATAATAATAAGTACATATTTCACAACTTTGGGGATATTCAATATGCATATATTCCAAACTGCATATTCTGTCCCACTAGATTACATTAACCCTACCTCTAAAACTACCCATCACACAAAACTTTATGCATTTTTACATTTTCAGAAAATATAAATATGTATGATTTATATGCTTGTTTCCTCATAGGGACACAAAATTTCCCAATAAAGTCAAAGTTGTAATACCGGTGGGGAAATCTGGACCCCATAACTTAGGGAATACCAGTACAATACAATACAATAACACAACACACACACACACACAATGATTGTAATAATAATAATAATAGAATAAATAAATGTACATAGTATGTTTAGGTGTATCTCAATAAATTAAAATGTCGTGGAAAAGTTCATTTATTTCAGCAGTTCAACTCAAATTGTTAAACTCGTGTATTAAATAAATTCAATGCACACACTTTTAATTGTGATGATTTTGGCTCACATTTAACAAAAAACACACCAATTCACTATCTCAACAAATTAGAATATGGTGACATGCCAATCAGCTAATCAACTCAAAACACCTGCTAAGGTCTCCAGAGCCTTCAAAATGGTATCTCAGTTTGGTTCACTAGGATACACAATCATGGGGAAGACTGCTGATCTAACAGTTGTCCAGAAGACAATCATTGACACCCTTCATAAGGAGGGTAAGACACAAACATTCATTGTCAAAGAAGCTGTTCACAGAGTGCTGTATCCAAGCATGTTAACAGAAAGTTGAGTGGAAGGAAAAAGTGTGGAAGAAAAAGATGCACAACCAACCGAGAGAACCGCAGCCTGAGGATTTTCAAGCAAAATCGATTCAAGAATTTGGGTGAACTTCACAAGGAATGGACTGAGGCTGGGGTCAAGGCATCAAGAGCACCACACACAGACGTGTCAAGTAATTTGGCTACAGTTGTCGTCAGAGGCGTCTTACCTGAGCTAAGGAGAAGAAGAACTGGACTGTTGCCCAGTGGTCCAAAGTCCTCTTTTCAGATGAGAGCAAGTTTTGTATTTCATTTGTAAACCAAGGTCCTAGAGTCTGGAAGAGGGGTGGAGAAGCTCAGAGCCCAAGTTGCTTGAAGTCCAGTGTTAAGTTTCCACAGTCTGTGATGATTTGGGTGCAATGTCATCTGCTGGTGTTGGTCCATTGTGTTTTTTAAAAACCAACGTCACTGCACCCGTTTACCAATACATTTTTGAGCACTTCTTGCTTTCTTCTGCTGACCAGCTTTTTAAAGATGCTGATTTCATTTCCCTGCCGGATTTGGCACCTGCCCACACTGCCAAAAGCACCAAAAGTTGGTTAAATGACCATGTGTTGGTGTGCTTGACTGGCCAGCAAACTCACCAGACCTGAACCCCATAGAAAATCTATGGAGTATTGTCAAGAGGAAAATGATAAACAAGAGACCAAAAAATGCGGATGAGCTTAAGGCCACTGTCAAAGAAACCTGGGCTTCCATACCACCTCAGCAGTGCCACAAACTGATCACCTCCATGCAACGCAGAATTGAGGCAGTTATTAAAGCAAAATGAGCCCCTACCAAGTATTGAGTACATATACAGTAAATGAACATACTTTCCAGAAAGCCAGCAATTCACTAAACGTTTTTTTTTATTGGTCTTATGAAGTATTCTAATTTGTTGAGATAGTGAATTGGTGGGTTTTTGTTAAATGTGAGCCAAAATCATCACAATTAAAAGAACCAAAGACTTAAACTACTTCAGTCTGTGTGCATTGAATTTATTTAATACACGAGTTTCACAATTTGAGTTGAATTACTGAAATAAATGAACTTTTCCATGACATTCTAATGTATTGAGATGCACCTGTATTGTGAAAAGAGCTGTACAAATAAATGTGAATTAATCCACACAGAGCTGGGAGTAGTAACGTTTCTATTTATAACCTAAGCATCCCAAGGAACACTTTTATGCTGAAATGGTTCTTTGTGTAACTGTTAAAGCACCTCATTACTAATTTTCTGGAGCTCAGCAATCCAACTACACAGAGTGTCAACACATTCCCACCGGTTAAATTATTTCATTCTTAAATTTAAATACAGGTTTATCTTGAAAATTGTAAATGATTTCCAAAGAAACATGTTCTTTCATATTTTTAGTTTTTTTTATCACATTTAAGTGTGAGTAGCTCTGACAAGCGGAGGATACTTCTCTCCTCTTCTCCATTGAGTAGGTAATAAATATATTGAATATATATGTCACAGAATCACCAGCCACGCCAGCCACGTAGATCAGAATCACCCAAATTCTAATTAGAACCACCTGCAATCACTTACCTACACTGCTTAGAAGGACAGTAAGCTCATTCTCTCAGCTGGTTTCGAGGTTGCAAGCTCCTCTGTGGCTCCTTCCTTTCCTACTGAATCCTGAAATTTATGTGTTGCACTTACCTGTTATACTGACCTGCTAGTTTGCCTGCTGGACTTACCTGCTTGGACTTTTAAGTTTCGTTTAGATTATTCTGGAGGAAATACTGAATTAAGAATTGTTGACTTCAGTTAAGTGAGCTTCCAGTGATTGTTTATGTTCTGGCTAATTCTACCTATCGCAATAAAATAAACCCCAATTGCCTTGCACTCGACTTGTCCATCTTGTTTATTTTGTGACACCATACTGTTATCCTTTTAAATAGACTAGAACATTATATTGGCATTAGAGGAAGTGCACTGGCATGGTTCAAATCGTACTTATCTGACCGCCAAGTGGTATCATACCAATCACAACTGCGGTATGGAGTACCTCAAAGCTCAGTACTAGGCCCCTTACTTTTCTCTTCACTGTGAATTGTCAAGTTCATTTAACTTATTTTTATTTTATTTTTTTTAACTTAATTTTAAGGCAACAGCTTTCCACAATTTTTTTTAAGTTAAGTCAACTTATCACTTTTTACAGTGTTGGGAGATATCATTAGGAAACACGGTGTTAACTTTCACTGTAATGCTGATGATAATCCGCTCTATATTTCTTGATATTTCTATATTTCATGACCCGATGAAACTTACCAATTTGCAAAATGAATGGAATGTATAGCTGATATCAAAAACTAGATGACTAGTAATTTCTTACTGCTAAATTCTAAAAAAACAGAGGTTAATTCTTGGACCAGAAAATGGTCGTCATTAGCTAGGAACCTAGGCGTACTTTTATATAGCAACCTTTCCTTCGAAAAACTAGCATTTGTTTAGAGGAATTGTAAAACTGCACTGTTCCATCTTAAAAATATATCTAAATGAAAATAGAAGGAGACATATTCTAATAGACAAGACACTATAAGTCCAGGCAGATATATCAATAATACATACATATATTATTAATATTACTATTATGAATGATATGAATATACTAATATACTAATATTAATGAAAATGAACTATAATTAATAAAAAGTTATAAGTTTATTCCATTTATGGAACCCTATAAAAAGGTTTTTATTCAGCACAAAAAAAGGATTCTGCTATTGTTACAAGCTGAAGAACCCTTTTATTGGTACTGTTTAGAACCATTTGTCTTAGTTCATACTGTCGGTAATGACAATCCATCTTGTCACATTTTTGTATTGTCACATATTTTTGCAGGATTTTTTGTTGTTGTACATATTTGTACATTGATTAATTAATTGATTGATTTCAGCATGCCAACATTTTAAATCTATATTCATCATCTCACTATAAACAAATTGCTGCCTTGTATAACTTTGAAAAAAAAAACTATTTGTTTAACTTTTAATTAAAAACAGAAACACTTCCGTGTGGAACACATATTCATGATTAAATTTTTACATTTTATGCTTATTAATAGTTAGTAATATAGTTGTTGTGGCATTTAAGTTTAGGTATTTTATAGCATTAAGGGATGCATTGGACCACACTGAAGGCGGCATTAATATGTGCTTTATCAATACCAATAAACTGCCAACAATCTTGTAATATGCTAAGCTAATAGTTAACAATGACTTTTACATATTCGAGTTCTAAAAATTTTACTTTAATATTTTACAATAAAATTATATTTTCATCTTTAATAGTGAAGGCGAAGTGAAGCGTTCTGAACCAGATAAACATTTAATCCAATTGTATCAGAAAAAGGTTCATTACTCTGAGCTTTTTAAAACTGTTCATGCTGTGGCATCTTGTGGTCTTAAAAATGAACAACACCTTCCAAAATGCTGTGATTCGTTACAGCTGCTGGTTTCACATCTGGTTCTACAACTGATTCCTTGTTTTAATTTATTGTATAAAAATAATGGCCATTGTCAAAGTCATTCATTTGTGTCGGTGTACTGCCACAAAAATAATTCAAATATATCAAACAGACACTCATGAATTAAATCTGTGATCTGTCAATGTTAACTCTGCTTCAGTCCTTAAACTGTTATTTCATGGGCAAAGTTCATTTGACCATAATATATAAATTAGGATAAAAAGAAAACAATGCTAACGCATTATAATATAAAATAATGAAAAGGAAACTGCACTAAGGGTTTGCTTCTTTTGAAGCAGATACTAAAGCAGTCACGTGGTTTTCAGGTGAATGAAGCTTCAGACGCCAGATCACGTTATTTTGGAAAAACGAATCAACACATATTACAATCTTACATATATTTATTTTATACATATATTTATCAAATAAATACAGTCAATATACAGTTATGTACAAATTTAGAATGTAATATATTATACAGCAAGAAGTAGTTTAAAAAAATTAATACAAATAAGACGCTGACATTCATTCTACCCGTGCCATATGGATAATTTGGTTTTATAAAGTGTTTTATGTTGAAATGGGTAGAGTGAAAAAAATTTAAACATTTATGGTTAAGATCTGGAGGACTTGAACAACTTATTGACAAGTTAGATAGTGTCAATATAAGGATGAAGAAAACGGATTGGAGTTCAGAGGTATGGTCAGAACTGTCTACAGCTGTTTTTGGAGTGAATACTAATCAAAACCGTAAATGGCTTTATGTTGTTTGGAAACAAAACAGAAGAGGACTCAGATGTAGTGCCACGTATGCGTGAGAACATGCAGAAGATGATTGAGAAACAGCACATTCCTAAGGGAGTCGTAAAAGGTTCATACATGAGCGATCCTCATCTAACTGGCTGGCCGATTTCCAACCCTAAGTCTCCTTATCTCAGGAGACCCCTAAAAACTAGGAGAGATTTAAAGGAAACATCTGGATGTTTTCCAAAACAGGACAAAAGGACTCTTTATCTGGACACGGTCCCGGAGGACCATTTAACGTATAACTCAATGATGCTATCGATAAGGAAGACAGATTTATGATGAGACTCGAACTGAGCCTCAACAGATACACATAAAAGTGTGACATTCTCATGACCCAGGACAGCTCCTCTGCACCCCCCTGCAGGTCAAAGGAAAGAACTTATCTCCGTCTCTCAGGGAACACCCAAACTTGTGTGGACTTTATGCAAAAAGACATTCATTTATTCCATCATTATTAGAACAAAGATACCCAGGAAGGACGTGCTTGATGTCGTTCATATGCTTGGTGTGATTATTTGGAATGTAGGATGTTTTAATCTGTGCCTTAACCTGTGCAGCGGAACCTATGCTATTTGTCTTAACCTATGACTTATAACTTTACAGGGAACATTAATAACTGGTATTTAGTTTCATACAAACAGTCACGATAAATTGTATTTTTCTGCTGACGAAAGTTATTACAAAAAGAATGTTAATTTTGGACATGCAATTCCCTTTTCTACCAGTAGGGGTAAAAGGGAAAGCTGTGAAAGATGTATCCCCTTCTATTGATGGACACTGATCTCACTTCTCTATCTTCCTGCTGACGAAATTTATTACAAATGTAATGTTAATTTTGGACATGCAATTCCCTTTTTTACCAGTAGGGGTAAAATGGAAGGTTGTGAAAGATGTACACTGTCCCCTTCTAATGATGGACACTGGTCTCACGTCTCTATCTTTCTGATGATGAAAGTTATTACAAAAATAATGTTAATTTTGGACGTGCAATTCCCTTTTCTACCAGTAGGGGTAAAAAGGAAAGCTGTGAGTGAGGTGATGTTCTCTGGTACCTCAGTTTTCATCAACGGTTGGCCGTGAGAGACTTGCTCGTCCTGTGTGGTTGTTGAACAGGTGCTTGTCATCTCGGATATGGTGGTGTACCATGCGATCGTCGGCCTTCCGTTCTGTCGCTGGTCACAGCGAGCATGACTCAATTTCGTAGTCATCCGTGTTCAGCTTATCTTGAAGGAACTCGTTCAGTTGGCTCATGACTTGTTTCATGTCTTCTGACGGTAAGCTGTATGGTTCTGGAGCATACTCAGCACTGTGCATGTCTGAGTAATGCTGAGGTGGGTTTCGTTGTCGCTTAACCCTACGAGATGCTCTTGGATGAGTCAGGCGATTACCTTTGGATGTCTGGTTAAGTTTCCAGTTGTTGCTATCTTTTGCGTTTCTTGAGAGGCGTGGCTGGTCCCATGGATTTTTCCAGAAGTTGGGCTGATAGCTTTCGTGGACATGGGGATCACGTTCTCTGTGCTCTTGATGGAGGACTCTGGTATTGTGATGCATCTGGGTGTCGTCCAGTGCAAGGCTTGAGTCTTTGTTGACAGAGTTCAAGAGTGTGGATGTTTTGTTACCTTTCTTTGAGGCCATCTTCTGCTTGTTGTAGGCCTTCTGTGTTAGGTCACGCAACTGTTGGATGGTCATGGAGCGTGGACAGGCCATGACGCCTAGATGGTGGCTGACTCCAGGGTGCAGATTTCTTAGGAAGAGGCTTTTGAAGTTCACATCTTCTTCAAGGTCAGGTTCGTTGTGTGCACCAAAGTAGGCTTGTCGGAGTCGGTTGTAGTAAGCTTGTGGAGCCTCTTGTCGACCTTGTTTGGTTTCTAAGGCAGTTAACAGTCCATGTTCGGAGTCAGGGTCGGTAAACTCTTTAATCAGGACCTCACGAAGTAGCTGGTAGTCTGACTTCGTTCGACTGGGCTGTCGATCTAGGAAGTTTCGTACCTCGGAACTGGACGTGGCTCTAAGGAGGTATAACCTGTCTCTGTCAGTCACATGAGGTCTCATTTCTAGATAGAAGTCGATATCTTGAAGGTGGGCCTGGATGGTGTGGCCCCCTGTGGAGTTTGGGTTGAACTTGCTGACGTTTTTAGACGGTCATCCCAGGTGCAGCTCCAAGGTCTGCTTGGATGGGAGGTTTTCTTTCGTTGACAGGAAAGAGTTCTGTGGCGAAGGCAGGTGAGGTTTTGGGTTGTGGCCCTTCGCTTCTTTCGCTGTATACGAGTTCTTGGACATGGGACTCTGCTCTGCTCAGCAGTGGTGAGGCTGAGTGTTGTTTCTCTCGCTTTGGCTCTTGCTTCTGCTCATAAGCATGTTTGAGTTCTCTTCTGACCATGTAGAGCTGATCGTTGGTATCGTCTAGTTGTTTGGTCAGATTGTCCATTTCAATTCTGTATTTTTCAAGGTGGTCTTTCAGGGCACTTATTTCAGCATTCTTGTTGCTGATGTCATGCTTGGCTTTCTCTAGTAGCTGGTTGGCATACTGAAGTCTGTTTACCAGGTCTTTCTGGGCAGCCTTTGCACGTTGTTGATCAAGTTGAGCTGCTGTCAGGGCTGCTTGGAGCTCCTTAACTTGTTCCGTTGTTTCCTGCTCGCTCTCGTTGGGTGCTTTGAGTTGATCTTGAACTTTCACTTCCAGCTTGTCTATGCGACGTTGAGCACATGTCAGTTCCTCTTGAAGGTGGGTGATGTGCTTGTCGCTCAGTTTCAGCTGGGTCGTGAAGGCATAGCTTAGGGAGCTGGTGATTTTGACTAGCTCTTCATGGTTGTTATTCTGGCTTGAATCTTGTGTCAGGAATCTTCTCAGGACTAGGATTATTATTAAAAATAATAACAGTTCAAACGTCTTGGGGGTGAGGCTGTCTGTCGTGCCTCTCAGCCAAGTGTTCACATCTTCCCCTTGGGCAAGGGGGTCTGCAGTCTGCGGCATGTTGGCACGCTGGGGAGAAGAGAGGCTGACACAGATCTGTGTGGAGTGGAAGCTTATGTGTGGTGTGACAACTAAGTGTTATGTCAGTGGTTTGAACCACTGGTGAAGTGTGGTGATCACTGTGTTAGTCTCAGAGTATCTTGGTAGACTAGCGATGTGAAGACTTCGTCACTCTAATGAGGAAGAGGGAAAAGAGACAAAAAAGGTGAAAAACAAATTTAATTAAAATAAACAATTCCTTTTCTATTTTTTTCAAAATGAGGAGAATTCCTTTTTTTTTTTTTATGTTGTTATCAAGGAGGCAAACAATATTATTAAATCTTTGTCTTAGACAAACAAATATAATAATAATAATTCTGATATCTCTTTTCTTAGTCTGACAGAATTGACAACGCACACCTTACAGTTGGATCGCTCACCAGGGAGGCTGCGAAGGCGACAGTTGCTCAACACTTATCTCTATTAAAATTGATCTCAGCGTTGCATGAGTTGTTAAAATTTGGATTGCGTTTTAAATATAGGGAGGTTAGGAAGAACAAAAGAAGGTTTGATTGCAATCAAATTCGTAAGGATGATTCACCTTTTGACAGGATTGTGTATCTCATACACTTAGAATTGATTGATGGTTCTTACAGGTCCCTACAAATGTGAAAAGTGAAGAGGAAAGAAAGGAGGATAGAACAGGAGGGAAGAGAAAGAGACAGTAAGTTGAGTGGATCGGTCCACTAGCAAGCAGTTATGCCCGACTACGCGTATAGTGTTGTTTTCAGTTGCTACACAACTATCAACAAAAATAAATTTTGGGTAAAAGAGATTTGTCTCTCTAATTTATTTGAACTCGTAGTGAGGGATAACAATGCGTCCTATTAAGGCTCAGGTGGGTCGTTCCCAAGCTAGGATACACAGCGGAAAGAAAATGGTAAGACAAAGTAAAATTGTAAAGTAATAAACAGGCAAAATAAGCAAATATGAAATTAAGTAAATGAGGAAATAAGTAAATAAAATAGTGGTTATGTGTATAACCAAAACAGGAAGAATTAGGGGTAAAACGCAATAAAGTAATGAGTGAGTATAAGTCTGAATAGAATCTACTTATATGGGTAATAAATCAATTAGGTAGAATAAGTTTAATTAAACTTTCAAAGTTCAATACTTATTTGTACCTAAAATGATTATGTCCAAAAGGGAATACTAGAAGGAAGGATCATATTAAACAATATGAGGGGGGAAATTAGAATGATTCCAAATAAATTTAATGTTTTAATTAAATTTGAATTTGGCACAATTAATAATTGTGAACTAGTATTTTCCTTTCTAGTAGAACTACAAATAAGTGGTAAAAAGGGAGAAATAAGGAAGAGAAAGACCAACAAGTATATTAGTTTAAATGTTTAAAGGGTTAAACCACTTTAGCTTTTCCAAACACACACTTTATTCAACCATTGGATGCTAACTTCTAACCTTTGAGGCTAATGGCTTTAGCATAGACTTCAATGTAAACACAACCGTGCTGTCAGCAACAGCATGGAGTTTGTTTACAAAAGCATCAATGTACTGCGCGTGCGCAGTTCAAAGTTGCTCCGGAAGTAGGTTAAGACTTTCGTGTCACAATCGTATCTGTGGCAACCAAAACAAACTAGTGGCTAGCACATTAATTGTTGCATTACAAATACAGTTAAGCATGTTACATGAAATGTTGGTGCATCTCAACACTGTACAAATAACAACACCGCTTGTTCTGCGATGTGGCGCTTAAACTTTCAGTTCGTTCAGAGTTAAACTTAAACCTTATTCGAATAACAGCTTTGTGCTTCGGTTGAGGAAACAGTGATCAGTGTATCACAAGCCCGTGTCCGTTTCTCTGGACACAACAGGGTTTCTTCGCTGTTGGTTCAAAGGTAAACTTTACTTGATAAAGCTTTTAAAGCTCCCATTCAAATCACTCTCGGACACGCGCAGTGTTTCGCGAGATTTAATTCACTTTGTGAACAGTGTACACAAACAGGCAAGCATTATTCTCTAATGTTTAACCCGGGGAGTCATAGCATATCTGATCTGACAATGGAACACGCACTGCCGATCAAACTATGAATAAGGCTTTGATAAACAGGATTGAGGAACACGCTCAAAACTATTCTTTATCCACTGATTTATTTCCCTTTTAATTACTGGAGTTTAGCTTCGTGCGGCTAACAGTTACTGAGATTATGGAGTAACGTTATAGCTATTAGATGACCTGGAACACGCAGGACATTAATTCAGCTATAAAACAAGGCATTACAAGAAGAGAGGAAAACGCTCATCTCCGACCTTATTGTCCGATCTCAGATGTTAACTTTGAGTTCCCTTACTGCAGTTAAACAAAGGAGAGGCGGACTCAAGTTACAACCTTCTCTGTGCTCATTCATTCAAGGAGGCGCGCGCTGCTGACGTCACTCACACATACGCACACACACCAGTCTCGATCTCAGATCTCATCCGTAAGAATATAAAAGATTAAATAACTTGGTTTATGCTCATAATTTAGATTAATCTGCCCGCATCATTCTCCACCAATATGTAATGATAACATATAATATATATATTGTTATAAGGGAAACAGGACAATTTAGCTCAAAGGGAATCATTAATGATTTTATAGGGAATTTGAACAGACTCACTGTTTCACGGCGATTCACTGAACAAGCCGTATAACAAACTCTGCACTGGATATTAAAATCCCAAAATATAGTGAAAACACTATTAAATAGCACAGTAACAAAATCGACAGATTAAGACATTAACTTATGAGCACAAAACACAAGATATTTCTCTTTTCAATATAAACAAGACTTTATTTATATAACTCTAAGACATGTAAACTAATCTACACAAGCATTCACACATTCACGCGTTGCAGAAAGAGAGAAAGTGAGGAAAGGATTAGATTAAGAGAATGAGAATTTGATATCCCACGTTTACAGCAATATGTGCAATTGCATAAACCTGAACAACCATCAATCACATATTTAACACTCGCATTGACTTTTTCAATGAGGCTAAAATCTATTTTCAATATTACACCAGTTTCAGCAAGAGTCTGGGGTTTTGTACTTGCAGCTTTTGTGTTTAAGGATTCCCTTTGTCCTCCGTCTTTGCAGAAAAGGGTTTCTCCGAAGTCGCTGATTGGCTTAGAGTTCAGGAGTCGTTGAAGTGGGCGTTGGCTCGTGGCTGGCCCTGCAGAGTTTTGGGCTGGTTTCCGCTGGCAAACGTAACTTAGCACACGGACTCAACGGAAAGAAAATAAACTAAAGTCAAAGAACAAAAGGATGTAAAGAGACTAGGTGGCTTTTCTTCTCATCATGGTCGCAACTGGCTGGGTTGTGGTCCAGAGCACATGGCTGAAGAGAGAGTCAGTAGATGGCATTCTCAAGAGAGCGCATTTTTCCGGAGAGAGAGAGAGAGAGATCCAAGAAGAGAGAGGAATTCAAAAGGACGGAGCATTCAAGAGGGCCAGGAGAAGTGTGTCCTGGGTATTTACCCTCTGCTTTTAGACACCACCCAATCAATAAATCAACATGTCATGTTCAGTCACATTGCCCGAATTTTACATTCTCTTGCAAAGTATCCTTTTGAATGTGATTTCTATAACCAGAATATGATGCATTTGACAGGAAATCAATCAAAAGAAACGTTTCAAACTAGAATTATGACTCTCATACATACCAAACATGACATTAACCCTTAAGGCTTAAGCTAGTCAATACTAATTAAAAGCACGATAAACACAATGATTAAAACAAGGATAGTCAAATTTGTGGGTCACATACATAATATGCAGTTATGCATATAAATTATTATTTTCATTAACAATGAGAATGAAAGTCCTTTAAGATGATTTTACAGTCTGTAGCTGTGATTTCTATCACAGATTTACATGTAATGGTCACATGTTGCATCTCTTTGACCATCAATATTTATTCCTCAAATGTATTACCAAATTCCTGCATTGGAATTATCATTAAGTGTTCCTTTGGTTTTGCTGTTGCAGGCTGTATTCAGACGGGCTGGAGCTAGGGTCTGATTTTATGACTTCCTGCTGTTGTCTTGTGGAATTCGGCTCCTCATGTTTCAACCATGCTTCGATCGAATCTTGATTTGTCTGATTCGGTCCTTGATATACTACACCACCAAGCTTTCAAAAAATAGCCCTAGGTATGTGAAACCACATAGAGTTGGAACAAGCAAAAAAAGTTTTTAGCCAATTCATTCTAAATGAGCCTATCAAGGTTTCAAAATCTAAGGCTTTTAGTCCGCCACTTTTATACTCTTTAACTAACTGGGACCTCTTTAAATAATGCGTTTTATTTCTCCAAAGAAATTGAAAAATTACTGAGTTGGCCTTCCTAATATTGTTATTAGAAATAAACAAAGAGTGGCAAGGATATATTACCTTAGACACACCTTCAGCTTTAGATAGAATAACTCTTCCAAATACTGTGAGATCTCTGGTCAGCCAGTGACTTAGAGATTTTTTCATATCAACAACACGTTTCTCAATATTAACCTCCTCTATCCTACGAACATCCTTAGATATTGTTAAACCCAAATATTTCACCTCAGTCTGGACATTTATTGAGGCAATAGAGCTCTCTGGACAAGAGTGGATAGGCAACAGTACACATTTCTTAATATTGAGAGACAAACCTGAAGCATCAGAAAAAGCCTTAATTAATTTTAGTGCAATGTCAACCATACCCTTATCTTTTAAGAAAATTGCAGTATCGTGTGCAAATTGGCTAATTTTAAATTCCTTTTCAAAAATCGTAATGCCTTGTAAATTTAACTCATTAACAATAGCTAAAGTGAGCATCTGGGTAGTTAGAATAAATAGTTTTGGAGATATGGGACATCCTTGGCGAATTCCTCTAGACATCTTGAAGCTAGGAGTGATTTCAGATCCCAAAGACACCGAACTAGATATATCTGAATAAAACATTTTGATAATGTTACAAAATTTGTCTCCAAAACCCATACATTTTAATGTTTCTACAATAAAACAGTGCTCTGGCGAATCGAACGCTTTATAAAAGTCAAGGAATAATATTAGACTCTCCTTATCTATCAGATGACTGTAGTCTAACATATCAAGAATCAGTCTTGAATGAAAATGTATATTCCTTCCCTTTATAAAGGCAGATTGACATTCGCTGATAACCTTTGTCAAGCCACTGTTCAGGCGATTGGCATATACAAGAGCTAGTAATTTGTAATCCGTACACAAAAGGGTTATCGGTCTCCAATTATCGATCGAAAGTGGATCTTTATCAGCCTTTGGGATCAATGTAATGAGACCACGCTTCATTGTGGGAGAGAGATTTTGTCTTAAAATACATTCACCAAGGGCTTCAAATAAAAGCTGACGGATATCTTTCCAAAAGAAGAGATAAAAATCGACAGTTAAGCCGTCTAAGCCAGGTGATTTACCTTTGGCCATTTGAATGATAGCTTTATCCAACTCTTCGATTATTAAATCATCCTCCATAATACTTTTAAAATCGTCCTGAATTAAATCAATCCATCCTTGAATTGATTGAAAAAAGGATTTACAGCTAGTCTCAGAGTATCTTGAAGAATATAAATTACTATAGAAATCTCTAACTGCCTTGTTAATTAGATCTAATTCTCCTGTAACAGCACCATTGATATTTAGTTTAGAAATTTTCTTTTTCGTTTGCCTTTGTTTCTCAAGATTAAAAAAGTAAGAAGAATTTTTTTCACCCTCCTCGATCCAGCGAGCCCTAGAGCGAACAAATGCACCCCGAGCTTTATCTAAGAATAAATTGTCTAGTTGATTTTTGAGATTTTCTAATTTAGATTTTTCCTCACTAGACAACACAGCTTTAGAGCATAGAATGTTAACACTAGTAACAATTTCCCTTTGTTTAAGCCGCACTTGCTTAGAAGAATATTTTCCGATTTTAATTGCTGCTTCTTTAACTTTGAATTTAAACCACTCCCATTTATTTAATTGTGAAGAATCTAAAGATTTCACCTCAACAATGAGATTTTTTACTTCTTCACAGAAGTCATTGTTACTCAAAAGGTTACTATTGAATTTCCAAATTGTGTTTTGAGGTCGCTTGATATTATTTATGGTAAGGATCAGAGTTACTGAGCAATGGTCTGTTAGGGGAGCTGTAGAGATTTCACAATTAGAGATATTATCAAACCAGTTAAATGGAATAAGCCAGTAGTCCAACCTGGAGCACTGCCCATTGTTAGATGCATTGAACCATGTGTATTGTCTAATATCTGAATGCTTTAATCTCCAGCAGTCAATCAAATTTGTATTTGAAACCAGGCTATTGAAAATGTCATCAAAAGTGTGATGGTGCCCTCTAGAGGGAAGTCGGTCAACTGAGTTGTCTGGGACCAAATTAAAATCCCCCCCTATAATAACTTCATCCGTTGAATATGTCACCTTCCATTGGTTAATCTTAACACATAAATCAGCATAAAATAGTTTGTTTAGGGCTCTACTATTGTAACCATATACACATACCAAGATGAATTTAACCCCGTCAATCTCCACAGTCACCATTAACCAATGACCATTTGTATCACTTTTATGGTCAACAGTTGAGCCTTGAAACCTATAAAACAAAATCATAACCCCAGCTGAATGAGATGTCCCATGGCTGAAGTAGGCAGAGTCCCCCCACTGAAGTTTACAAAAACGTGAGTCAGAGACGACGTATATATCAGGTGTCATATAATGCGACGCAATTAGAGACGACGTATATATCAGACGTCATATAATGCGACGCACTTAGAGACGACGTATATGTCAGGCGTCATATAATGCGACGCACTTAGAGACGACGTATATATCAGGCGTCATATAATGTGATGCACTTAGAGACGACGTATATGTCAGGCGTCATATAATGCGACGTACATAGAGACGACGTATATGTCAGGCGTCATATAATGCGACGTACATAGAGACGACGTATATATCAGGCGTCATATAATGCGACGCACTTAGAGACGATGTATATATCAGGCATCATATAAAGCGATGTACATAGAGACGACGTATATATCAGGCGTCATATAATGCGACGCACTTAGAGACGATGTATATATCAGGCGTCATATAATGCGACGCACTTAGAGACGATGTATATATCAGGCGTCATATAATGCGACGTACTTAGAGACGACGTATATATCAGGCGTCATACAATGCGACGCACTTAGAGACGACGTATATATCAGGCGTCATAATGTGACGCACTTAGAGACGATGTATATATCAGGCGTCATATAAAGCGATGTACATAGAGACGACGTATATATCAGGTGTCATATAATGCGACGTACATAGAGACGACGTATATATATCCGGCCTACCTAGTTCAGACGTACCTATCACACGTCAGTTTTTAATGTAAATTTCTCACGTATGCCGCCGTCACGTCGCCTCATATGATTGGTTCTACAGTGACGTCGCCGTGACGCAACCGTGGGTCTGTCGTCTGCCCTTACTATTAATCCCTCACTCATCTGTAGAGGACTTAAATTTCTGGAGGTCACAGTGGGGCTTGGACTTATGGATGTCTCATGGCACGACACATTCAGCAGGTGTATGCATACTAAAAAATAAGTTTAAAGGGACGATTTTACTCCATAAAAGTGATTTAAGTGGCCATTTTGTCTGCCTTGTTGTTGAAATTTCAAATTTGACATGTATCCTTGTTTGTGTTTATGGTTATAACCAGCCAAAAGAAAATGAAGCTTTTATAAACCGTCTAGAGGAACAAGTGTTAAATCTATTGACTAAATACCCAAATGCCATTCTTATTTTTGGCGGAGATTTTAATGTGGCTTTAGACAGCAGTATTGACAGGTGGCCTCCGAAACCACCGGATAATTCTTGTCTATATATAAAAATGTTTATGCAAAGATTTTCTTTAATCGATAGTTGGAGGGAGTCACATCCTCTTGAAAAGAAGTTCACATGGTGCAACAACTCTCTCTCTTCTCAGTCTCGAATTGATTTTTGGCTGATCTCTAAAGAATTATGCAACACCTCTACCGATATTTTGCCATCACCATTATCTGACCACAAGAGTATTTTTATTCGTACTCACCTCCTAGCTTCCAATAATATGAGTGGATTTTCCTCTTACTGGAAAATTAACAATTCAGTTCTACTTTATGATGAGGTGAAAGACAACATTATTCAAATAATTACAAATAATTGGAATAAAGCGAGAGAGGAGAATCGATACAGTAGCTATAGGGAATTTACTAAGTACGAAACCGGTAAATACATTAGAAAATTTTGTAGTGATTTGTCAAAAAAAAAAAAAAATAGATGAAAATATTGTCGTATGCAGAATCACAAATCTCTTATCTAAAGATGTAGATAGTTTACTTGAGTGTGAAAAATCAGAATTGGCAGATTTACAACATAAATTAGATAACTTATATAAACATAAAGCTGAAGGGGCTTTTATTAGATCGCGTAGGAAATGGATTGAAGAGGGTGAACACAATTCTGAGTATTTTTTCAGACTGGAAAGAGAACAAGCTAAAAATAACCAAATAAAAAAACTTATGATTGATGGCAATATTACTGATGATTCAAGAAATATTGCAAAGTTCTGTGCCAAATTTTACAGCGATTTATATACTTCACAATTATCCCCAAAACATATGAATGAGTTTTTTCAGACGTCATCTAACATAAAACAATTGAATATTTCAGATCAGCATTTTTGTGATGCATCTATCACACTAAAAGAGATTGAGGAAGCTATTCATTCTTTAAAAGCCAACAAATCTCCTGGAACAGATGGACTTAGTTCAGAATTTTATAAGCTGTTTAGTCACGTTATAGCTCCTTTTTTATTAAAAGTTTACGAAGAGAGTATAGAGAAGACCGCACTTCCAGCAACATTATGCCAAGGCCTAATTACTCTTATTCCAAAATCGAATAAAGATCCCCTCTTCATAGATAATTGGCGTCCAATCACACTGCTGAACAATGATTATAAAATATTAGCTTTAGTTCTGGCAAAAAGATTGAAACATGTTTTGAACTCTATCATTGATGAAACACAGTCAGGGTTCATGCAGAAAAGACATATTTCGAATAACATACGGCTAGTATTAGATATGATGGATTACTCAGATTATATTAATAGTGATGGTTTTATTTTCTTTTTAGATTATTACAAAGCTTTTGATACATTGGAACACGCATTTTTATTTCAGGCTCTTGAAAAAATAGGCTTTGGCGATTCATTCTGTAGAATGATAAAAATGCTATACGTAAACGGAAACAGCTCAATTAAACTGAGTAATGGTACGTCACCTAGATTCTTTTTAAATCGAGGAGTCAGACAAGGATGTCCGGTTTCCCCCTATTTATTCCTAATTGCAACACAGTTCCTCAGCATGCGTATTAATAGTAGCCATTTAAAGGGTATCACAATTGGAAACAATACAATTCTAATAAGCCAATTAGCAGACGACACTGCTTTATTTTTGTATGATTCCGCACAAATCCCTGTAGCATTAAGTATCCTTCGACCCTTTTCTGAGGCTTCAGGATTACATTTAAATATTAATAAATGTGAACTGCTGTCAATTAAAAAATGCTCTGTTGCCTCAATTGAGGGTATTGCTGTCAAAAATAGTTTAACATACCTTGGGATACAAATAACTAAAGATGAGTATAGGTGCTCAGCCAATTTTAAACCGATTATTGCAAAAACACAAAGAAGATGCAACTGCTGGTTACAAAGAGATCTGTCTTTAAAAGGCAGAACACTGCTTACCAAGGCAGAAGGTCTGTCTCGTTTGGCGTACGCAGCCCAATCTCTCTTTGTGGATAAGTCCACTTGTAAAACAATTAATGATGTCCTAATAAAATTTTTATGGAAAAACAAAACTCATTATATAAGAAAATCAGTCATATTAAACTCTTATAATAAGGGTGGTCTTAATTTCATTAATTTCGATTCCCTTAACAATACATTTAAAATTAATTGGCTGAAGCAATACTTATCTAAGCCAACCTCTATTTGGAATACTTTTCCTCAACTTATTTTTTCACGGTTTGGTGGTCTTCCTTTTCTTTTAATGTGTAACTATGATATATCGAAACTCCCAATCAAACTTTCCAACTTTCATCGACAAGCTCTTTTAGCATGGACTTTAATTTATAAACACAACTTTTCGCCACAGAGGTGTTTTATTTGGAACAATAAGAACATTTTGTTTAAGAACAAATCTCTGTATTATGCTAACTGGTTTAGTAATGGTTTGGTTTTGGTGCAACAGTTGTTTAATAATCAAGGTCTTTTGCTCAGGTACTCTGAATTTCTTTCGAAATACCAAATACCCATAACTTCCAAAGAATTTGCTGTGGTTATGGGAGCTATTCCTTCTGGTTTGTGTATGCTTCTTAAAAACTGTAGGTACTCTTCGACAGTCACTGCATCATTTCCTAACCCCTGTGACACTCCCGTTGGTCAAATTTGCTTTTCTGAATCAAGAAACAAGAACTATAGAATAAGATCTTTATTTCTTGAGAACCTAATTTCTGCTCCACATGTAAAACATTTTTGGAATAATTTATTTGATAATCTCAACTGGAAAAAAGTATGGTCACTAGAGCAAAAATTCTTTCTCACAAATAAGGTGAAAGAAGTGTCTTTTAAATTGATCCACAGATTTTATCCTGTCAAGAAATTTATACAAAAGTTTAGAGCTGATGTAGAGCTATCATGCTCTTTTTGCTTGAATGCTGATGAAACAGTGGAACACTTATTTTGGTCATGTCAATACACTCAGAGATTTTGGTATGATATTGATGCTTTTGTTAAGTTGAAGCTTTTGTCAGACTTTTCTATACAAATGAGAAATATTATATTTGGGTATTTTGACTCGGACCCCACAAAAGAAAATATTAGTTTTATTATAAATTTAATCCTCATTTTAAGCAAATTTTATATCCATAAATGCAAATTCTCAAATTGTAAACCTGTCTTTACGGTCTTTTTAAGAGACATTGAGAATTATATTAATCTGATCTCAGTATCTAATAATAAGAAAGCTATAAAGACTGTTAGAATTTGCACTGCATTTAAAGTTCTCGTGTAGGGAATCTTATGTGGAAACAATGGCCCTTTATTGCATTTATTATTATTAAATGTATTTATTTATTTTAAATTATTATTTTCACTTTCTTCATTTTAAAGTGTTTTGTTTACTGTTTTATTTTGTTATCTGTTCAAATTGTATGTACATATTCTGTATTTTGTACTGTTTTGTATGTTTTTGATTTCAGCAATAAAAAAAACAACAAAAAAAAAACAAAAAAAAAAACTATTAATCCCATTCAAAATTTGACACGGACTGATGGCGACGGGAGGGTAGACTGCTCCTTCTCCTTCGCCTGCTAAGCCTTAGAAATGGCACAAATCACACCTTATAGATGCACGAGGTCTCACTGGGTCATGCTCTGCACTTCATACTCTATTCCTCTAATTATAATTTTAATAGTATTTCTGCACCATGACCACAGAGGCAGAAACATGTATTGTGTAGCCATGCATACTTATTAGACCACATCAATCTAGCATTCAGAGAGCACGAAGCCTCTGAAGGACAGGTCTATGCGTCCTTCTGTTTGAGAAGCATGTTTGACCAGTAAATCACCTACACGAAATGTCTTTGACTGACTATCAATCATTGATTAAGAGATCAGAATAAAACGTCCCATTTTGGTTTTTCAGCTCAGTTTATTCAGTGCTTTAATCCAGAGGTACAGGCCTGATCCCAAATCCAGTGCCAAATCTGCACCTGTCTGTCATTTTCAAATAATCCTCCTTGGTTTGATGGTTCATGCGTGTTTTATCAGGGTTAGTGCTAACTTCCACTGATTTAACGGATTCACAACATTTATTATCTTGTATTATATATATATATATATATATTATATATCATCACTCAAAGCATTTACTGTTGAAAAACTGATTACTATGTCTGACCACAGACAAATTACTTACTCAAAATAATCAATAGTCAAATAATCAAGTAAAATCACCAGTTAACTAGCCTACACCATAACCATACAGATGGGTTTTATTTGTTCTTCTTATTTAAATTTTTTACCTATGTTTATATATATTCTCTTGTGTTGTGTTACATATTTTTCACTGTCCATTGAGCGGACCTGACCTGATTTACATTTCACTACTGATTATATCCTGTATAATTGAGTATGTGACGAATAAAAAAACCTTGAACCTTGAGCTGAAAATAGCTGATAATTAACTGGATACAATCTATATTAACATTAAAGAAGCTATCAATCTGACTGTGAATAATATAAATTATTTATTTAAAAAAGTGAAATATTCAAAATAATTTATTTTAACCACACTTGACAAAGTATATATCGGCCGTGTTATTCTTGTGAAGTGTTTAGAAGTGTTTCATCACAAATGCATGTACTTCAAATGATCTTTACTGGGCGTGGACTGAAGAGCAGGAAATCAGATGATCTTCACAGAGAAGAGCAGACGGGAAAGAAATACATCAGGAGCGATCAGGTAATTATTATTGTATCATTACAAACAATTATTATTATATTTATGCATTTAGCAGATGCTTTTATCCAAAGCGACTCACAATTGCATTCAGGTTATACATTTTCATTAGTATGTGTGTTCCCTGGAAATCGAACCCACAACCTTTTGTGCTGCTGATGCAATGCTCTACCACTGAGCCACACTGTACACACATTATACTTTACAGAACAAGAGTAAAATTACCATACTAACATTAATTATTATTATTACAATCAACATTTCTTATTTTCTTTCAAACCCATTGAGTTATTCGCATCTCTTTGTTAACAAAAACAGATATAAATGATTCTCATGATGAATGTGGGAAGATAGTTGGTGCAAGTTGAATAAGCAAATGCAAATTATAAGCGACCGAAACCGAGCATTTGCAGAGAATCACTTTACTGTGAATTGAAACTGGCGGTTCAGCAGAAATCAGCAGGAAGTGGCTGTACCTGACGTCAATGTGGCTCATAACCAGACGTCAGAGGAGGAGGCTGCCGCTTGCAGCGAGTGACAGGATAACAAATCAATAAATGTAATATATATTTATTGTAAATATAAATATTAAATTATTTTATTTTTATAAGCATATAAAAGCATACTTATTTAAATAATTAGTCAGTATCATGAATTATTCGATTAAAAAAGTTTGTCAATTATAATTATCTTCAGAATTAATATATATATATATATATATATATATTAGCTAAACATTACATTGCAACTGAATATGTCACTGTAAAAAAAAGAATGAAACATGGGTCTTGTAATTTTCATATAATTAAAATAATTAAAAATAGTGTGAAACCAAGATATATTGTTTCCTTGTTTTTTAAGGAAACTTACGCAATTTTCAGGCTTGTATTGACGAACTGATCAAACTGAGAGAAAATACATAAGGAAAGAAGGCTAGGCCTACCTGTTCATTTCAAGAGAATTGGCTTTATCTGCTACTGTCATGATCCAGTCCCCAATTAAGGTGCTGTAATTCATAAAAAGTCAGTAACACCTAGCGAGTATCACCTTTTCAGCACTGATTCTTACTCGCGCTTTGAACTCTGATCGCTGCGAGGTCGTGCAGCACTGTCAGATGCCATACATGAAATATAGGACTAAATGTATTTTTCTTTTTGTTGAATAGTTAAGGTCTTTTTGCGATTTCAATCACCATACAGTAACCCCCCTCCCCATTTACCTAATTTTATGTACTAGCAAAATAGTGAAATGTTTTTAATGCACAATAGGATTTAAATTATTACAATACGGTATCTATCTATATATCTATCTATCATCTATCTATCTATCTATCTATCTATTATGAATCCGGTTTGTGATCTTCCGTCCACTCACCATCAGAGGTCGCTCTTCAATCATATTGACTCTCACACCACACACACTGTTACATATTACCCTGGACTACGTTTCCCATCATTCATTGCACTAAGTACACACAGCTGTCTCAATCACATGCTCACACCTGATAATTATCACACACCCTACTTAAACCATGGACTTCCTCTTCCTCTCGGCCGAGTATTGTTTTACCCTCTCCAAGTGTTAGCTGCTTTACAGAGCCTTTCCTAGTTTCCTAAATTCCAGATCGGTGATATAGTATTTGGGTTCCCAACAAGCACTTCTGACATGTTGCCGGTGTACCGACGAAACATGCTACCTATCAGATTGTGCTACCAATAATATATTTGTATTGTTTTAACCAGTGGTGGTCAGTAACGAAGTACAACTACTTCGTTACTGTACTTAAGTACATTTTTCAAGTATCTGTACTTTACTGGAGTAGTTTTATTTTGAGTAACTTTTACTTTTACTTCACTACATTCCAAAGCATAAGATCGTACTTTTTACTTCACTACATTTCATAAAACATATCGTTACTCCTTATAATACATCATGTGCTCCGAGACGCAGAAGTGGTGTCTGATTCATGAACAAACTGATTCTTTTCAATGAACCTGTTCAATCGGTTCGCAAATCGCAACAAACGCAGCTGTTCTCGAGTCGAAAACTCACTGATTCAAATGATCCGTTTAGAGCGAGTCTTCAGTGAACTGAACTCACAAGTAAAGAACCGGGAGATCTCGTGAGCACGCGCTACTGATGCTGTGAAAAGTACGTTACTAATGTCGAATTTTAGGATTAATTATTGTAACTGAAAATAATATTTAGGTCAAAACTGTCAGTTGTTTGTGAACTAAATCTGCTGTAAAGGGTGATCTATTTAAGCCCACTGAAATGCTTGAATGCAGACAGATCAACATCAGTGTCTGTAACGTTATGTTTTAGGTCAAAAAACAAAACATTAATATAACACAGATTAAATAAAATAACTCATGCACGTTCATATTCCCCGCTTCTGTAACGTTAGCAGTTTTATTAAAATGCTATGCATTTAGACCTATGTGACGTCTGTTTTTATATTGTTTATCAACAGTATACATTTTTATATTGTTTAGATCAACTAGCCGAGTAGACCGATATGAATGTTTATTCATAACCATACTGAAAATAAGTAAATATTGTTAGCTGATGCTAACTGTCTAGCTAACAAGCTTGCTGGTGCTAAGTTGAGGAAATGTTTAGATATAAAGTCCAAATATCTTTATTCAGTCACCTAGATAGATTCCATCTGAGGGAAAAAGAAAGGATGTGATGTTCAGAACATAGTAACTACAGTAATTATCAGAGTGGGAAGTGATGCCCTCTGGGGCATTTGGCCAGGGGTGTTTTTACACCACAGACAAGGTTTGAGAAGAAAAAAAAATCCTTATGAAAATATAATTAGATTTTCCTTAAAATGTTCTTCCTAATTTCAGGCCTAATTCTCATGTCAGTTCTAAAACACTTTTTTCTTCCTGGTGAAGATTAGATGGTGAAATCTGTTTTCTCTCAGGTACATGGCAGTGTAAGCTTCACAGTGAACATTACTACATCACTCTCATCAATGTAGTCCATATCAACAAAATATATATCTTGACTCTATATAGTGGTTATTTGGGGAAAAACCCAGGTATTTTGGGCAGTAGGATTATACAAATATGTGCTAATATAAAATGAAATAAAGTAGTCTATATAAAATTGCTAAATAAATCTGTCTATCAGTACTTTTTTACTTAAGTACATAAAAAATTGAGTACTTTTGTACTTTCACTCGAGTAAAATTGAAAAAGCAGTACTTTTACTTTTAATGGAGTAATATTTTATTATACGTATCTGTACTTTTACTCAAGTACTTGATCTGTGTACTTTGCCCACCACTGGTTTTAACCCTTTGACACGTATGATCACACCGATGTGATCAGTCTTGGCTGGTCCCAGAAGCATACGATCTCACTGGTGTGATTAAAAAATTCAGTGCGTCACGTCCTCAACTGCTGAATTCCAATCTGCTTTCGTGCTTTTGGCTGGCTCTGAGCCAGATCGGACTCGCTGAGCACTTGTCATATTATCAACCATTCAGTGTTTTCAACCATATAATGCTTATTTTAGGCTTCAGACATTTAAACACGCATAAGTTCTAGAAAAACCATACATTTATAGTTTGTAAAATACATGCTGATTTCTATGCAAACGGTAATAATGATCATTACAAATATAATCTGACAACATGTTTTATTGATATCATATACAGATTGTGTAGGTAACTAATCTTACTCTACTCTTCTCCCAGTTTACCGGAGACTTGCTTTATCGTGTTTCGAGATAAATTTATGTGGTGTTTATCCCACAGCTAATTCAGCGCAAACTAACATGGCCGCGCCCTTTAGCCGGTATAGATCAACTAAAGGCCCGTACACACCGGGACGAATATCGGCGCACGTTATTCGCCAGCGTTTTTCAACGCGTTTTTTTGTGTTCACACCCAAGCGATTTTCGCTGACGATGAGCCGAGTGAACATGCAAATTCATTCCCTGACCTTAGATGGCGCTTAATGTAAAACAGAAATACCCCGGTACACAAGGTGGCGCTGCGCAACTTTACGCTTCTGACACTCGCTTGTCACTCAGAAGAAGAGAGCAAGTATTTACGCGCTTGTCAAAATCATGCAAATTTGTCATAAAGTTATTTGTCTTCAGACACCAACGAGACCAGCAGCTCTACATTCATCTTGCCTTGCATCTTCTCTGTCTTCTTATTTCTTCCCGGCAGTGTAGATCTCACCGTCGTTTAGATTTTTTTTATAGTAATACAAATAATTTAGTTCAGTTAGAGGACACTGCAATTAAAACTGAACGCTGCTGCTCAATGCAGTGCTCCGAACGAACGAGAGCCGTGCATCACAGTATTGATTTTTACCTGTATTTTAAATCAAACATTGTGTTATAAAATATATATTAGGCTAAACCTAAAATTTTTTCCCATTGTGTTGTAGGCTGAATGTTAGCATAAACAAATTATATCCCGACAAAACGAATAAAAATAAGGATTACAATTTTTTTATAACTTTTTTTCTCTCTGTGACACTTTATTCCGTGTTGGCAGCAAAATGTTATTGACATTTTTCTGTCAATAAATACAAGACGAATAAAATAAATACAATTTTATGCAGACTACACTTTTATTTGTTAGCCTAACTATCTGTTCAAGCAGAAATATGAGTGAACTGAGAGCGCACATATAGTTCGTTTGCGCATCATAACGGACATAACGCGCGCCTAATGCACAATCCTGTCACTGTAATCATCTCTTCCTTGATTACAATAGTCGTCCATCAAAACTTGTGTGTACTAGTGTGACACTGGCTTCTTTTATCCAACTGAGAGATGTAGTTTGCGTAGCATATGATTATACAGCGTTTTTGAGCAACCGTTCAGTCTGTAGGCCTATTACACGATGAGAAATATGTGCTGCTCCGAAACACAGAATATGTAGAGAGGTGGTACTGTTATTTATTTATAGGCTATATATTTTTTTTACATGACTTAACATACGAGTCATAATATTAGTGAATATATTATATTGTAGTTTTATCTCTCGCCCGGCCCCCTGGTTGAGAAACACTGAGCTAAAGCGTGATCTTCCAGCATTGCCTTCGTGATCGATCTATTGGGCATCCCTGATCTAAGTGATGTTTAAAAAAAACATTCATTTCTCATTTATTTGAGAATTTATTTGCTGATTTTGATTTTATTCAAACAGTCCTTGACGCAGAATTGCTGCTGATATTAAAGTCAAAGTAAAACACGCACGGCGCTTACAGGCTATTGGAATGAGAATTTATTTGCTGATTTTTATTTTATTTAAACAGTGCTTGACGCAGAATTGCCGCTGATATTAAAGTCAAAGTAAAACACGCACGGCGCTTACAATGTAAGCGTAATGTACAATGTGCTTACAAAGTGCAATTGTAATGTAACTCCCCATCGTGTGGGAACATTTCCTCACCGTCACAACCCTAGTGCTCAGCAAGACTGTTTTGTGTTTGAGCGCCCCCAAGTTGTGTTTTACTGTAACTTCAGCTGCTCCAGACACGTGAGCAAAAGCGCCAATCTCATTGGTCAGATAGTTTTTGACGCGGCGTGTCAAACAAAAAAAACGAACCCGAGGCGTTTAAAAAAAATGACGCTTTTACGCATGGCGTTTTTCGTGTCGCTGTGCACACTCACATTGGCGCCCTTTGTTTAGTCAGGCGTTAAACGTCGGCGAATAACGCGCGCGAAATTCGTCCCGGTGTGTACGGGCCTTAACACGGTCATTATAAAAGTGTTTAAACTACCAAATACATTTACTTGCACATATTTCAGAATCGGAATATCAGATATTTCATAATATAGTGAGCATGTTTGTGAATATTTTGAATGAAAAATGAAAAACGAAATAAAAGCGATCCGCATGTCATACTATGTGGCTGCGTGCATTGTGTCACATGACAAGCATGACGCATCGCCATGGAAACAATAAGGCCATACGTTCTAAAATAACGATCGCCTAAAAAACTCAAGCTGGGGTGCTCAGCTAGAATATTTTAAACTCACGTGCGAAAGGGTTAAAGGTTAAGGGTAAGGGTGAATCCCATTTCTATGTCTTACCCCTTCCCTTTCCCCTTCCCCTTCATCTTACCCCTAGCCCTTGTCCCTAGAGGTCTGCTACCCGACCCGAAACCCGAAAGTATTTCGGGACCCGCGGGTTCGGGTCGGGTTTCGGGTTAATGTTTAATGGATAGCTTCGGGCTCGGTTAAACCAAAACTATATGCAGAGGCTTCGCTGCTTTCATAGACGCACGCACACACACATTACTGCACACAGATATCAGAGATCGCGCAGCGCACAAACAGCACGGAAACTTTTATTAGTAAAATAGCTTCGACAGGCTACTGACTCGCAAGTCACAACATTATATTTATCTGCAATGAGGCGGCAAAATCGCTGTTTTTGAAGTAACTAAGCCTCATTGCTTGTAGAGAGAGACGCGCAGACGCAGGTTCACATGCACGCGCAACATTCATACCCCCTTCTCTCGGTCTCTCTCTCTCTCTCTCTCTCTCTCCCTCTCTCTCTCTCTCTCTCTCTCTCTCTCTCGCTAATTCAAATAAATGATTAATTCATTCAAATAAATACAATCTTATTTAAGATCTTATGTCTGATTTAAAGTAGACAGAATGCTAACGAGCCTTAACTGACAGAAAATGACCATAATTTGCACGGTCATCTTGTCCATACAAAATTCATAAACTCGGCAGAATGTGTGCGACCGCTGCACCTGATGTTCACAAACTTTCATAACTGGAAAATGTTTGTGAAATGGCAGAGCCTTGATTAATCGGTTTCTTTGCATGCAATCGTGAAATGGAGCCTTTTTCCTTTTTTTTTTAGTTGGCTATTCGTTGTGGGGGGGGGGGGGGATTTCGGGTCGGGTTCGGGCTCTAAATTTAACTGTGCCGCTCGGGTCGGGTCAGACAATCTCGGGCACGGGCCGGGTTCGGGCTTCAGTTTTGAGCCCGTGCAGACCACTTGTCCCTCGAAACCGAATGGTAAAAGCAAGGGGTGAAAACATACCCCTATTTGGCAAGCCCTTTTAACATTTAAAACGTTTTTTTTGACTATCCATAAATATAATTTCGGATAGTCACAATTGTAATTCCAGATATCTATATTACAATTATGATATAATAGTCAAAACTCATTTTAAGATATCTCTAATTGAATTACCACTAGTCGAATTGTAATTGGAGATATCTCTAATTAGAATTTCGACTAGGCAAATCGTATTTAAAGATATCTTGAATTGGAATTGCGACTAGTCAAAACTCATTTGAAGATATCTGCAAATATTTTTCAATGGAAGATTATGACTAGTCGTAATTGCATTTTATTACTAGTCATAAACACATTGTAGATATCTTGATTCCAATTACGACTAGTCATAATTGTAATATAGATATCTGGAATTACATTTGTGACTATCCGAAATTATATTTATGGATAGTCAAAAAAAGTTTTAAATGTTAAAAGGGCTTGCCATACCCCTATGAAATGAGACGCCACTTGGTTACTGTTACGTCATCATACATCGTCGCTAGCGTGCTGCTACATCACTAGAGACGACAAGTGTTGATCACAAACTCTCCGTCTAAAAGTGTGTGTTTGTCGATTGCGTGGGTTTTAGTGATGTTTTCTCTAGTCAGAGAAATACGGGACTGTTGTGCAAATCAGCAATGTAACGTTAGCGTGGAAATATAGCTATTTTTAAAAACGTTTCAAATAAGAGCATGGTTGCAAATATATATGTACAGGACTGTGTAGAGCACAAAACAAGACTGTCGTAATTTTAAATTAATTATTTAGGACAAAAATACTCTTGTGATGATCTGGCCGCAGTGTGTTCTGGGTGCCCCTTGATTTCAAGTAAGCTCACGAAAATGCTTGGTTTTAAGGAGTATCTACCCCGAGAATTGGGACAGCCCTTATAGGAACGCCCACCTGGGGCAAAAGGAAGCTTTGCTCCACTGACCGCCAGCTATTTTTACGCAGTTTGCATTTAGTAGTAATGTAGTAAAACACAGATATTAAAAGGGGAAATTCAGGAAACACCTTATTGATAATGTATATTTTGTACAGGCAAGCAGATGAGCTCAGAATATAAACACAGTGTGCAAAGTTTCACATTAAATGGTTTCCCATAGAAAACCCATTTTAAGGAAAACACCAACCATTAAGCGGATTGCGTTCATATTCCGGCCTCATCTGTTTTGTCTATTTAAGTTATGCATCATTAATATGGTGGATTTGATCTTTTAATATTACCATTTTAAATATATTAAGGCACTTTAACCAAGTTTTGTCGCACTGTTTAATGATTGAAATATTGGCACGGGTGCTTAATATGGATCGCAAATGGCCAAAACTTGCCTTTTGTTCACATACCTTTGTTTTATTTTTTTTGAGAGGTGATCTAAATATTTGCGACTGGGAAAGAGATGGAAAATTGAGAGACTTGTGCTGAAAATGGTGCTATATAGAACTAAAAGTGGTTATTGGCTCGTAATCATAGGGGAACCACTTTTTGTGCTATATAGCAGTGGTTTTCAAACTTTTTTAAGAGCGACCCTATTGTTTTCTTTTTAAATTGACGCGACCCATGTGTATATATATAAATTGTGTGTGGGTATATGTGTGTGTGTGTGTGTGTATATATATATATTAGGGCTGTAACGATACGCGATATGAAACCGAAATCGCGACACTCAAATCCACGATCCTGTGTCGCGGTGTGATAAGGGAGAATCGCGACACACCCCGTGACTACCTTTCCAATCATGTGACGCCTGCCTGCGAAAGTTGAGCTAGTTGCGCACAGATTTTCCCCTCAAGGACATCGTGTGCTGCTCCTTGCCCAAACAAAAGACGCAAAGATTGTGTGTGTCATCGCAAATAACGAGGACACGGATCCACACACTTATTGAACGCCTTGCTAGTGCTCACCATGATAATAAAGGAAAACTGTATTCCTACCAGAATGCACGTTTCTTCAAACAGACCAGTCAGTGAAGAGAAGAAGAAGATGATGTATTCTCCTGGCGGTCCTTCGCGCCGGTAGTGCAATAAAATATGACATTAATCTTATTTATTTGAGAAAGATAAACTAATCAAACTGGCGCTGGCCGCTTGGTATTTAAAAAAACAAAAACTTGAATTTAACAAACATAAAATGATCCAATCATATTTCTGAATTAAATTAATAAAGAAACTAAACGAATTAATGACCACTTTGCTATTAAAAACCAAACGGAACTATTTTAATGGCCGCAAAAGCAGATTTATAATGTTGGGGAGAGATAGAGAAAGACACGGGCTCTGGTCGGACTCGGGCGGCGAATTCTGATAAACTGCAGGGATCTATATTCATTCCCTAGTTCAATTAAAAGTTCCCCGGACTAATTGTGAACAGATTGCACTCCCGTCTTCTTCCCGAGCATGTGAACATGTTCGTTTAATATATGAAATAAGTTATTGTTATAAAGACAGACGTTAAAATAATGTTCACATAATAAGCGCCGTCATTCAGGCTGTTCACAAGAGAGGTCTGCTTCCCTTTCGGGTTTCGGGCCGCGTTAATATTTAATGGATAGCTTCGGGCTCGAGTTTGTAGCTAAACCAAAACTATATGCAGGCTACGCTGCTTTCATAGATGCACGCGCACACACACATTATTGCACAGATATCAGAGATCGCGCAGCGCACAAACAGCACGGGAACTTTTTCTTAGTAAAATAGCTTCGATAGGCTACTGACTCGCAACATTATATTTATCTGCAATGAGGAGGTAAAATCGTTTTTTAAAGTAACTAAGCCTCATTGCTTGTAGAGAGAGACGCGCAGATGCAGGTGCACATGTACGCGCAACTTTCATACCTCTCTCTCTAACTCTCGCTAATTCAAATAAATGATTTGCTCATCAATAACCTATATGAAATAGGTTATTGTTATGACAGACGATAAAATTAATGTTCACATAATAAGTGCCGTCTTTCAGGTTGTTCAAAATATGTTTTAGCGCGTAATGTTTTAAGAATGATATTCTGTTTAGCGTAATATGTTTTAAGCCTAATATTCATTAATTAGGCCTAATTAATCAAACGGTTACGTCTTTTTTATGAATGTTCATGCTCATTTTTAAAATATAAATGTCCTAACCTTATGAGCAGTTGATAATCGACGGACTGTTCTGTTAATAAATGCCTCATTCGGTTATGTTATATTAATATGTTTCAGCAATCATAAGTTATGACCATTAATTGTCTCAGGTTAAGATAGACTTCTCTAATTAATAAAACTGTTATCTTACAGATTAAAAGCCTGAATAGTTTCTCTCCTTCTCTCTCTCTGTGTATGTGTGTGTGCGTGGGTGGGTGGGTACATGCACAGGAGGGGTGCGATTTTCGAATAGTAATCCAATAATACCCAGCAATTATCGAATATTACTTTTGCTTAAAATGCACATCCCTACTATTTATATTGTTAATAATTTGCATAGTTAATCTTGTTCTTTGGTGTTCAGTTTATAAAGATTTTTCAAATGTTATTTAATAAAAAATATTGTTTTAAAAATCTTTTTTTTTTTTCTCCCACCCCCCACGAAAAAATCGTGATACGAACCGAATCGTGGGTCAAAAATCGTGATACGAACCGAATCGTGGGTTTGGTGTATCGTTACAGCCCTAATATATATATATATATATATATATACTGTATTTGCGGTGGAGCGAATAAATGAGTGACAACTAGGCTACACAACTTGCGCTCCGGAAGGATGCTCGGTCCGAGAATCAAATCACTGAGGGTGCTTCTGATATAAGTAGGGCCGGCGCCAAGGGGGCAAGTTACTGTGCCCCGCCCTTTCCTTCTTCTCCCCTCCTTGCTGAATGTGATAGATTTCGAAAGTGAAACTGATAAACAGTGCACATATGAAAGTGATTGCACGCTTTTTAGCAAGTATCAGCTACTGCACGCGATCACAGATTGCACGCTTCCCACCTAAATCCCCCTCCCCTCCACACACAACGTGATATTTGCCCCCCTTGAAATTCAAATGCCCCCCTGATGGAGGTGCCCTAGCGCCGGCTCTGGATATAAGTGAGGGTGCTTTAACCTTAATGCACATCTATTTGACATATCGTATTTTGTCTAGTCCATTGTTATGATTATCACTATATCAGTCTTTGCGATTTCGAAAGGGAATCCCTCATTTATCACTCCCAAAACTTTGCAGTGTGTTCTGCAAAGCAAGACCTTGGTCCTCTTAGCAGCAAGAAAAACTAAACTTTTATTACAATTCTGAATGGATTATATAGCAAAGAAAGCGCGAAAAGAGCGCTCTCTTAATAATCACTGAAAAGCTGTTACTCATTTCAGTTTTTTTGCGATCTCAGAAAATTCTGTTATGTCTGAGGGTTGTCCCCCCCTAAAAATATCATTACAAGCGACTTTGTGTATTGAAAATAATAAAACGGACAAATAATTGTGTTGTGCCTCTCAGTGGTTTGGTCCTCTGCCTGCTTTCCTCCTACTGACACACACACACACACACACACATACGAGTCCGGTCACGGTGGGAGAGAGTAAAGTTTCTCAGTAGTTATATGTGTAAGTAACTTAGGCCGTCAAGGCTTTTTTATTCACTTTAAATATCGGGCAAAATTATTATTTCTCTTTAATACAGATTATGCTGGATCATTAATAAAGTCATGACAAAAAAAAAATATTATATCCGATGTATTTTCTATGAGCGATTATAAGGTTACCAAGCTTAGCTTGTTTAATACCGTAACACGTCGATAAGTTTGTGTGTGAACTAATATTAGGCTAATATTTTAGACCTACCGATGTGTTGGGTTTTGCTCAACATGACGTACGCGGATTTCCTTTGCTCTCACACAAAACCGGACGCGCGCACTTAAAACGTGTCTCTCATCTCGCTCAAGTGTGCGCGCTCAAACAGGCCTACGTGAAGAGGGAACTGATCCTGGAATTTCTTTACTATTTAATAATAGTCTTATCAAATGTATGTTAGAAAAATCTAAGGAATCGGGTGCTTGGATGATTTATACAAATACAAATAATACAAAAACTTAGTTTGTCTAATTGTTTGGTCAAACCCCTCTGAGCAATTTATCTAAACAAACAAACCAACAAGTATACGATTATTAAAGTTCATGTGGTGGCCATAAATGTTATGTATGATATATATATATATTGTCAGACTTTGTCTTTCTCTACCTTTGTCCCCTCACCCTTATATGGTCCTTCCTGTTCCCCATCATTAGTTGATTAGTCTTCGTCTGTATCTTGATTGTGTCCCAGGTGTTTCCAGTCATGTCTCCCTATATCTAGTCTGTTCTGCCCCATGTTACTGGTGGATTATTGTTAATGTCATGTTCTTACCTGTGTTCCTGTATCTCCTCCGTTCGTCATCCATTAAATACCCTGTTTGTTTCTATCCTCGTCTCCTCGTTCCTGGATCCCCGTGTGAACCGTGACAGAATAATCCACCCTAAAACAACGATGGAATTCGCCGCCTGCGTCCTCGCCCTTATCCGGCGGGATCTCTCCTTTGTGGAGTTCGCCGGGGAATTCTGCAAGCTCGCCGCGGTGACGGAGCTCCACGACGCGGCAATCATCCATCTATTTCGGCTTGGGGCAAAGTACCAGCGCCCTATGGATCTCCCAGACACCACAGGATTGTGTTGGAGAGAGGGGATCTACCGGTGTCTGGGAAGTTACCGGTCCCGAGTCGAAACCAGCTCTTCTTCGTCTCCACTGGTCCTGCCCAGCTCTTCTTCGCTGGTGCCGCCCGGCTCGTCTTCGTCTCGGCTGGTTCCCGAGCGCCGCCGCGAGCCCGCGCTTCCCGAGCGCCGCCGCGAGCCCGCGCTTCCCGAGCGCCGCCGAGAGCCCGCGCTTCCCGAGCGCCGCCGAGAGCCGGCGCTTCCCGAGCGCCGCCGAGAGCCCGCGCTTCCCGAGCGCCGCCGAGAGCCCGCGCTTCCCGAGCGCCGCCGAGATCCAGTGGCTGCTCCCCGACAGCGCCCTCCGGTGCCTGCTCCGAGACTGCGCCCTCTAGTACCTGCACCTCGCCGGTGCCCTCCAGTGCCTGCACCTCGCCGGTGCCCTCTAGTGCCTGCACCTCGACAGCGCCCTCCAGTGCCTGCACCTCGACAGCGCCCTCCAGTGCCTGCTCCGAGACTGCGCCCTCCAGTGCCTGCTCCGAGGCTGCGCCCTCCAGTGCCTGCACCTCGCCAGTGCCCTCCAGTGCCTGCACCTCGCCAGTGCCCTCCAGTGCCTGCACCACGCCAGTGCCCTCCAGTGCCTGCACCTCGACAGCGCCCTCCAGTGCCTGCTCCGAGACTGCGCCCTCCAGTGCCTGCTCCGAGGCTGCGCCCTCCAGTGCCTGCACCTCGCCAGTGCCCTCCAGTGCCTGCACCTCGCCAGTGCCCTCCAGTGCCTGCACCTCGCCAGTGCCCTCCAGTGCCTGCACCTCGCCAGTGCCCTCCAGTGCCTGCTCCGAGGCTGCGCCCTCCAGTGCCAGCACCTCGCCAGTGCCCTCCAGTGCCTGCACCTCGCCAGTGCCCTCCAGTGCCTGCACCTCGCCAGTGCCCTCCAGTGCCTGCACCTCGCCAGTGCCCTCCAGTGCCTGCACCTCGCCAGTGCCCTCCAGTGCCTGCACCTCGCCAGTGCCCTCCAGTGCCTGCACCACGCCAGTGCCCTCCAGTGCCTGCACCTCGCCAGTGCCCTCCAGTGCCTGCACCACGCCAGTGCCCTCCAGTGCCTGCACCTCGCCAGTGCCCTCCAGTGCCTGCACCTCGACAGCGCCCTCCAGTGCCGGCTCCTCGTAAGTGCGCTTCAATTTCCCCGCTGGTTCCGTCCAGCTCTTCAGAGCGCCCCCGAGAGTCAGCGGCACCCGAGCGCCCACGCTGGCCCACGCTGGTCCCGTCCAGCTCACCTGGGCCTCCGCTGGTCCCGTCCAGCTCACCATTGCCTCCGCTGGTCCCGTCCAGCTCACCTTGGCCCACGCTGGTTCCGTCCAGCTCACCTGGGCCTCCGCTGGTCCCGTCCAGCTCACCATTGCCTCCGCTGGTCCCGTCCAGCTCACCTTGGCCCACGCTGGTCCCGTCCAGCTCACCTGGGCCTCCGCTGGTCCCGTCCAGCTCACCATTGCCTCCGCTGGTCCCGTCCAGCTCACCTTGGCCCACGCTGGTCCCGTCCAGCTCACCTGGGCCTCCGCTGGTCCCGTCCAGCTCACTTTTCCCTCCGCTGGCCCTGTCCAGCTCGCCTTCCACGGCTCCTGAGCGCCCCCCTGGGATGGGGAGCTTCCCCAAGAAAATTTTGGGGGGGGGCTACCCTCCATGGCCACCCGAGCACCCCGCTCCTCCATGGCCGCCCGAGCACCCCGCTCCGCCATGGCCTCCTCAGTTCCCGGACCCTCCGTGGCCGCCTGATCCGCCATGGCCGCCAGAATCCCCGGATCCGCCATGGCCGCCTGATCCGCCGTGGCCGCCGGAATCCCCGGATCCGCCATGGCCGCCGGAATCCCCGGATCCGCCATGGCCGCCTGATCCGCCGTGGCCGCCTGAGTCCCCGGATCTGCCGTGGGTCCCGGAACGGGCACCGCCCTGGAGGTCACCTGTCCGGTCTCCAGGTCCTTGAGGCCTCCAGAGTGCCCACCCCCCCTCCCCTTTCGATGTCGTACGGCGCGGGACGCGCCTATTGGAAGGGGGGGGTAATGTCAGACTTTGTCTTTCTCTACCTTTGTCCCCTCACCCTTATATGGTCCTTCCTGTTCCCCATCATTAGTTGATTAGTCTTCGTCTGTATCTTGATTGTGTCCCAGGTGTTTCCAGTCATGTCTCCCTATATCTAGTCTGTTCTGCCCCATGTTACTGGTGGATTATTGTTAATGTCATGTTCTTACCTGTGTTCCTGTATCTCCTCCGTTCGTCATCCATTAAATACCCTGTTTGTTTCTATCCTCGTCTCCTCGTTCCTGGATCCCCGTGTGAACCGTGACATATATATATTTAGATTAATTATTTTCGCACCTGAATTAAACGTTGTCAAAAGTTATCATTATGCACTTTTAAAAAATATCTTGAAACAGATTTCTTCATTATAGGGTCTTTCCTTGGTTTTTTTATTGTTGCATTTTTGTTTTAACACACTGGTTATTGTACGCTACATTGTTTTACTTTATATATTTTATATTTGTATTTTGTTCTTTTCTGTGAAATATTTTGACAATCAAAGAAGGATCTTCCATTTCTTTCCAGTTTAATAATATTTAGCAATGTTAATCAAATGTATATTTGAAATGGCTAGAAATTAGGTGCTTGACGGCTATGGAAGGGTGGGCTGGCAGATATCCTGGGTGGGCATTTTTTTAGTCATCATATCATCATTAGTCTAGAAGATGTTTATACTGTAGATATTGCTATATTAACTATATTATATGTACACTGAAAAAGCTTTTATGGACAGCCTAGATTAGAATATCATGCATTTTCAAAGCAAAATAAACTTTTTTTTTAATTGAAAAATAAAGCCCTCTTTGTTCTGTTTCTCTGGATCATTGTTTCTAAGCTTGTGATTCTTTTCAACTAACTTTTTTACCAAACAAGGTTTATTTAAAGAAACTAAATAACTAAAGTATTTAAATGGATTTAGGGGGATAAATTAAATGCAAATAATATGTTTTTTTTTTGTTTGTTTTTTATGCATCCATTCAATTTCAGTTGTATAGTTGAAAACGCAAAACAGGAAAATGCTATTTGTTATCATAATCAATTAGGAATTACATGAATCACCTAAATGACAGACCTACTTTCCATTCAAACATGTGGAATTTGACAAAAAAGTCAAATAGTTTGCATCACTGTATATTGTTGGTTGTTTACCATTTGTCAAACTTTTTATGCCAAGTACCACCTCAGAAAACATTTGTCTCTCCAAGTACCACCATAATGACTAACATTAAAATACAGTAGCGTAGTAGGCCTAATTATTCAGCCACAGCTCTGCACAGTTCAAAAAAGAGACAGTTTTATTCCTAATAACAAAATGTATTGTTGTCAGCCACTTTAACATTGTAAATACACAGTTTGAACATTAACACTGCACGGTGCTTACAAACTGGTAAATACAATTATTAAATTAAAATGTATTGTACATAAAAGTTAAATAAAAACTGTACTGTACTTAATTGTAAAAAAACGTTTACTCAAATAAAGATTCAATTAGGAATATTGTTTTAACATAGATATGTGTATGTAGTGATTCCTCTGCGTACTACTAGAGGGAGCCTGAGGACCACAATAGCACTACTCATACCACACTTTGAGAAACACTGGTTTCCGTCATATAAAAGGAATGCCACGTCGATCAGACTGTTGCTATATTAACGAATGCAAATTTCATCACACAGGCTCGTTACATTCAGCATAAACAGCAAGCCAAAAGTGGTAAGCTTTCAACTGAACTGTATAGCCTACATGATATGCTTATATTATGTTTTTGCCCCAGCCATCCATGCAACAAACGAATGAATGCACGTTATGAGCGGGTTTTTTAGAAAATTAAAACTGATCAGGGCTGCGTTTCCCAAAAGCATTGTAAGCCTAGGTTGATCGTAGCTCCATATTTTTTTTCAATATATATACGATGTACTTCAGCTTACGATGCCTTTGGGAAACCCAGCCCTGGTAATTTCAGTGGTAAGCTATGATACATATTCACGAAGCCTATAAAACCCCCGTAACTCACAAACCTCCCGTGATAGCGCGCAAATATTTCTGCCTGTTTTCGCTCGTTGCAGCTTTTCTGCAACAGACTGAAGTTCCGCGTGAATTCAGCGCACCTTGATTTCAGCCAATAAAAGAAAAAATTCAGCAATTTTCTGGTGTTATTTTATTATTGTTGGGGCAGTCTCCAGCTATATTTTAAAATGATCTTCTTACAGTTCAGTTGTAATAAAAATTAGTTTTATTACATTTGGATTTGGATACATGGTTAGATACTATAAATGGCTACTTTTTGTCTTTATCTGTTTTTTGTTCAATTTTTTGTTGTTGTTGCTTGAAATATTGATTTAAAGTGTCAGTTATTACATTAATATTTCAGTCAAACCTATAAAAGCCTTTGTTACCGCAAGCTACATATTAAAGCTTGATCAGTGGCATAAAAGTAATCAATAAAGCTATTAATCCTTTGCTACTCATTAACGCGTGAACTTCCCCTTTAAATAACGTGATGCTCTGCCATGATGTGTATGACGCTGCTCGCAGTAAGTGCTGTGTTATGAGTAGGGGTGGGCGATGTGGCAAAAATATCATATGTTTTTTTTAGAAATATCACAATTTCATGATTTTATCACGATTCTTTGTCATGTTGGTTTTACTATTTTGTCTTATCAGTGCAGCCAAGATAATTTCCCTATTACAAAGACAAGGCCTTTCAAGGTAACAAATATAAAATGAATGGTGGATATTTAGGCCGAAGTGGGTGAAGATAAAAATCTTTTTTATTATTTTATGTTTGTTATTAAAAAATAAGAACAAAGATACACATAATATACAACTAAAACAAATAAAACCTGCTTTATTTTCAGGTACAATAGGCATATTTAGCAGGAGCATTCAAGAAATTGAATGAACAAATATAAAGATAAAACACTTACTATATAGATTGATTCTATTAAAGCAACTGTATATATTTTTATTTTAAGAAGGTGGGAAACCAAAAAGTTGCTGGTCCACAGTGACTTGTATATTATTATTATTATTATTTAATAAATATAGGTTTGGGGCAACGTGAGTGAGTAAATAATGACAGAAATAAAATTTTAGGGTGAACTATCCCTTTAATGACAGTCGGCTGCATAGTTCTGTTCCTTTAAGAGCTGCACGAATCTACCCAGGCACGCATCTGTTTGTCTCAGCTGTTTACTTTAATTATAGACATAATAACCAACTGAGTATAAATGTAAACCTTGTGTGTTCTGACAGTATTCGCTCAAAAGATAACTTAGTTGAGAAATCAGGCGCTTTTAGACAGGCGTTTTAGTGCTCGCGCTTTAGGTGTGCGGGCTCAAAAAAAGTGCATGTCAGACCAGCGCGTAAATGAAAAGCTTAACTGGCAAGGCTTTAAAACACACGTGAATGTACTTTTGTGACTGCGAATAAGTACAGTGTCCCGTGAGAGTAATTCTACCGCTGAGTTAACACTGATGTGAATGTATGTGGCGCTGTATATAGAGACGGAGGCGCCAGAATTGTACCTGATAGAATGTGCACTTTAGCACGATATTTCTTCAAAAGCAGATCGTGGAGACATTTTTATCATCCACGATCAAAAATCGTCATATCGCACACCCCTAGTTAGAAGTGAATGAATTGATTCAACATTTTAACAAGCGGTTTAATAAAGGATGTATTGATCTTGTGAATTAGCAAATTTTACTATACCAATATTTTTTTCATTTGCTGTTAAAGTTTATATGAGAATATTACATGACACACTGATTCTTTAACAATGCATTGGCGCAAAAACGCACACCTTTTGGACAAATCTCGCAACAAGATTTACACAAATACTGTCTAAACAAAATACTGATTTTGTGCACTTTATTTACTGCACCAATATTTTAAATTGGCCTTTGAACTTAGCTTTATTGCATGGCAAAAAATAAAGCTATAAATAAAAGCGTTACCTTGCCAAAGCACTGACAGAGCCCATTGATCTAATGGCGTTGATGAGCGCTCCAAATGCAAGCATGCAACAATCAGGAAGCAATGACAGCGCTCTGATCCAATGGCATACAGGCATCATCAGATTGACAGCGCTCTGATCCAATGAAATACAGGCATCGTCAGATTGACAGCGCTCTGTTACAATGGCATACAGGCATCGTCAGATTGACAGCGCTCTGTTCCAATGAAATACAGGCATCGTCAGATTGACAGCGCTCTGTTCCAATGGCATACAGGTATCGTCAGATTGACAGCGCTTTGTTCCAATGAAATACAGGCATCGTCAGATTGACATCGCTCTGTTCCAATGGCATACAGGCATCGTCAGATTGACAGCGCTCTGTTCCAATGGCATACAGGCATCGTCAGATTGACAGCGCTCTGTTCCAATGAAATACAGGCATCGTCAGATTGACAGTGCTCGGTTCCAATGAAATACAGGCATCGTCAGATAGACAGCGTTATGTTCCAATGGCATACAGGCATCGTCAGATTGACAGCGCTCTGTTCCAATGGCATATAGGCATTGTCAGATTGACAGCGCTCTGTTCCAATGGCATATAGGCATTGTCAGATTGACAGCGCTCTGTTCCAATGACATACAGGCATTGTCACATTGACAGCGCTCTGTTCCAATGAAATATAGGCATCGTCAGATTGACAGCGCTCTGATCCAATGGCATACAAGCATCGTCAGATTGACAGCGCTCTGATCCAATGGCATACAGGCATCGTCAGATTGACAGCGCTCTGATCCAATGGCATACAGGCATCGTCAGATTGACAGCGCTCTGATCCAATGGCATACATGCATCATCAGATTAACAGCGCTCTGATCCAATGGCATACAGGCATCGTCAGATTGACAGCGCTCTGATCCAATGGCATACAGGTATCGTCAGATTGACAGCGCTCTGTTCCAATGAAATACAGGCATCGTCAGATTGACAGCGCTCTGTTCCAATGAAATACAGGCATCGTCAGATTGACAGCGCTCTGTTCCAATGAAATACAGGCATCGTCAGATTGACAGCGCTCTGTTCCAATGACATACAGGCATCGTCCTATTGACAGCGCTATGTTCCAATGAAATATAGGCATTGTCAGATTGACAGCGCTCTGATCCAATGGCATACAGGCATCGTCAGAGTGACAGCGCTCTGATCCAATGGCATACAGGCATCGTCAGATTGACAGCGCTCTGATCCAATGGCATACAGGCATCGTCAGATTGACAGCGCTCTGATCCAATGGCATACAGGCATCGTCAGATTGACAGCGCTCTGATCCAATGGCATACAGGCATCGTCAGATTGACAGCGCTCTGATCCAATGGCATACAGGCATCGTCAGATTGACAGCGCTCTGAACAGGCATCGTCAGATTGACAGCGCTCTGTTCCAATGACATACAGGCATCGTCAGATTGACAGCGCTCTGTTCCAATGGCATACAGGCATCGTCAGATTGACAGTGCTCTGTTCCAATGAAATACAGGCATCGTCAGATTGACAGCGCTCTGTTCCAATGAAATACAGGCATCGTCAGATTAACAGCGTTCTGTTCCAATGAAATACAGGCATCGTCAGATTTACAGCGCTCTGTTCCAATGGCATATAGGCATCGTCAAATTGACAGCGCTCTGTTCCAATGACATACAGGCATCGTCACATTGACAGCGCTCTGTTCCAATTAAATATAGGCATCGTCAGATTGACAGCGCTCTGATCCAATGGCATACAGGCATCGTCAGATTGACAGCGCTCTGAACAGGCATCGTCAGATTGACAGCGCTCTGATCCAATGGCATACAGGCATCGTCAGATTGACAGCGCTCTGTTCCAATGGCATACAGGCATCGTCAGATTGACAGTGCTCTGTTCCAATGAAATACAGGCATCGTCAGATTGACAGCGCTCTGTTCCAATGAAATACAGGCATCGTCAGATTAACAGCGCTCTGTTCCAATGAAATACAGGATTTCAGGGTGACCGTGTAACTCTTTATCACAACCCTGCTACAATATGGTGCCAGTACGTGCGCTCATTGGCGCCCCTTCAGCTGGTGGTGCCCTAGGCCACTGCCTAGCTCGCCTATGCCTAGAAACGGTACTGCATGTATGGCCACATGAACGCTTTCCTGACCGAACGCTACATGAACGCTACATGAACCGTTTCATATAAACTGGAATGAATACATAACTAGAGCTAAACTGGAGGACATATGAAAGCACGTATTTCTGTACATTTCGAAATAAGGTGCATTAAAAGTCAATAAATCCTTGATTAATATTAATATTTTAATTAAAAACATGTCTCCACATACTATTCAATAAAATTCTAGTGCATTTAATCTATTAAATAACAGAAGAGTGAGCGAGTTTTTGGAAATTAAACGTATTTTAGTGAACAAAGTACCATATTTCAGCTCTCATTTCAAAATTTGATTTTATCCTTGCTTCTAGGAAATACTCAATCTATATGCTTTCTAACAGTTTCATGTGGCCGTAAACATTTAATTTTAACGTGGCTTTAAGCACTATGCATCATTAAAGTTTCACTTTCACAACGTAAAGCCGGTAAATGTGGTGTTTACATGTAATAATTGTAATATGAGTTTACATTATTGTAAGAATCCAGAGTCTCCGCATCAGTAAACGTTCGACTCAAACCTTTTCCCTCTGAAGATGTGTCACATTTCGGGGAAAAGCAAAAAAATATAATAATTGGCAAACAACATTATAAAATGCGGGAAACTATTAATTTTTTATTCTAAAATTAATTGTATTTAATAGTATACAAATTATACTACAACTGGAAAATACTGTAAATTGATAAACTGTTCGGCATGATGACGTTTAATGTCTCCGACAGCGCCTGTAGTCCCATTTAGCAACAGCCTTTTTTAAGAAATGTAACAGTTAAAAAAAATTATTGAGTATGGTGTAACTGGTGTGTTTTATGTCATAGAATAACACGTGAAAGTATCTTGAGCCTGTGTGAACCACGGACCTTATTTAAGAGATTTAACCAAAATCCCATTAAAATAAAAACATTCACTCTGGGACGAAGGAACCGGAAGTGCTTAGATGATAACTCGCTTTCGAGTTTTCGCTTACAAAGTGACATCATAGTTCCACTACTATACACAATCACGGTGACAACCGACCATCGCGGTGACGAGGTTGTCATGGCAACCATCACAGCCCTAAATTCATCTTGTGCACCATCTATCTGTCTGTCTGTCTGTCTGTCTGCAGAAAGATAACTGTAGAATTTGACTTTCTAATTTCAAGGCAAAACTGTTAAAATAAAGTGAAATTATTAAAGCAAGTTAAAAATATTTCTCCTCTGAGCTCAGGTCATCATATTTTGTTCTATTCACAGATACACGGAACAGCCGAAAACATGTCTAAAGCACCACCCAACAAAAAAAACAATCAGACCGACCTGGGTTCTGTGAGTGACTGTTATCCTTCACATCCTCTGTTTAGCCACTGCATTAGATGTAGGCTTAGATCTAATGGTAATGGTAATGGCTTGAGGTAACTTGTCAAAACAGAGCTGAATGCTACAGTGCTTGCATGTAATTAATATTACAATATAACAACACTAATTACTTAATAAGAAATTACAAATATAATGCTTATATACATCGAACAAAATTATAAAAGCAACACTTCTTTTTGCCCCCATTTTTCATGAGCTGAACTTAAAGATCTAAGACTTTTTCTATGTACACAAAAGGCCTATTTCTCTCAAATATTGTTCACAAATCTGTCTAAATCTGTGTTAATGAGCACTTCTCCTTTGCCAAGATAATCCATCCACCTCACAGGTGTGGCCTATCAAGATGCTGATTAGACAGCATGATTATTGCACAGGTTTGCTTTAGGCTGGCCACAATAAAAGACCACTGTAAAATGTGCAGTTTTATCACACAGCACAATGCCACAGATGTCGCAAATTTGAGGGAGCGTGCAATTGGCATGCTGACTGCAGAAATGTCCATCAGAGCTTTTTCCCGTGAATTGTATGTTAATTTCTCTACCATAAGCCGTCTCCAAAGGCGTTTCAGAGAATTTGGCAGTACATCCAACCGGCCTCACAACCGCAGACCACGAGCAACCACACCAGCCCAGGACCTCCACATCCAGCATCTTCATCTCCAAGAGCATCTGAGACCAGCCACCCGGACAGCTGCTGCAACAATCGGTTTGATAACCAAAGAATTTCTGCATAAACTGTCAGAAACCGTCTCAGGGAAACTCATCTGCATGCTCGTCGTCCTCATCGGGGTCTCGACCTGACTGCAGTTCGTCGTAACCGACTTGAGTGGGCAAATGCTCACATTCGATGGCATCTGGCACTTTGGAGAGGTGTTCTCTTCACGGATGAATCCCGGTTTTTACTGTGCAGGGCAAATGGCAGACAGCGTGTATGGCGTCATGTGGGTGAGCGGTTTGCTGATGTCAACGTTGTGGATCGAGTGGCCCATGGTGGTGGTAGGGTTATGGTATGGGCAGGCGTATGTTATGGACAACGAACACAGGTGCATTTTATTGATGACATTTTGAATGCACAGAGATACCGTGACGAGATCCTGAGGCCCATTGTTGTGCCATTCATCCACGACCATCACCTCATGTTGCAGCATGATATTGCACGGCCCCATGTTGCAAGGATCTGTACACAATTCCGGGAAGCTGAAAACATCCCAGTTCTTGCATGGCCAGCATACTCACCGGACATGTCACCTATTGAGCATGTTTGGGATGCTCTGGATCGGCGTATACGACAGCGTGTTCCAGTTCCTGCCAATATCCAGCAACTTCACAACCATTAAAGAGGAGTGGACCAACATTCCTCAGGCCACAATCAACAACCTGATCAACTCTATGCGAAGGAGATGTGTTGCACTGCGTGAGGCAAATGGTGGTCACACCAGATACTGACTGGTTTTCGGACCCCCCCCCCCCCAATACAGTAAAACTGCACATTTTAGAGCGGCCTTTTATTGTGGCCAGCCTAAGGCACACCTGTGCAATAATCATGCTGTCTAATCAGCATTCTGATATGTCACACCTGTGAGGTGGAAGGATTATCTCGGCAAAGGAGAAGTGCTCACTAACACAGATTTAGTCGGATCTGTGAACAATATTTGAGAGAAATAGGCCTTTTGTGTACATAGAACAATTCTTAGATCTTTGAGTTCAGCTCATGAAAAACGGGGGCAAAAACAAAAGTGTTGCGTTTATAATTTTGTTCAGTGTATATAAAAAAATGCTATATCTGTTAATTCCTCAGTTTGTCAACGACTAAACACATTTTTGTGCCATATAAGATGGCATCTTTTTTTTTTTTTTACAGCATTTTACCTCAAAACATTTGAACAGCCACACTCTATTGTGGATATACAGAAAAAAATGCCACAGTTGGATTAAAAATAAAACTGTGATATCACTGATTCACAGAAGATATTTTGACTGTTCTGTATACTGTATTTTCTAAATACATATTTGTTTCCCTCTCAGTGTTAACAGACTAGTCTGATTTAAATGATGATAGAAATCTTTAGAAAGTGGTAAACCTGTGTTAATTTCAATGTTGTTGACATTTCGCAGGAACCAATGGATAATTCACTTAAGACAGAAGCTGAAGAGGAACCCTCAAAAGATCAGCAGGTAGATTACCTAAAAGGATACTTCACCCAAAATTCTGAAAGTCCTCTGATCATTTACTCACCCTCATGCTGTCCCAGATGTATATGGCTTTATTTCTTCAGGTGAATACAAATGGAGATTTTTAGAACGGTAATCCATCTGTGTGAGTCCATATAATGGACCCTCAAAGTTGATGCTTAAGAAAAAGTGCAAATGTGAGACTGCAGCTTAACCCTCTGGTATTGTTCAGTTGGAAGTCACACTCGTGTTGTTTGTGGTCAAAACTGACCAGAGATCCTTATTGTATAATTTGGGATTTCATGTTACTAAACAATATTCATATGTAAATAATGGACCATTTGTTTATTTATAATTATATATATATATATATATATATAAACATTTTATAATATTTTTCAAATAATGCAGTATTTCAGTTAAATGGAGGAAAAGTACTTAAAGGGATAGTTCATTCAAAAAAGAAAATGGCTTATGGCCAGCTGACATATATGTTCATGTTAGGCATAAATGTCACCATGTTGCAAATCATGACTTTGATCATGAAATGATGAATTTGAAATAAAATTTTAAACAAACCTATTATTTTGCTTCAGAAGACCTTGATTCCTCCACTGGGATCATATGTGTTACTGTCGTCAGTGCCGATCATAGACTTCTGGGGGCACTAATGGAAAAACTGTGGGGGGGTTGTGGTTCGGATGAAAGAAGTGATGAAATGCATTTGTCTGTGTTTCATTCCGTCTCGATTGGCACTGACGGAAAGTGCTTGAGAAACAGCATCTCTTCCGCGGCTCGGTGCACCCTCGGCTCGTGTTTTTTTTTTTTGTCTCGAGCAAGAGAGTGTACGACATTCACGTTACATGATTTTACAGATTTTTATGTAGAGAGGGTGACAGCGCACCGCATTAAAATAAATGATTCATGTTTTCATAACCGCTGGCCAAATTAAAAAACGAAACTAAAATTAAAACAACTTTGATAGCAAGGGGGGGCCCCCTGGTGATTCGGGGGCCTTACGCAGCTTGTGTATTAGGGAGGATCGGCTCTGCCTGTCTTGTTCACAGTGTAGTTTTGAAGAGTCAACATTGAGGGTCCCGTACACATACATTACATGGACTCACGAAGATGGATCTTTCTGCAAATTTGTGTCTTTGTGTTCATCTGAAGAAAGAAAGTTATAGAAATCTAGGACGGCATGAAGGTAAGGGATAAGATCATTTATTTTTTTTGGGTGGAGTTTACCTTTAAAAAAAATTACAAAATAAAATTACCATTAGATGACAAATGCTTCTTCAATGATATTCACTTGAATGTCTGTTTGTACATGATGGATTGTTTATCTGAATTTCACAGAGAACAAAAGAGCAAAAACACACTCTGAGGTGTTGTTTCGACTCTGATCCTGATCCAGTTGTTGTGTCGTGTAATATGTCCATGACTGTGCTTGATGCCCTTGAAACAAGTGAAATTTTCAGAGTGAATAAGGATGTAAACAACATGAAGAAAGAAATAGTAATCCTGAGAGCTGACGGAGCTGCTGTGAAGACCAATTTCCCCTGCCGTCTTATTGAAAAAGAAGAGATCTTAAAAATAACCTTCATCAAAAAGGAAAAAGCGGCTTGTGCAATGGAGAAGACACCTTTGTTTTTCAGGACGGATCTAGTCACATTTTACATTAAAACGACAGGAAAGGAGAATATGATATACACATTGAAAAATAATGAACTGAGAAAAAAAGCTGAATATGTTTGTGTTTATGGATTCAAAGGAGAGGAAGTTGAAACTGCTCTTAAGCGTGATGGCCGATTCAATGATAAAATTTTCCAGAAACTCTGTGCCCTCTCCCTGGAGTCTAAGGGTAGAGCAAAAAAGCCTCAAGCAAGGTATGAAATGTCCAACCCCGTTGAGCATTTTGATAAGAAGACATTTCAGATAATTGTTATTAATGACATGCGGCCTAAGACCCAAGAGAAACAAACTAAAGTCAAGTTTGAATCTGATGTAGCTTCAGCTGCTGATTCAGCACAAAATGACCCAGGCCAACATCCCATCTGCACTGAACAAAAAACAGTTCAAGAGAGGGAGACAAATTATGCAGGTCCTTCAGCTATAGGGCCAGCAACACAGAATACTTCTGGAATTTTCTCTAGTGATTCTGGAAATTCTTTCTCCGCTGACATTGAGAACTTTCTCAAGTCTCTGTGTGAAGGTGTACTGAAAAAGCTAAAACAGCGAAAGAACCCCCAAGTTACAAGGTTCATCCAAGAAGAATATGACAAAGGCGTTCAATGTTTTACTGAGGTGAACAAAGTGAGGCAGATTATGACACTCTCTGACTCTGTGTGTTTGATTAAAGTTGAGAATTCTGCCCAAGGAACCGGCTTCTTAGTCTTTGACAAATTCATCCTCACTAATGCTCATGTAGTTAAGGACTTTGTTCATTCCCCAGCAGAGCATCCTCACACAATTAAACTTTCAAAGACTCTGACGGCTGTATTTAATTATGAAGTTTCTGGATCTGATGCAAAAGTTCTGTCAGTGAAAGATGACGTTGTTGCTTATGGTTTTGAAACCAATGACAGGCGCAGATTCCATGATTTTGCTCTTCTTGAATTGGAATCTGCACCTGATGACTGTGCTGGATTGTTTGGACGGTATAAGCATGTCTCCCCTCCTAACCGTGGTGGGATCTACATAGTAGGACACCCAAATGGTGATGTTAAGAAGATGGACCCTTGCTTCATTATTGGGAGTGAGAATCAACTACAGAGTATAAATAAACACATATCTGAGAATGTTTCCTGTCCATATGTGTCATGGCAATGTTGGCCGTATCTACATCAGAACCGGATTACCTATGACACTTGTTTCTATCATGGATCTTCTGGGTCCCCAGTGTTTGATGAACACTGCTGTCTGATTGGTATCCACACCGGTGGCTTTGATTACAAAGAAGGTGAGAAAACTAGGAGCGTTATAGAATATTCCTATTCCATGCAATCCATCATAGATGCTATTGTCACACAAGTCAAGACAAGAAGTGACATTTTAAAATTGCTCTCGAAATTTAAATCTATTTATGAAAATTTTGGCCTTGGGCCCCTAATGGATGCATGTGGAGCAAACATGCCCATAAATGAAGAACAGCTGAATGAGAAAGTTGAAGAAATGGATGTATCTTAATGAACTAGTGGGTCCTTGAGTCCTAATTGAAGTCTCACACATTTCAGTAACTATCCGGGAAATATCTGACAGAGATTTGTCTATACCATTATGAATATTTATATTTTAATTTATTATTCTAGACGATTGTTAATTTCAAATAATGTCACCTGATTTCTGGCAAGAATAAATCCATATAGGAGACAGCAATACATATTCAGGATATATTTTTTTAAAATATTATATAAAAAAATCCATTGAACGAAAACAATTTGTTTTAATCATAAAGCAGAATCTGACAAATTAATTTGACAAATAATGAAACATACTTGATCAAGTTTAGTTACAGTTCAATCTTTTTGTATTCATTACATTTTTATTCATATATACTTGTGTATTCATATACATGCTCATTTAAATCATTTACTCATATATTCTTTATATACATTTTATGTATTCGTTTTTACTTCACATTTATGTTGATGTTTTAGTAATTTTTCTTAATTTTGTTGTAAGAGATCATGTTTCCCTTTTAATCCTCTTAGATTCACACAAATACAGCAAATTAACCAATATGACAACTGTTGTAATAGGAAATAATACACAGCTACCATTAAATGTGTATCTCCACTACAATAAATACATTGAGAATGATCAAATTTGAGTTTATTGTAGGGTTCAGATAAGACTATTACTATACCAAATAAAGCTTTTAAGGTTTGTTCCACTTATATTTATTATTCCATTAGAGTGTAACTTGTCTAATGCATGTGTTGGTGTGTATTGTTTTGAATGCTTATGTTGAGAAGCTTTTAAGAGCTTCAGTTTGTGGGGTATGAAAAATGTTTGAATGTCATATACATAAGAATTGTAATCACCATTAATAAAAACGAAGTTTATTTGTATTTCACATATAATATTACAATAAAGACCCTATCAAGTCTTGATGAGTGCATTTTTCTGTCCTGTGTTGATGTCATTTCTAATGAAACAAGTTTTCATGGAACATGGAATCAAAGCTTAAAATGTTTAGAATTGATGTGTTTTAATGTAAGCAAAGGATGTGTTTAATACATTAATTTAGTGACTGGAATGTTCATCATTCAATCACCAAAATAATATATTTTTTATGTTTATATATTAATTTTAACTTTTGTTTGCCAGAAAACTCACCATTGAGCTTTGCTGTAGATTGTGTGTGTGAGATCATGTTATTACGGTGGCCGAGAGAGCTCAAAGCGCTGCCAATAGAAAAAACACCTGCAAATTAAGAAAACAACTTCCTCAATTTGACAACACACACAAGCAAATGCTCACAACACAACCAAAAAAAGAAACACGCTGCAAATAAAATTTATTTGGTTGTGTTGTGAGCATTTGCATTGTGTTTCTTTTTTTTGTTTGTGTTGTGGGCATTTGTACCATCTGCTGTCAAACTGATGAAGATGTTTTCTTGATTTGCCGGTGCTTTTTCTATTTGCATGTATTTTATGAAGTTGCAGCGCGTTGACCTCTCTCGGCCACCGTACGTTATACTCACATGAAGCATATACTTCCATCAGGTCCTGCAGAAAAGTATGCTGGGACAGCGTGGAGAAAGGAATCTTCTCCTCACCCTTAAAGCCCCACTCCTTAAACACCTTCAGCAGCTCCTGAACACACAACACCATGTGAAATACAGCTCCCTTTACACCAGTGGTATCAAACTCAATTCCTGGAGGGCCACAGCTCTGCAGAGTTTAGCTCCAACCATCCCCAACTCACACCTGCTTGGAAGTTTCTAGTAATCCTGAAGACCTTGACTAATACATTTTCTAATATCCAAATCCGTTAAAGGATTGTTAGGCAGCATTAATTAGGTCAACCGAAACTGGGAACACTTCCCATAACACCCGATGTACTTGTTAAATCATAAGAAGAATGGCATCACGCTAATATTAGTCTTGTTTCTTATTCCAAGGTCAAGGTAGCCACTCGATCCAGTCCGTATCCAGATCAGATGGTGGACCAGCACCTAGAGATGACCTGTCCTCTACATACATTTTGAATATTTATAAAAGTGAATATTTTAAAAACAACTGACGCATGTTTTGAGTTTGAGCTCCGTCAAGTAAATTACTTATTGTCTATTTTCTATCTTAAAATCAATTTTATTCACCATAATTTTCGTTTCTATAATGTGTGAATATATCCCCCTATCGCATTCTGCAACAAAAACAATCAGAGCGCCCTAATATCACTAATAGATATCACTAATTGATTTCCTGAGTCCGCTATTAGCTTAGCTCATTATCCTCGCTTCCTGTGGCTGCCAAGTAGGTATAACTAATCTCAAGTAGCCAGACCTTCAGACTAACTGCTGAAGGTCTGGAATAGGTGACAGCCTTCATTGGTCAAGGCCCACACATGAGGCCATTTGACATGTCAAACAACCAATCACAGTTCATTTCGTTCAGAGTCACGTTTCTGGGTGTGGAAATGTCGCCTGAATAACACTCTCGTGTGTAAAACTATCGGATGGGTCGTAAAGATTCTATGCTGCGAACTTTAATTATTTCACATACTTTTAAACCTCCAGCGTTTAGTTGATCCTGATAATTTTGTCGTCACAGTTGTAAACACGAAGACTTTCTTCTTTCGTGAGGGGGTTTGGCGCCACAGCATCTTTGTTTCTAGGCGGAACGTTAGAGAACGCGACACACACGTCTCCCGAAAATTCTGTATAATCTAACCAATCTGACGACGACTTCGACACTTTTGAAGTGTTTCCAGAAGTGTACCATATGCATCAGACATTTAGCCAACGGTAGTGATGGGAAGTTCGGATAATTTTACCGACTCGGACCTTTGAGTCTCGTTCAGCAAAATGAACAAATCTTTTTTCCGAGTCATTTTGTTCTTTTAAGCAAAGCATAATTCAGATGTTACGGGTTACTTCCCAAACACATCTACTACTTATGCCAACGTTGATCACACTAAAAACAATACAAAACTACAATGCTATAAGAAACAGAAAAGATTAATTCATTGTTTACCTTGGTCTTTAGTCTATGATTAGCTCACCTCACCACTTATCTGACATCTTCTTCAGGTTTGAGTCGTTCGTTCATCGCGTAAGTTTAACCAAGTTTAGCCGGAAAGAGAATTGATAAGTTCACCTCTTGAGTCTTTCGAGTCGTTCGTTCTTTTGTCATGTGACGTGACAGCATAGAGAAAATTTGCAGGCTTCCTTACAAATGGGTGCATTGTTATTATTATTATCATTATTATTTAATCTTACAGTTAGGTGATGCGTTTCTGGTCTCAAATTGTAGATTTTTATTTCTTACAGTTTATAAATGTGTGAATTTCTGTCATGATGGTTCTTTTCCATAACACTGAATGCGGTAACAAAGGTAATAAACTAAAGAGTTGGTTATTATTATTATTATTATTATTACATATTTTTCTCTTAAACTGCATAGGTTTAGCTTACGGTGCTGTCACGTGATGAACGAACAACAAAAAACCCGAAGACTCAAAAGGTGAACTAATCAATTCTATTTCCGGATCTTACTGCATTAGTCACGTGATGAACGAATGACTCGGAAAACGCTCCGGTTACTATCGTAACCTTGGTTCCCTGAGAGTGGGTACGAGACATCACAGAGAATTCTCCGTTATGGGAACTCCTTCCCTTCCAAACTTTCTGAAGTCCTATTGGCTCATGCCAGTCAATGACTGGCCAATTGTCACGAAGTATGCAAATGCATGCAAATCCTGACAAGCTGAGAGGCAGTATAAATGCGGTGCCCTCGACACGGCGACTTCCGTGATGTCTCGTTCCCGCTCTCAGGGAACCGAGGTTACGATAGTAACCGGAGCGTTCCCTCTCAGCTTTCACGAGACATCACGGAGAATTCTCCTTTATGGGAACGATATTCGATCCCGCCGTGAGAGAGGCTATGAGCAGCCTGCCCTGTACAATACACACTAGCGAAGATAGAACACACACACCATTCCCACCAATAGCGACGCTTGAATGCGGACTTGCAGCAGATAGGTGGAGATAAGACCCCGGTAACCATCTTTTCCGTTTACTGCCATCTGGCAACAAAACAATAGTCATAAGGGGCTGCGCAGAGTAATTACCGTGTGAGGCAGCAAACACATGAATAGAGGTTGCATAAACATGAATAGTCACTCACCCACAGCACTTAAGAGGCCAAGGACTGAATGTCCAGCTTGTAAACCTGGCGAAGGTATTCTGAGAAGACCAGCCGGCTGCAAAGCATATATGCTGAATAGACATACCTCTCAACCATGCTCAGGAGGCGATATCCCTTGTTGAGTGATGTGAAAGGGCATTCCAAACATTGGCTCGTATAAGCAGCCGTGATAACGTCTACAATCCAGTGGGAAAACCTCTGTTTTGATACGGCCCGACCCTTCGCACAGCCACTGTAGCCCACGAAAAGCTGGTAGATTGCCAAAAGCTGGCCGAACGGTCGATGAAAAATCCTCAAAGCCCTGATGGGGCACACTGAAATCAGAGCGAAGTCGAGGAGTCATAAAACAAGGCAGACGGCTAACAGTCTGCGTTTTGAAGGGGGTAGATAGTGATTAGGCATGAAGCCCGGTCTCGGTCGGAGACGGAGAGTGAGGCTGCAGCCACCGAGTCCGAGGCAAATACAGTCGCTGTCGACAAAATGCGTGTAAATCCCTTATGCGCTTAGCTGAAGCTAGGGCAAGAAGAAGTGTACTTTTGAGAGATAAATCCTTCATATCAACGGATGGTAAATGCTCGAGTGATTGCTGTGAAAGAGCTCTTAATACCACTCCAGGGGCCCAGGTAAATCAGACTGCAGCCGGGCGTGGTGAATGCTTTAATCACCTCGCTCACCGCCAGCGCATGCCTATCGATCGATTGCCCGTCCAGCGGGGAACGAAACGAGGCAATAGCGGCCACACACACTTTCAATGTTGATGGTAGAGATCCACTATCCAGTATGTACCATAGAAAAACGCCGAACATCCGCCATGGAGCAAGTAGCCGGGTCGATATGAGCATACGGCATCATTTCACAAATACTTCCAGCATACAAACGCCTCGTAGAGGGTGTCCACACCTCCGAAAGCATGTCAAGCACGTGAAAATGCAGGGTGCTCAGCTCCTCTGATATCCCCGAAGCAGCCAGACATGAAGACTCCACAACTCGGGGTTCGGGTGCCACACCAAACCTCCAGGTCCAGGGACCAAGGCTGATTCGGCCAGTTCGGGGCAGTGAGTATCACCAAAGCCCCCTCTTTCCTGGTGCATAACACCAGTGGCAATATATTGATTGTATGAAACGCATACAACCTGGCTGCTGGCCAGTGCGATGTCTGCACGTCCACCTTCAGCGGGGAGTGAGACGGGGCGAAGAACATCGGGCAATGCGCATTCTCGCTCATGGCAAACAGATCCACGCTGTACCGTGCCAGGTCCAAATCATCTGATCAGACTCGAGGTGCAACTTCCACTCTCCTTGAGGAATCCCTCTTCCTTGAAAGAGTATCTGCCCAGCGGTTCAGGAGACTGGGGACGTGCGCTACTCTGATGGAGAGAAAGTGACGGCTCCTTGCTTGTACAGAGCTTTGGATTGTACATTCTCGTACAAGGAGGCCTTGGTGATTTATGCAAGAAATCAGACATTTTGTCGGTGCGAATCAGTACATACATGTGTAACACAATGTCAACCTGAAAACACACACGGAGAATTCCAACCCAGCAACAGAATTGAATTATTACCCAAAAGTCCTCCCTTTCATGCAAAAGGGAGAGGGTCAACTGATCCCATCACTAACGCTCTCGTGCAAAGGTACGGACGGCTCCGGGAATGGTTCTGGACACCGTCAAGCCTACATTCCAGAGCATAGTTCAAAACCCCCCCATTTAAAACAAAGCAGGATTTTTCTCCGTCGGACAGACCAAGGAAAACCAAACTCCTTGCCTTTTTGACACGTATAACTATTGCAACTACACAAATAAATATATGGATATTTAATGTGTACTCTTTCCCTCATAGGCATGATGTGATGATTTCGAGTGCCAATTATTTAGGACAATGTGGGAATTTTTAATCATGCTTTAAACGGTATAAACTGTAATGTGTGTATTATTATGCGGTGTTTGATCTCTAAAGAAAGCTAGACTCAGATGTGATAGACTGTGTTGATGACCGTTACATTTTAATACCCTGCATAATTATACATGTATAAAGATCGATAAAGTTTATCCTTCCCAAGAGTGATGAGATATCACAGAACTGTTGGTCCCCCCAGCAAGCCTGGACATGGGCGGGGCTCCGCCCCATACGAACCATCGGATTCGACAAGCCGCCCGTGGGGAGGGGCAAGTTGGACTGTTGAAAAACAACGCGCCAGTTGCAAATCGCTCTCTCGACTCTCTCTGGAACATGGCGTGACGCTCTCTTGACGCTCTCTTGAACTTGGCTTGACTCTTGGCGCTTGACTCTCGTGGCTCTCTCTCTTGAACATCTCTGGAGCTGCGCTCGTAACTTTGCCTCGACACCGACTAAACCAACCATCTATTCGAAGGCGAAGGATAGAAGGCACAACATCAAAGAACAACGAATTGAACGCCTACAGACGAAAGGAAAGCCTTCTGTGACGTCACGCGGCAGCATCCACATATCACGTGTTTCCACCCGAGAGCACCCGGAGACGCACGAACCACCCACGTGGTTTCCGAGGACAAAGACCAGAGCAACGCATTTGAAGGAAACAAAACCAAAATCCAGCCTGCTTCAACAACGAAAGCAAGTACCTCTAACTAAATCTATATTGCTGATTGAACTGGTAAAAATTTGATCTGAATGCAGTAACAGAGCATAGGGCATCTGTCGTGATCTTTTCCGGTCAACTCAAGCGTTAAAATAGCTAAAAGGGCTAATTTTTATTTTAGGAGTTTACTTACCAAAATCCCTTATGCCTGTCTTTGTATGTATGTTTGTGTCTTATCAGTTAATCCATTTATGTTAGAATAGCAGTATTACGAATAAACCATTTTTCATTTCATAAAGAATTGTCTCTGGAGTGTGATTTGAAGTTTTATCCTTATTTGCCATAAAGAGAAAGCTACCTAAGCTCGAAGTTGATATGCTGAGGTTAGTGTTCGGTGGACGATCACTTAATACAGTATAACTAAGTTAAATATTAATATTACTTTTAACCAAGCAATATTTAATATTTAATAACTAATTCCCGGAGCTGAAATAATAGCTCTATATTAAACTGGTTTTATTACAAATGGTGGAGGAAAAAAGCTGGCAATTAAAGATTAATCTGAAAATCAAACCAGAGGCAAAAGGGTATTTCTCAATTTTTATCCGGAAAAACTGAGTAAATACAGGAAGAGCGGTTATTTGTGGTATTGCATTCTTGTTTGTGAAACACAGTGTGTTTGAATGAAAGAGAGGGTATTTGCTTAACTCGAGTTTGTGAGAAAAAACTGCAGTAAATAATTAAAAGTCGCTCTAAAGCGCATGAGAGGCGAACGAGCGTGTCCCTTGTTGCCCCTCTCTTAAGGCCTTCGTGGTAATGCTTTTGTTAGTGCGTGTTCCACTGCAAACCCAGCCACGTGACTCCCGCTGTAGAATATTAAAGTAGCTATTTAAGTAATTCTCAGCCCATTTTTGAGTTCGAGTGAATTCAAACGCACGGCGCTCAAAGGAGTGGCCAGTCGTTTTTGAGAAAGGGAGAGATTGCGCAATCGATTGTTTGTGTTTATGTGTGCGGTCTAAACAGACAAATATTCGCATAATAGCCCGCCGAGGCTTTGATGGGTTATAAGTAACCCGTAGATAAATTTATCTCGCCCTAAACGAGTGAGATTATGTGTTGTAAAGATTCAAATCTGACCAATGCTGGACTAATCTGAAGGGTTAGTCTGGAGCACAGTTTTTTTTTCCTCTCTCTCTCCTACAGGCACTGGGTCGTCATAGCGACCAGTTCAGCCACGTGGAGATTTAGCCGCATATAAGCTAACTGAAAAAAAAGAAGTTTAGCAGCGTAGCAAATGCAATGCGGGTTGCCTTACGGCTAGTGATTAGCACATAGCATTTAAAGAGTTTGCATATGAGTGAATGAAAGGGGGTGGGTGTGAAAAAAAGCCACTCACATTTTCCGTTTGCTCTGTCCCTCTATTTTCCCAGTTAACAGACTAACATATGTTAATAAGCTGGCTGTGTTAAGGTTATACCCATTTATCTGTCTAACAATTTCACAGGTTGGTTTAATATAACAGCTGATTAAAGTCTTTTTACCTTTTGTGGGACCAGCTTAATAACTGGTGGGTTTATTAGAAGATAATTCAGTATTACTTTGATAATATGGTGAGTTTGATTTAATTCAATTATAATGGCTTTTTATGATTTCATAACACATCAATGGATAAGCGCTATTGTTAGGAATTTTTAATTGTTAGTTGAATGTCACAATTGATTACAAATTAATTTTGAATTAATTTCATTTAATAAAATTATTTTAATTCCTGCTTCCAGCAACAACAGCATCCATTTATGAACCATAAACACTCTTATAATTTGACCACTACAATAAAACCTTAAGTTATCAAGAGGGCCAGAAATTTTTAATTTCGTTTACAAGTAGGATACAGATTAGTTATTAATTATTTTATTGTTAATTTTTTTTTTTTTTTGGTGTTAATGACGACGAGGAATGCTTAAGTTTGGAAATTATTTTAATTACTATTATGGGAATCCAAAACTAGTGATTTAGAAGCTGTAAATTAATTTAATAATTAATTATGAATTCGAAAATTCTAATTACATTTAATAATTAATTACACTTCCTGTTTACATTTTGCAACAATATTGGTTTGTCAACTCAATTGCAGATTGCATTTGTAAATTCTAATCCTAAGTGAATCCTATTAATTTTAATTATAACATCATAAATTTTAATTAGAAACCAAATTCAAATTTTTAATTCTAATTTCAAACTTAAATACAAGTCTGGCTCTATCTGTAGGCCATACTTCATTTCCTTAGGTGAGCTGATTAACTCAAGTAAAGTTAATAATAATTTAATTAAAACAATTTTATTAAATTAAAATTAGTCCTCTTTACTTAGGCCTGAGAGTAGATAGTGCTCCCCCTAGTGTTGTGTTGGAGAAGTGACAGTGACACCATACAGTCAAAGTCACTTTTCACCAATCTGGAGCATAAAACGTAACCTTCTAATTAGAAAACTCCAAAAAGGCAATTAAGGTTTCCTCAACTTAGGTCAGTTTGTTTACCTTGTAAACAGCCAAACCAACCTAAGCGTATCACTCAACAGCACCACCTTGTGCCAACGTATTAGTTTTAAATCTTGGGAATAAATCCTAATCTCTTTTCTTTTTCCCTGTTACTAACTTCCAATTTGACTTGTTTGCTTAAGACTTGGCCGGGGAAAATCACGAATAGAGCGAAATGTCACAATTGAACAGATGTATGTGAAACTTGAGAACTACATTCAAAACTGTTTACCATTTACCCTCTATTGTGAAATCCTATCCCCCCAGGTTAAAGCAGGTGCAATGAGAAGATAGACATCGGCAAAAGTTTTAACACGCGTGACACACGCTGACCAGCGTCGCGGTATAAAATCCTGCCATTAAGGGACAAGTACTGTCATTGCTGTTATTTTCCTCCAAGGAGAAAATTGGAATAGCAATACCAGTCTTATTACAAAAGAGAAAATCTCGCCTACAATCCTCTGATTAGAAGCGCCCTTCTAAATCAGACTTGACAAAGCGAAAAGAAGAAAATCTGTTATTAAACGAGAGACCTGTTTAGTGCTATTGTCCTTGTGTACCCATTCTGTGTGTGTGTTTTTCTTTCTCTGCTTCACAGCCGGGCTGCCCTTATGTGTGCCCAATAATTTATCTGCAGAGACTACAATTAGAAGCACCTGCCAGAGGACCACAAACACAGAGACACAATCAACACTAGCATACACTACACTCTGCACATTTACACCCCTGTTTGTTTTGTTTGTGTTTTGTTTTTGCTTTGTTTCCTATTCAAGGTCTGTGTCAGTTCGGTCCAAGATCTCCCTGACCCGCCAGAACATGTCTCACGAAACAGAACATGTCGGTCACTGGGAAGGACTGGAAATGTGGTTAAGTGCTACAACAAACAGCATCCTCCCTAAAGCTGCTGAAGCACTCCAACATCAGACACAGGACCAACTAGATGACAACATCACAAGCATTATGAGACAAGACCCAAGTCAAAACTACAGTCACAAAGAATTAGCCAAGATCACCGGTTCTTTAAGCCACACCCTCATCGCCACCCTCAAACTGAGCGACAAGCACGCCGCACAACGCCAGCAGGAGCTGACAAGCGCACAACGACGCATAGAGCAGCTGGAACGTGAAGCTCAGGTACGACAGGAAGGGACCGATGAGGTGGAGCAGGACACCGAGGAGGAGACCAACAGGCTAAAAGAGACTCTAGAAGCTACCAGCCACGAAATGCAGCAGCTCAAAGAGGACTTCGCTGATCGTGCAGACAAGCTACAGTATGCAGAGAAGCTACTGGAGAAGGCAAAGACTGACTTCAGGGACAAAAACAGCAGAATCAAGGCCCTCGAAGTTCATTTGGCTGAGTCAAGGAATGAGATCAGCCGCCTAACACGACAGCTCGACTACGTCACAGAGGAGTCTGAAAGTCTCCAAGAGGAACTCAGGCATGCTTATGAACTACGCCGTGAGCCGTCAAGTACAGGGCGTGCACCAACGGCACCCCCGTCAAGCAGGACTGGATCACCTGGTCATAAACCGACACGTGAACCGAAGATAGAGGGGATGGTGTTAAAACATTCACCAGCGCCGTCGGAAGAACGCTATATCACGACGGAACCAAAAGAATCTGCTGCAGCCAGCCGCAGGTCAGTGCACGGCTTGGACCTTAAAGATCTTGACAAGCTCGCCCGAAACATCGGAAAATTCAACCCCAGCTTGCCAAACAGCCAAAATGTCCACGCTTATCTGCAAGATATTGATTTCCATCTGGAAATGCGACCTAACGTTACGGACAAAGATAAACTATACTTACTCCGAACGACATCCAGTCCTGAAGTGCGCAGCTTCCTTGACCGGCAGCCTGTTAACACAAAGACTGACTATCAACGGCTTCAAAAGGCCCTGATTAAAGAGTTTGCTGACCCTGAGTCCGATCAAGGCTTAGTGGCTGCCCTGGAGACGAGACAAGGACGTCACGACACTCCTCAAGCTTACTACAGTCGACTCAGACAAGCATATTTTGGAACTCGTAACGAATCTGACATGGAAGAGGAACTGAACTTTAAAACTCTCTTCCTGAGGAACCTTCATCCTGGCATAAGCCACCATCTTGGCGTTCTCGCATGCCCACGAACAATGAACATTCAGCAGTTGCGAGACTTGGTGCAAAAAGCCTACGGCAAACAAAAGATGGCCTCAGAAAAGAGCGCAAAACCCCCAGCAGTTCTTGAGATCAACACTCAACACCAAGAACTGGCGCTGGAGGGCACCCAACGCCAAGACAGTGCTAAGCCACCACACAGGGAGTGGAATGGAAAAGAGGAAGATAAGAAGTGGGAAAAGAAAGGAAACCCGGATTCAGCCTGACTAGCTGACGGACGAGAAAGCAGCGACAAGACAAATGAACCAGCCACAGAAAACAGCACCGCCTCACCTCAGTCTCAGAGTACAATAAACACGTTAACTTCAGATGGACATGAAGCCCCACCTGAAAATCCAGCAACAAAGTTAAACACTAACTCAGCACCCAATACTACAAACTCCAGCAGCATTCAGCAGACACCTGCTGTTGAAAATCCTCAAGTTCCTGAAAGCGCTGTCTTAGTCATCTGCCACTCCTCCGAAGAACGCCAGGTCAGCCCTGACATCCTAAATATTTCCTCCCAAACTCCAGTTCCTCAACTCCTAGGCGATCTCATTGAAAAGGGTATAGCAAGAAAGTTTTACCTCTCCATCATCATCGAACGACACATCAGAGTCGAAGCCCTTCTGGACACAGGAGCCGACATCACTCTAATGTCTACAGAACTTCTCAAAGAAGTCCAAGAATTAACGAAGAGGACTAATGGCACCCTCAAGCTCCAAAGGTGCGAACTAAACGTACAAGCATACTCTCACACGGGCTTACAACTAAAACATGTGGCCCCAATCCATCTAACAGTGGGACCCATGGACTTCGTCCATCCCGTCTACGTGTCAACACTCAACACATACCCGCTCCTCATTGGAAAAGATTTGCTTAAACGTTTTGAACCCCTAATAGACTTCAAGCACCTAAAGATTTGGACACAAGTCCGTGAGCCTCTGCCTTACAAGTCATTAGACTCCAATGAGTCACAGTGTCAAGTCACAGACACTACCCCTAAGTCAATGACCGATGAAGCAGTAACAGAGCCCAGGTCTGGGCCGAGCACAAACGCCAACGACCCTCTCCTCTGCTCGCTGCACGAGCCTGAACCAAACACAGGCCTCCTTCAAATCATGACTGCGATAGAGGTTCATGGCACGTCAGTGTCCGAGGCAGCACTAGCCCTATGGGCAGAGAACTCAGCCATCAGCCTGAAGCTATTCAAAACATTGAAGCAGAGCTGTCAAAGTCTACCACATGTCACTAAGCACAGCCGTTACCCTCTCAGTCCCTGGTCGACAACCATGGCCACCTCCAAGATCATCTGCGCTCTGGACATACGATGGAACAACAGACAGCTGAGTCACTACTTCCTCGTCATTCCAGACCTGCCGCATGACATCTACATTGGAGCGGATATCATGGTTCGACTCAATGCTCACATTGACACTGTAAACAACATCATATGGGCTCCCCTGTCACACCAACTGACAACTTCAGTCAATCTCAAGAACCTCCAATCCGGTCAAACCATGCCGGACGCATGCGCGATGATTACGGAACAAGGAGCCACAATACCTGCCTACAGCAAAAGTGTTAGTGTCCGCCTCAACATGCGACCTGGCCAAACTCTCAACAGTAAGCTGAGCTTCTTCCAACCTTCCAGAACCTGCCTAAAGCTCGGACTGACTCTGGAAGCTACACCTCTCATTGAAGTGTCATCTCGTGCGATATATGTGTTGTTCAATAACTGTATGGCCCAAGACATCCACGTTCCAAAAGCCAGCCACCTGGGATGGCTCATCAACCAGGCATTCCATGACTTTGAACTGATGGTACCTGTCATAGGCCCCATACCAGCCCAACTAATGTCAGATGGATACAATGACACTATAACATTCACAAAACCTCATGAAGTCATTGCCATCACCTCAATCCTGCCAGTGTCCAGAGAAAGCGTCTGCCGGTCAGAACTAATGGATGACACTCACCTCACTGTCTATGCTGTCTCAACCCAGCCTGCGACAGAACCACCTACACGGGTGACCAGCGAGGCCCAAAGCCCCTTTAATGACTTAACGGCAGAAGAACCCTACGCCGGGTTCAATACTCAAATTCAACAGATCTTGAGTGACGCGGATGCCCTCCACAACGAAGTGGAGCGCCAAGGACTCAAAGAAGTTCTGCTGAAGTACAAGGACTCTTTCGCAAAGGACTCTCTAGATTGTGGATTGACAAACATCCACACGGTGCGCATACCGACAAACCCAAATGCACCACCCACCTTTGTGCGACAGTACAAGATTCCGATAGCGTCATATGAGCCAGTGCAAGAAATTGTTGACTCCATGCTGGAAAAGGGGGTCATCCGGCCCTGTAACAGTACATATTCTGCCCCGATATGGCCAGTCCTAAAACCCAACGGCAAATGGCGGCCCACTATCGACTACCGCAAGTTGAATCAGCAAGTACCATTGTCACGATGGCCTATGACCCAGTTGGACCAAGAAATACCAAAAATCAAAGGCTCGACGATCCTGTCCACATTGGACGTCGCCTCCGGGTTTTGGACGATCCCTGTCCACCCCGACGACCAACATAAGCTGGCATTTACTTTCGGCAACCGACAGTACACCTTCACACGGTGTCCCTTTGGCTATGCCAATTCACCGGCAGAATTTAACATTTTCCTTAACAAAGCATGCCCTGACGCCAGAGTCCGAGGCAACCTCGTCTACGTAGACGACGTCTTAATGAAAAGTTCAAGTGTGGAAGACCACCTCAAAGAAATCGACCATGTCCTAAACCAGCTGACAACAGCGGGAGCTAAAATCGCCCTTCACAAAGGACAATGGTGCAAAACCAAGGTGAATTATGTTGGACTGCTCGTCGGAAGAAACGGCATTGAGCCACAATCTAACCGTGCCCAAGCAATCCAAAGCATAAAAACACCAACTAACGTCTCTGAGTTGCGAAGCTTTCTGGGAGTGTGCAATTACTCACGACAGTTCATCGAAAACTACGCTGACATCGCACGACCACTAACTTCCCTCCTGAAAAAGGACGAACCTTTTGTTTGGACAAAGGCCCAGGACACAGCTATGAGCCAGCTCAAACAGTGCCTGCGCTCTGCTCCATGCCTCGCCTACCCAGACCCAGGGAAGGAATTCTATCTGGACGCGGGATTCTCTGACCAGTGCCTCAGTGCGGGTCTATACCAGCTCCATGATAAGGACAAGCGAGTGGTCGCTTATGCCAGCAAAACGCTGCTTCCCCCAGAATGCAAATATTCACACTGCGAAAAAGCTTTACTTTGCACTGTGTGGGGCATTCAGCGTTTCTCTAATTACATCGGTGCACAGAAAGTCATCATCGAAACTTGCCACCAGCCAGTTACCTTCCTCAACAGTCAACGAATCAGAGATGGCGTGGTAACCAACGCACGCATAGCTACCTGGCTAATGACACTCCAAGGACGGGATGTGGAGGCAAGATATGCCCAGAACTACAAATCCTCACAGGGAAACGGGCTTGCGGCATGCCAAAACTGTTCAACGGACACGCTGGACACCTCAGCAGAGCCAAAAGAACTGCCACGACCGCAAGCGACAAATCATCGGTACTTCGAGGAGAATGTGTGTACAGGAATGCCCACAGCATATGTCGATGGCTGCTCATACAATCGCGAGGGCAAGTTACAAGCGGGAGCGGGTGTGGTCTGGCTCAACAATGACCCGTGCCCACCGCAGCAACTCAAACTTGGCCCACAATCATCACAATATGCAGAAATAGCAGCCATCCTCATCACACTACAAGTGGCTGCAACCCACAAAATCAGAGAACTCCTCATCTGTACCGATTCGAACTATGCCCGTCTAAGTTTCATATGCCATCTAACTGGATGGAAGAGGAATGGATTCAAGACAGCTAACAACAAGCCTGTCAAGCACCAGGAACTCTTCCAAGCAAGCGACGCCATCGTCACTGAACACGACATGGTCGTTTATTGGAAAAAGGTCAGAGGTCATTCACGTCAACCAGGACAAGACAAAGACTTAAATGACCAAACCGATGCCCTCGCCAAAGCAGGGGCGTTACAGGGAGAGTCCTGGACATTTCATGCCCTCCCACCCCACCCAACTGTGGCAGCGGTGACCCGTCGCCAAAGTGCCACGAATGGGCACACACCTGCCTCCTCCCACATCTCCCTGTCGCCTCAGTTCGCTGCTGAAGACCTCCTCACCCTCCAACATACGGACTCAGCCATACAGTCCATTGTAGCACACCTGTCCGACCCCTTGGAAAATCCCATTTCCACCTCGGACCTACGAACATCATCCGACCTCCGCACGCTCCATTCGATCAAGCACATGCTGCATCTACGAGACGGTGTCCTCACGTATGTCCCTGAGCCATCCACTGCTCCAAGGCTCGTAGTCCCTCATGGCCAAAGGGGGATGATGTTGACACACGCACACGATGCACCATGCGCAGGACACCACGGAGTCAAGGCCACCTATGAAACACTCAAGCAAGTAGCATACTGGCCTGGCATGCAGCAAGACGTAGCAGAATACGTTAAAGGATGCCTGGTGTGTTGCCAGTTCCAACCGGCAAATCCAAACCACCGAGCACCACTGCAAAGGAAAGGAATGACCTTCCCATGGTCGGACCTCCAAATAGACTGGGTAGGACCCCTACCACGGTCGACGCGGGGCAACAAATACTTCCTCACCGTGATCTGCGAATTCACATAAGGGATAGAGTGCCTCCCAGCTCCCAACAATACAGCAGAAACAACAGCCTGTCTGTTATTGAACCATATCTTCTCAAGATTCGGACTGCCTTTAAGGGTCAACTCTGACCGCGGAACCCACTTCACCGCTGAAATTATGCAAGACGTATGGAAACTCCTGGGCATACAGGCCAAACTCCACATAAGCCATCACCCAATTTCTTCCGGTCAAGTGGAACGGGCTAACAGAACAGTGGTCAGCATGTTAAAAAAATATGTAGCCACCAATCAAAAGGATTGGGACATTAAACTCCCTCTGGTACTGATGGCCGCTCGAGCCACACCCCATCAATCTACCGGAATACCCCCGTTCACAATGATGACAGGGAGAAACATGACGCTACCACTACACCTGCTGTACCAACCTGGTGACCTGAACCTCGTCACCGCCTACAACACTCACCAGTACCTGGAAGAGTTACATCAGCACCTGAGAACAACTTTCGCCTTCGCGCAACAGCAGCTACAACGAAGTGCGGAAGGCCGAAAAGCCTACTACGACCAAAAGGCCTCTCACCATGAGCTCAATGTCGGAGATCAAGTGTGGTACTACAGTTTCGCCCGACCAAGGCCGAATGCTCCCCATCACCTGTCAAAGAAGTTCCTACCTCACTGGACGGGACCCCATGAGATTGTAGACAAGCTCTCACCTGTTGCCTATCGAATCAAAATCAGACAAGGGCGCAGCGAGCCAGTCCTTCGATGGGTCCATCGAAACCAGATAAAGAGGCCCCTGGGCTCTAGCCGACATGGAAAGGGGGAAGATCAGACCCACTGACACAGACCGATATGCACCACACGCACCATATGCACCACACAAGCATTAGTATTGATATGTTAGGAAAACATATAGCAACCATGCTTAGACACAACCCATATTCTCTCCTCCACAGCACTGCTAGGACCAATCTAGTAGCGAGGAGTTACCCTCAATTTTGTTTTTAATTTTTTTGCTTGATTTTGATTTTGAATTTTTGTCTTAATTTTTTTTTGGTTTCTTTCCTTCGTGTCTCACTTTGTGTTTTTCCTTTCCTCTCTCTCACTTTGAACCCCCTTAACCAATCCTTGAATACAGGTCCTGAAATTGAGATCGACTGCCGTCAGTAAAATCGTTGTAATTCGCTGTGAGAACCGTTGTCAACCGATCGAGGCCACCCGCCAAAATCATGAACGACATGATACGCGATGTAAGTTCCTTGATTGACAACTTAGCCATGAATAGGATTCCGTGCTACGTGATACCTCTTAGCCTTGTTCAAACATCGTAACTTCGGCCACTGCGGGCCCCGTTAGTCTCATCCAAACTCATCTCACCCCTTTCCCGGCAGCGTTATTCCCATATACGCAAACCCGGAAACAGGTGACGTTGTTCTCTTTTCAGTTTGCCCATTATTGACGTTAATAATGTTTACCGGCTTAAAATGTTGTGAATGTTGGATGTTGGCAAGGGAACACCTATGTCAAAATCCACACTCCCGAGGTCGTCGCGTATCACGATAGCAACGAACAGTTGTACTTGGCTCCAAACCTAAAGATGTGTACGCTCACTAAAGACATTCACTTCCTCTGCCCGAGTAAACCCTTCGTACGCGATAATACAGAGGGCATCTGTGGCTTAGAAGCCATGAGACCCGACGCTAGCTGCCCCGCCGACGCAACACCACGTTCTCAGGTTGAGGTAGCACAAGCCGAAATTGTCGGAAACCGATGGCTGGTGAACACCCCAGCCCGAACGGCTACCCTCACATATGATCAACACGACACCGCTACGCGCATTAGTCTGCCTAACCAAACGTTATGGATCACAGTCCCTAAGGGCTCGATCCTCCATATTGACGAACTAGCACTGTATCACCTCACCGACGACGAGTATCAGGCCGAAATCGAAATCTCACCCTTTTTCAAGCAGCATTCCTTTGTCCTCGATCCAGAATTGGAAGAAAGGATCAAGGAGGAAGGAACGCAGCTTATTGATCTGACACCGGTTGACACAGCTTTAGAAGCTATCGCTCGCCTTCTGCCCGCTGGCGCGCCAATTATTCGGTCCTGGTCTGCCGCTGACACGGCGCTTTGTATCTCGACTATAGTAGGATATGTTGTGACTTTGACACTGGCCTTCCTCCTACACAAGCGAGTGAACGTCGCTCAAGAGTCTCTCAACAAATGCACGTCAGGCATCCCTCGCCTTTTTCGACGTGGTAATCTCGACCTAGAATCCGAACCCGAGAATGTGACCAACCTGATTGAGATCATGCCTATACCGTCTCGTGAAAACCCCGACAATTAAACCAGTCAAAATGACCCAATTGTCAACGATGCTAAACAAACTAGCCCTATGTCTTCTCAAGTTTCTCACCTGTTCCTTTCCAAATTACCCTGCACCAGTTTTCAGTCAGTGATAGAGATCTCGTTGGTGTCTTGTGTGTGTCCATTCTCTCTGCCTCTTGTTCCAGTGCCTGAAGATGTTCCATCGGGTACATCTCCACACAAAAGGGGGATGTGTAACACAATGTCAACCTGAAAACACACACGGAGAATTCCAACCCAGCAACAGAAATGAATTATTACCCAAAAGTCCTCCCTTTCATGCAAAAGGGAGAGGGTCAACTGATCCCATCACTAACGCTCTCGTGCAAAGGTACGGACGGCTCCGGGAATGGTTCTGGACACCGTCAAGCCTACATTCCAGAGCATAGTTCAAAACCCCCCCATTTAAAACAAAGCAGGATTTTTCTCCGTCGGACAGACCAAGGAAAACCAAACTCCTTGCCTTTTTGACACGTATAACTATTGCAACTACACAAATAAATATATGGATATTTAATGTGTACTCTTTCCCTCATAGGCATGATGTGATGATTTCGAGTGCCAATTATTTAGGACAATGTGGGAATTTTTAATCATGCTTTAAACGGTATAAACTGTAATGTGTGTATTATTATGCGGTGTTTGATCTCTAAAGAAAGCTAGACTCAGATGTGATAGACTGTGTTGATGACCGTTAAATTTTAATACCCTGCATAATTATACATGTATAAAGATCGATAAAGTTTATCCTTCCCAAGAGTGATGAGATATCACAGAACTGTTGGTCCCCCCAGCAAGCCTGGACATGGGCGGGGCTCCGCCCCATACGAACCATCGGATTCGACAAGCCGCCCGTGGGGAGGGGCAAGTTGGACTGTTGAAAAACAACGCGCCAGTTGCAAATCGCTCTCTCGACTCTCTCTGGAACATGGCGTGACGCTCTCTTGACGCTCTCTTGAACTTGGCTTGACTCTTGGCGCTTGACTCTCGTGGCTCTCTCTCTTGAACATCTCTGGAGCTGCGCTCGTAACTTTGCCTCGACACCGACTAAACCAACCATCTATTCGAAGGCGAAGGATAGAAGGCACAACATCAAAGAACAACGAATTGAACGCCTACAGACGAAAGGAAAGCCTTCTGTGACGTCACGCGGCAGCATCCACATATCACGTGTTTCCACCCGAGAGCACCCGGAGACGCACGAACCACCCACGTGGTTTCCGAGGACAAAGACCAGAGCAACGCATTTGAAGGAAACAAAACCAAAATCCAGCCTGCTTCAACAACGAAAGCAAGTAACTCTAACTAAATCTATATTGCTGATTGAACTGGTAAAAATTTGATCTGAATGCAGTAACAGAGCATAGGGCATCTGTCGTGATCTTTTCCGGTCAACTCAAGCGTTAAAATAGCTAAAAGGGCTAATTTTTATTTTAGGAGTTTACTTACCAAAATCCCTTATGCCTGTCTTTGTATGTATGTTTGTGTCTTATCAGTTAATCCATTTATGTTAGAATAGCAGTATTACGAATAAACCATTTTTCATTTCATAAAGAATTGTCTCTGGAGTGTGATTTGAAGTTTTATCCTTATTTGCCATAAAGAGAAAGCTACCTAAGCTCGAAGTTGATATGCTGAGGTTAGTGTTCGGTGGACGATCACTTAATACAGTATAACTAAGTTAAATATTAATATTACTTTTAACCAAGCAATATTTAATATTTAATAACTAATTCCCGGAGCTGAAATAATAGCTCTATATTAAACTGGTTTTATTACACAGCTGTTGCAGCTGCGGCCGTAAATCCTTTAGCGCTAAGAACACTGCTTCCAGCTCCAAAGCAGCAGTTTATGTGCCACTGGGTCTGAGGTTCTGACCATAGCCACGAAGCCGGTATGCCCTCGAACACTGCTCCCCGGACTCGATTTGATGCATCCGTTGTGACCACGACACGTGACGTATCTTAGCGCCACGGCCTCAGAGCTTCGATGCTGCCGCGGGAGACCGCGATGCGCAAACGGCCTGAAGTCCACTCAGTCCAAGGTTCTCGAAAATTCAGCCAAAACTTCAGCGGGCACATGTGTAGTAAACTGACCGGTCTGAAATGGAGCATGAAGACAAAATGGCGGCCGAACGCTCCCGATAGAGGTGAGACTGCACCTGGCTGTCACTACAGACTGGCTGTGCTATACGACCTAGTTGAACACCACTTTGTAGGGGCGTAAACAACTGCAACAACAAATATCCATTAGTGACAATTTAGTTTGTATATATGGCTGGCGTGACTGAGCTAAGATCAGCCATTCATCCAAGTAATTGAGAAGCACGCGCATCCCGGAAATCTGGAAGGCTGATAGGAATGCGGGGCATCAGGTCTCCACCGCTTTTAGTCAAAGCACACTCCCAGATACGTTATAGACTGACTCCAGGCGAGAATGCTCTTACGCATATTCATTTCCACATAGCCTCAAGAGCTCCATTAGTGACGAAGTAGTTTGTATATATGGCTGGCGTGTCCCGTGATTGAGCTAAGATCAGCCATTCATCCAAGTAATTGAGAAGAACGCGCATCCCGCTCGCTCTGAGGAGGGAAAGGAACCATGTCCATGTACTTAGAGAAAGTGCACGGGAACAAAGCCAGCTCAAAGAGAAGAACAGGTTACTGGTACACTGACACTCTCTGAGAAGCCGGGCTGATGTCCTGTCCAGCAGGTTCGGTGGGTGAGAGGAATGCAGACATTTAGTCGGCATGAGTCCTTAAGGTCCACCACTGATCGAGGGCAGACGGACTCATCCTTAAGAAAATGTCATACTCACCTGAACGCTGCAGACGAGCGGCCATCCAGGCCCGCCGTCGAATGAGCGAACCACAACTGTGAGCTGTAATTTAGTTTAAGCCATAATCTAGGTTGTTCAGCAAAATGAAGGAAAAGATTCTGACGTAATTGTCGCGGGCACCGCATTTATACTGCCTCTCAGCTTGTCAGTATTTGTATGCATTTGCATACTTTGCGACAATTGGCCAGTCATTGACTGGCGTGAGCCAATAGGACTTCAGAAAGGTTGGAAGGGAAGGAGTTCCCATAACGGAGAATTCTCCGTGATGTCTCGTGAAAGCTCGAGAGGGACCCCGAAGACTCGAAACTGGTGAACTAATTCCAGTACAGAACCTATAGGATGGTGCGCATTCGCGACTGAACGCATCACTCCCCGAGACGACTCGTTCTTCTAGAGTCACATTAAAGATTAGTTCAAAATGAATTAATTGTTCAAGACCGACCCATCACTAGCCAACGGTCTGTGGGCGTGACGTCTGAGGCTGAGACAAGTATAACTGCAGACCGGAGATCTCCAAAATGGGACATGACCTCCAAAAGTGGGCGGGGTCTTTTCGCAAAAAGACTTTCACCATTGGCTCTGGCTTCAGCCAATTGTTATTGACTTACATTTCAAAATAAAACTTTGTAAATTAAACAGTGTTTCTAATTGATCTAATATAAAATATGATATATAAATCAATATTCTACGTGAGAGTAGAGCCCAAAGCCCGTGGCCAGTGGTGTTCGGACCAGAGTTTGAACCTCTGCTTAATGCAGCGGTTCTCAATTCCAGTCCTCGCGCCCCACCGCTCTACATATTTTTCATGTCTCTCTTAGTTAACACACCTGATTCAGATAATCAGCTCGTTAGAAGTGCGCTCCATGAATGAACTGTGTTCCGATTGACATGCTCCCTACACAGTGTCCATTGCTCCTTACTCCATGAGCAGGGGAAAGCCGCTGAAGTTTACTTCACTTCAGAACATTCATTCATGGATTTGCGTTGCGCAACATCTTTACGCACGGACGAGTGTGACATCATATACGTCTGTAAATATATACAATTTAAATTCACGTCTCGCACACTTCAATGCACTATGAATGGAATACGTTCGCTTCGAACTGGAATCATGGAGGAATATCGTGTGATGTCCACTTCGCAGGGCACTTGCGTTCGAATAGAACAAACGTCTGAAGTGATAAGAGTAACATACGAAATGTGCAGACCGGTGGGGCGCGAGGACTGGAATTGAGAACCGCTGGCTTAATGATATACCCCCGTATTCACAGACAAGGCTTAAGCCTAGTCCCAGACTAAACTATAAATCTCAGCTGTTTTAACTGAGAGAAACTTGCACTGACTGATCGTAAAATATATCACTGCCTTTGTTTTGTCTCAAGATGCATACCAGTCATGTTTTTTTCTAAGGCTTGTTAATAAAAATTACTTACATTTCCTAATTGAACAATGTCCTAATCCTGGCTTAGTCTAAGCCCTGTCTGTGAAACCGGGCCATAAAGGAGGATCTCCCGCGAGCAGTCCCAGCACAGCACAGGGGAATGATTTTACTCTATCGCTTTGTTTTAAGCAATGAGGCGTCTCGGGACTTGAAAGTCGCAGGGTAGGATGGGGTAGTGATGCTGGGTGCAACTAAAAAGGTGCCATTGTCTGGTGAGGTCCGGTTGGGGAATTACGTAACGGAACGGCCCGGCGATCTCATATCACATAATCTTATTAACTGCTTATCTCCTGAACTGCACATTTCTTTACCACACTATTCAAAGCCTATCCTGCTGTGCAGTCAATTTCACTGGTTAAGGTTAGGGTCAGGTGTGGGGTAGGCTTAGGGGTTAGCCCTTTTGTAGCATAGTGTAGGAAATTAACACTGTGATTGACACAACCAATAAAATCTTTAGAATCATCTGTGGGGCAGACTTTGCGCTGAATTTGTTCAAGTGGTGCTCACTGCAGAGCCAAATGGGAGGAGCTAGAACTCCAGCTCCCCCTCGCTGGATCTAGTGGGCGGGGCTAAAAGCTCTATCAAGCGCCACCAAGGGGCTGTTAATGTTAGTGCGAGTTCAACCGTAATTGAAGTAAATGTTTGTTTTGATTCGCAAGATGCTGACATAGATATTATTGGCTTATTTTTCTCTAATATTTGTCATGATAATGATTATTTCGGTCAGTATCGTTTCTGTGACAAACGGCATTACGTACTTAATACTTAATTTTAGTTTAAAATAATGCTTTGTCAACAAATAACATACGATTCTCCCACTGTAAATACTTATATAAAATACTCAAACTATATGTGTGTGCTTCTAACACCTGTTTAAACTATGTATCTGTCACGGTGCTGCACGGGGGAGCCAGGAACGAGGAGGCGAAGAACTTCTTTTAGACACTTTATTTAACAACAGAGATCGCTGGAGACATGCACACACAGGGCTCTTAAAGGGGAGACTAAACTGGATAATTAACAACACAGGGCTGGGGACTAATTAACCAAAGACAAGGGGCTGGGAACTGATAATACTAATATGGGCACGAGAGGAGGGGAAACACAAGACACAAAGAACACAGGTCTGACATTACTCCCCCCTCCCAAACGGTGCGTCCCGCACCGTACACCATCCAACGGGGAGGGGGGGTGGGCGCTCTGGAGGCCTTAAGGGACATAGAGACAGGACAGGAGGCCTCCAGGGCGGCGCCCATTCTGGGAGCCATGGTGGATCCGGGGACTCAGGAGGCCATGGCGGATCGGGGAGCTTGGGAGGCCATGGCGGATCGTGGAGCTTGGGCGGCCACTGTGGATCCGGGGCCTCGGGAGGCCATGGCGGAGCCGGGAGCTCGGGCGGCCATGGCGGAGCAGGGTACTCGGGAGGCCATGGCGGAGCAGGGAGCTCGGGCGGCCTCCATGGAGGGTAGTCCCCCCCCCAAATTTTCTTGAGGAAACTCTTCATCTCTGGGGGGCGCTCAGGAGGCGCGGACGCCGGGGGGCGCTCTGGAGGCACGGACGTTAGGGGCTCTGGGGAGAAGGACGGAACCGGCAGGGGCTCTGGGGAGCCGGACGGAACCGGCAGGGGCACTGGGGAGCCAGACGGACCCGGCAGGGGCGCTGGGGAGCCGGACGGAACCGGCACTGGAGGACGCTCTGGCAGCGCAGCGTCTCGGGGGCGCTCTGGCAGCGCAGCCTCTCGGGGGCGCTCTGGCAGCGCAACGTCTCGGGGGCACTCTGGCAGCGCAACGTCTCGGGGGCGCTCTGGCAGCCCAACGTCTCGGGGGCGCTCTGGCAGCGCAGCCTCTCGGGGGCGCTCTGGCAGCGCAAAGTCTCGGGGGCGCTCTGGCAGCGCAACGTCTCGGGGGCGCTCTGGCAGCGCAACGTCTCGGGGGCGCTCTGGCAGCGCAACGTCTCGGGGGCTCTCTGGCAGTGCAACGTCTCGGGGGCGCTCGGGAGAGCTGGACGGAACCAGCAGGGGCTCTGGAGAGCTGGACGGAACCAGCAGGGGCTCTGGAGAGCTGGACGGAACCAGCAGGGGCACCGGAGGACACTGGCGAGGAGCAGGCACCGGAGGGCGCTGGCGAGGAGCAGGCACCGGAGGGCGCTGGCGAGGAGCAGGCACCGGAGGGCGCAGGCGAGGAGCAGGCACCGGAGGGCGCTGGCGAGGAGCTGGCGAGGAGCAGGCACCGGAGGGCGCTGGCGAGGCGCAGGCACTGTAGCCAGCCAGGGCTCTGGAGAGCTGGACGGAACCAGCAGGGATGGAGACGAGCTAGGCGGGACCAGCGAAGACACTAGTGGCCTGGTTTCGACTCGGGACCGGAAACTTCCCAGACACCGGTAGATCCCCTCTCTCCAAGTCAATCCTGTGGTGTCTGGGAGATCCATGGGGTGGTGGTAACAGGCCCCGAGCCGGAAGAGGTAGAGGATGGCCGCATCGTGCAGCTCCGTCACCGCAGCGAGCCCACAGAATTCCCCGCCGTACTCCACGAAGGAGAGATCGCACCGGCTAAGGGCAAGGACGTCGGCGGCAAACTCCATTTTGTTTCGGTTCAGTGTTCTGTCACGATGCTGCACGGGGGAGCCAGGAACGAGGAGGCGAAGAGCTTCTTTTAGACACTTTATTTAACAACAGAGATCGCTGGAGACATGCACACACAGGGGATGACGTTTAACACTGAACACAGAGGCAGGGAAACACAGGGCTCTTAAAGGGGAGACTAAACTGGATAATTAACAACACAGGGCTGGGGACTAATTAACCAAAGACACAGGGCTGGGAACTGATAATACAAATATGGGCACGAGAGGAGAGGAAACACAAGACACAGAGAACACAGGTCTGACAGTATATGTGTAAGCTTGTCATATTATTTTCTCCTTATTAGGATGAATAGTTTCCTCCCTTTTGAAGTAGCTTTGGATAATTGTCAGGGTCGGTCTCTTGGCTCACCACCAGAGGTAACCAAACACATACACACCACATGGACTTTATCTTGAACTCCATTTCCCATCATGCTCCTTGATTACACCCTCACCTGTTTTCAATAACATGGACACTATTTAAACCATTCTGACCCAGCATTATGGGCTCAGTATTGTTAGATCTATCTGCATACAGTACTAAGTATTTTTCCTGTTTCTAGGTTGCTAGTCCTGCCGTTTCGTGTTCCTGACCATTGCCGGTTGTTCTTGATTTTTGATTGTTTGCTTCATGCCCTGACCTTTTTACCTATTACCTGGATTTCCCGTTTGCCTTGCCCATTTGGATACTGTTCTGCTGGTATATGACCTCTGCCTGTCTGACTACTCTTTATATTAAAACTGCATTTGGATCCAAAAGCTTCTGTCTCAATTTCACGTTACAATAATAGCATCTGCTATATGATTATGTAAATAAGTAAGTTTATGTGAATGTGAAAGTTTACTCTCTGTGCACCCCTCTTACATTTTTGGCCACCGCATTAACGTGTGGGTTATTTATGAACTAAATCAACTGATTAATTAACGTAATGAATAATAATAATAATAATATTAGTAATTATAATAATAGGCTAACTAGGAACCGTAATTTGCCCATTTTGTATGTAAATGTGAATGCATAAACTGGCTAGTTGTAATTTTTTTAATATTTTAAATTTAAATGGAATATTGACTGTCATTTTAGATAGACTCAGCCTTCATTTGATAGGCTATGCATTATGTTTTTTTTATTTTTTTATTTAGTCATTTAGCAAACGCTTTTATTCAAAGCGACTTACAAATGAGGACATTATAGAAGCAATCAAAACCAACAAAAGAGCAAAAACATGCAAGTGCTATTACAAGTCCTGGTTTAACACGTAGGAACAGAGTTTTTTTTTTTTGGAAAACGAGTAAATAGAATATAGACAAAAGAAACTTAGTGTTAGCTTTACAAGAAAAGCTAACAGTTAGAGAATAAATATGCACTTGATAGAGGGTCAAATGTGTGTGTGTTTTTTAAATAAAAACAGATTAGATAAAATACAATTAGAATAGAGAGTGCTAGAGTTAGAGGGTAAAATAAAGATGGAAGAGATGTGTTTTTAGCCGTTTCTTGAAGATGGGTAAGGATTCTGCTGCTCGGATTGAGTTGGGCAGGTCATTCCACCAGATGGGAACAGTTAATGAAAAAGTCAGTGAAAGTGATTTTGTGCCTCTTTGGGATGGTACAGTAATGCGTCGTTCACTTGCAGAATGCAAGCTTCTAGAGGGCATATAATTCTGAAGTAATTAATTTAGGTAAAAGGGTGCAGAGCCAGAGGTGGTTCTGTAGGCAAACATTAATGCCCTGAATTTAATGCGAGCAGCTATTGGTAGCCAGTGCAAATTGATGAACAGAGATGTGACGTGCATTCTTTTCGGCTCATTAAAGATTAATCTTGCAGCAGCATTTTTGATTAATTGTAGAAGTTTGATGGAACTGGCTGGAAGACCTGCCAAGAGAGCATTGCAATAGTCAAGTCTGGACAGAACAAGAGCCTGAACAAGGAGTTGTGTTGCATGTTCCGAGAAAAAGGGCCTGATCTTCTTAATATTGTATAAAGCAAATCTACAGGACCGGGCAGTTTTAGTAATGTGGTCTGAGAAATTCAGCTTATTATCAATCACAACTCCATGGTTTCTGGCTGTTTTTGAAAGACTTATCGTTGATGAGCCTAATTGGAATGTGAAATTGTGATGAAACGATGGCTTTGCTGAAACCACAAGCAGTTCTGTCTTAGCTAGGTTGAGTTGAAGGTGACGGTCCTTCATCCAGCAAGAAATGTCTGCTAGACATGCTGAGATGCGAGCAGCTATCGTCAGATCATCAGGATGGAATGAGAGGTAGAGTTGAGTGTCATCAGCATAGCAATGATATGAAAAGCCATGTTTCTGAATGACAGAACCTAGTGATGCTATATAGACAGAAAAGAGAAGTGGTCCAAGAACTGAGCCCTGTGGCACCCCTGTAGCTAGATGTTGCTACTTGGATACCTCACCTCTCCAAGATACCTTGAAGGACCTATCTGAGAGGTAAGAGTCAAACCACTGGAGTGCGGTTCCTGAGATGCCCTTTCCCAATAGGGTTGACAGGAGGATTTGGTGGTCGACCGTATCAAAAGCAGCAGATAGATCCAGCAATATAAGAAATGAAGACTTGGAAGCCGTTCTTGCAAGTCTTAGGTCTTCAAAAACTGAGAGCAAGGCAGTTTCGGTGGAATGTCCACTTCTGAAGCCAGATTGGTTGATGTCCAGGAGGTTGTTCTGTGTGAGAAAGGCAGTGATTTGGTTGAACACAACTCTTTCACGTGTTTTTGCAATGAAAGGTAGAAGGGAAACCGGTCTATAGTTCCCTAAAAGGGTTAATCGCACAAGTTTTATTTTATTTACATTTTGTTGTCAACATAATAATAAGTGTCGCAGAGAGAAATAATAATAATGTAGGCCAGTTTGTACAAAAATGTAAAAATAGCATATTTGTAATTTTTATTCATCTTGTCAAAATACAAAATTTGTTTAACCTTTCGCTTTCAACACAGTAGGAAAAATGTTGCAGAGGAAAAAAAAGACATCTGTTATTTAAATTTATATGCAAAATATGAACAAAACCGTTAGCTTAGACATTGCAAAATGAAATCTCTTTTTCATGAAACCAAACAATTTAACATCCCTGAGAAGAATGTCCCGAGTCAGACTTGCCTGACGTGGGTTTCTGACCATTTTGCAGTCGGAGTTGAATGTCCTTCAAGGACAGCGCATCCACACTTTGCTCCATCCTTATTCTGCTCTGTCACTCATCCACAGGGCTCTAGGCAAAACCCTGCCTTGCCGCCCACCCCCACTTCACTCAAATATGATTTTAAAGATACATGTGAAAGATTGGATGATTTGTTTATTGACACAACTACATTAAAATAAAAGTAAAAACGGGCATGTTTTATGATTATTATTTTTTCCCCCTGTAAAATAAATAATAAATAACCACTAGTAAAGCTGCAAACGCAAATTAAGTGTACAAGCCTGAAGTGGCCATGGGAAGATTTGGGAGAAATCCTCAGTGAGCAGTGCAAAACAGCTGGTGTATTCAGGGCTTAATCTAAACAAACCCAGTCCGGATCAGCACCTCCGAACTCCAATCATCTCATTTGGCGGATCCCCTTCCTCCAATGAAAGACGTTTGTGTCAAGGTTATTGTAGTTTTGCATTTGTAAATTTGTTTTTATTTTAATATTCCTTTCAATTTTCGCTATAAATTTAAGTTTTGTTTTTATTTTTTAATAATTTGGTTCATTTTAGTGTAGTTTTTATTTTGTGAAGTTTTCTACCCTACAGGTTAGTTTCCGTTTTAATTTGAGTTTTAGTAATTCAAGTTTAGCAGAATTAACAGAACACTTCCAGAGCACAGACCAAAGACATTTTAATTTAAACTTATTGACGCAAACCACTAGCGACACTAAATTAAAGCATGCTGAGATTGATTAGAAAATTATTAATTTTATTATTTTATTTAGTTGCTCTTAGTTTCGTTTTGTTTTTAGCTTGTCATTGTTTTTTTTATACTTTCTTTCTTTCTTTCTTTCTTGTCTTAATGCCTTTATTTTCGTCAAATTCAGTTCTTAATAAAACATATTTCACCGTTTAAACATGTATACAACATTTCTTATATTTAAATTTGTTTAACAAGCATTTTAGAAGTAAAAATAAAAACATTTAATAGTCGCAAAAAGACTGATGTGGCTCGTTTTGGTGACTTGGTTTGGTTTGCATAAAATACAATCGTTTACTGTTTTATAGATTAAATGAAACAAACCTATATTTGACCAAACAAAAAAAAGTCAGTGGCACTGGGAACTGCTCTCACCCGAAGAGAAGGCAAAATATCTGTGTGCACTCAATGTAAATGCGAACTCTGCGACTGTCATATAGGATATGGGTTACACAAAAACTACCCAAAAAAATATATATTTTTAAATAAAATTACCGTGATTTTTAGAGTATATATGCACACAATAAAAGCAAATGATGCAAGCTGGTAATCACTTAAGTGGGTCAACCGAGTGATTGCGCGAATTAACCCTTACCTCTCCATCCTCTGATGCCGGATCCGTCACCCCGCTTTATTACACAAATTAAACACTGTATATGATAAAGGCTAAATATGTAGTATTCAACTTGGCTAAAACACAACAAAACACGGTTTTGGGTGTATGTAAGCCTATTTAATAGATAATATTACACTTGTGTTATCTCCCCCGTGCTTTCTCTCTCACACACATACATTAGGCTATAACGTCCCAGGTTACGTATGTAACCCTGGTTCCCCAAGGGAACGAGACGCTGTGTCGAAACGCTAGGGGAACGCCATCAGCGTTGTCCAGCTCTGAATCATATGTGTAATCAGTCAAAATTGACGGCCAGACGTCAGGTGCAGTGACGTCATGACCAGGATGTTTAAAAGCACGTGATGTGCAGCCGGCGCCAGCTTCCAGGAATGAAGCATAGCTCTAGTAGGGATGCCGGAATTATGGCCCTGCGACGCAGCGTCTCGTTCCCTTCGGGGAACCAGGGTTACATACGTAACCTGGGACGTTCCCCTCCGGGAACATCGAGCTGCGTCAAAACGCTAGGGGAACGAGATATCCACGCCGCCATACTTGCAAATCCCTGCTTAGTGTGTGGAATGCACAGCTATGGCAAGGGAAAAGACAAGCCAGGGGTGGCTCGCAGAGCCAGGTCGTAGAACCTGGAAAGTTAGGGGCGTAGACCACCCACCAGCGTCACAGATGTCCTGCACAGGTACACCTGCCAGAAGGCCTTGGAGGCCGCCATACCTTAAGTAGAGTGAGCCTTGATTCCCAAAGGCGAGGGGAGATCAGAGGACTCGAGGTCATAGGAGAGCATCCAGATCCACTACTTAGCATAAGCACCCTGGCCTCCACCGGAGGAAACGTATAAATAGAGAGTTTTGCCTACTGAAAGGCCACCAAGAGGGGCGTGGTAGGTGCTATAGCCGCCACGTAGACCTTCGGGGTGGAGTGGGCTAACTCTGCGGAGAAACGGGCCTGCGAGAACTCCAGCACTGTACCAGCAGGCAGTTAACTGGATCAAGCTGGTGGTCTCCGCACCCGGAGTCTCAACTTCAGGGCGTACAGTTTCCTTATTGAGGGAGCTCTAGATTGGAGGATGGTCTCAGCAACCTCAGTTGAGAGACCAGAGGCTATGAGTTGTGCCCCCTCGGGAGCCACACCCATAGTTTCCACAACTCCGAGTGGGGGTGAAAGATCATGCCCGCTGCCAGTGAGAGGAGATCCCTCCTGACGGGAATCCCCCATGGAGAGCCATCGAGGAGAGAAATCGGGTCAGAGAACTATACTCGGCCCGGCCAGAACAGGGTTTTTCAATAGAAGGACCCCGTCCATGCGCACTCTCTCTAGAACTCCCAGGAGCTGAGCGATCGGGGGAAGGCGTACAGACGAAGCCTCAGCCACGATTGTACCATAGCATCCAGCCCCTTAGCGGAGCTGGATGTCTGCCTCGACAGGATGGCTGCTCCTATACTGCCACGAAGGGAAGAACCCAATATTAATACGCTTTGCCCCCAAAGCACATTTCAGGAACTTCCTGTGATGGGGAAGGAGTATGCATCTTTAGATCGCTCGTGACCACCAGTCCTCGGATCTGGTGTGAGACACGTGCTTGAAGAGAGCTTTCTGAACTTCAGTCGTGTGACTGAGCGGTTCAGTTAGCTTAGATCTAAGACGGACGCAACCCCTTTCCCCGGAACAATGAAGTACGGCTGTAGAACCCGGACTCCTTGTCTAGAGCAGGGACCACCTCGATGGTCTCCTCCCTCAGGAGAGTGCTCACTTCTTGTTCCATTACCAGAGCCTGCACGGGACCCACCAGCATGGGAGTGCCCCCGTAGAAAGGCTGCGGCAGAGCGCCACATAGCCTTGTTCTACACTGTGCGTGACCCATCGAGACACATTTGGCAGCAGTTTTCATGCTGCCGAATAGTCTACTAAGGGAACCAGTCTCTCGAGACTGGTCTCTGGTGTACTTAGAGCGGCTAGCTCGGTGCCCTGGAGCGGAGGACCGGCAGGGGACGGCCGATCTAGCTGCTCTAGGGACCCCCGAAGGGGTGGCGAGCCTCCCAGCTCCGCTACATTTCTGGGCGGAAGAGACTGAGAGAAACGCTCGCTGGAAACCGCTGCACCCTGGAACACTCGCAGGGTTAGCAGACTGATCTCCTGAGGGCACTGAGGAGAGACGGGCACCGTATAATGCGGTGTACACCGCTCTTCCCCAGAGGGGCCTGCCCTCATAAGTCCTGGGATGTAGCATCAGGACTGCCTTAGAAGTCTCCTATTTGAAACGACGGTCCTCAGACCCGCATCATCTCTTAGGAAGACTAAGGAACCAGAGTCTGCTCAGGCAGGACCCAATAAGACACGCTTGGCAAGGGCTCCCACACCGCCAGATGACTTACTAAGGGAACCAGTCTCTTGAGACTGGCCTCTGGTGTACTTAGAGCGGCTAGCTCGGTGCCCTGGAACGGAGTACCGGCAGGGGACGGCCGATCTAGCTGCTCTAGAGACCCCCGAAGGGGTGGCGAGCCTCCCAGCTCCACTACATTTCTGGGCGGAAGAGACTGAGAGAAACGCTTGCTGGAGACCACTGCGCCCTGGAACACTGGCAGGGTTAGCAGACTGATCCCCTGAGGGCACTGAGGAGAGACGGGCACCGTGTAATGCGGTGTACACCGCTCTTCCCCAGAGGGGCCTGCCCTCACCAGTCCTGGGCCTTGGCATCAGGACTGCCTCAGAAGCCTCCTATTGAAATGACGGTCCTCAGACCTACGTCATCTCTAAGGAAGACTAGGAACCAGAGTCTGCTCAGGCAGATCCCAATGAAACACGCTTGGCAGGGGCTCCCAAGCCGCCGGGTGGCCTACTAAGGGAACCAGTCTCTTGAGACTGGCCTCTGGTGTACTTAGAGCGGCTAGCTCGGTGCCCTGGAGCGGAGGACCGGCAGGGGACGGCCGACCTAGCTGCTCTAGAGACCCCCGAAGGGGTGGCGAGCCTCCCAGCTCCGCTACATTTCTGGGCGGAAGAGACTGAGAGAAACGCTCGCTGGAGACCGCTGCGCCCTGGAACACTGGCAGGGTTAGCCGACTGATCTCCTGAGGGCACTGAGGAGAGACGGGCACCGTGTAATGCGGTGTACACCGCTCTTCCCCAGAGGGGCCTGCCCTCATAAGTCCTGGGCTGTAGCATCAGGACTGCCTTAGAAGCCTCCTATTGGAAACGACGGTCCTCAGACCTGCGTCATCTCTTAGGAAGACTAAAGAACCAGAGTCTGCTCAGGCAGGACCCAATAAGACATGCTTGGCAAGGGCTCCCACACCGCCAGATGACTTACTAAGGGAACCAGTCTCTTGAGACTGGCCTCTGGTGTACTTAGAGCGGCTAGCTCGGTGCCCTGGAATGGAGGACCGGCAGGGGATGGCCGATCTAGCTGCTCTAGAGACCCCCGAAGGGGTGGCGAGCCTCCCATCTCCGCTACATTTCTGGGCGGAAGAGACTGAGAGAAGCGCTCGCTGGAGACCGCTGTGCCCTAGAACACTGGCAGGGTTAGCAGACTGATCTCCTGAGGGCACTGAGGAGAGACGGGCACCGTGTAATGCGGTGTACACCGCTCTTCCCCAGAGGGGCCGGCCCTCAAGGCCCTGGACCATTGGCATCAGGGCGTTCTGGCCGAAGACTACCGATCCGCAGATCCGTCTTCGGCCCGGGCGCGTCACTCTGACTCCGATTCTGGCGAGTACGAGAAGTGACATTCCCCGAATAAGGAGCTGGAACACAATTGGGGCTGCTCCGCCCAGCAGCCCAAGCTGACCACCTCAACCTCCTTGGAGGAAGAGAGGTAAACATTGTGCTCTCACTTGAGAAGTATCCCAAGAGGCTCTTGTATGTCATATACAATATATAATTGTATATATTTCTCTACAATATATATATATATATATATATATGTATAAATATATATCTAACTTTCAAAGTCGGATAAAATGCATAGATAATTATTCAAAATTAAATGCAGTCAAACACCCAGACAAGTAAACATGGTCTGAAAGTGCATAAATGAACCGAGAATCACCATAATGCGCGCGTTGCCTCAGCAACACGCGAGCCGCTCGGAACAAAACAAATAAATCTTCTTGGAGAGAAACTGCTGCAGATTAGCGCACTCTCACTCAAGGGGGAAGAACTACAGCTTAGGCTTCCGCCCCGAGAGAGCGCTAGACCTGGGGAATACAGGTGGAAATAGGGCGAACCCGTCTCCAACCCGTCCGCCAGATCTATGTGCGATCCCCGTGATCTCACTCGCCGCGGTGCCTCAGCAGCAGCGGGACCGCGAGATCATAGGTGCGGACACACTCCTCGGAGCGTGCCCGGCGGGAGCACAATGCATTGCAGCGGACGCTGGATCTGATGGGAAAGGAAGAAGATAGGGGATCACCCGTCTTAATCTTTCCATCTAATCCATCTGCGAGCACAGCCACTGCTCCGCCTCAGCGGCAGCGTGGCAGGTGCTGCGAGGACGCAGGTGAAAACTCCCTCCTCAAAGAGAGCTTTCGCCTCCAGCCAGATCATCGCAAAAACTGTGTGTATCTCGCTCGTGTTATAGCGTGGGCAGGGAGGAACACACAGTCTGTAACGTGATCTACTTTCGCCCTCATTGGCCTTTGATATGTCTGCTTCTAGTCTTTCTTTGCCTATCTTGATAGTAACAGACTCACAGAACACATTCGACTGACACACACAGAGAGCTTTGCCGAATGACAAAAAGCTGGCGCCGGCTGCACATCACGTGCTATTAAGCATCCTGGTCATGACGTCACCGCACCTGACGTCTGGCCGTCAATTTTGACTGATTACACATATGATTCAGAGCTGGACAACGCTGATGGCATTCCCCTAGCGTTTCGACGCAGCTCGATGTTCCCGGAGGGGAATCTTACCTTTCAGAATCGTGTGTCTGGCTTTAAAACTCATCAGACAGCACCAGCAGCAAAAGGAATTCATGTCTGGATAGTTTTAAGTGCGGTGATGACGGTGAGGACCTCAACCTCAGCATCTCATTACCGCGGTGAAGCGGTAATGCGGTTATTGTCACAGCCCTAGGAACAACTGCAGGAGAAATGGCTTTAAGGAGATGAGATGGAATAGGATCAAATGGACAAGTAGTAGGATGACTGGAAAGGATGAGTTTAGAGATTTCTGCCTCAGAGAGTGGAGAGAAGTAAGTGAACGCGTTTATGTTTGCTGGTAAGATGTGTTTGACAGATTGTGGTGTGGAAAATTGTGCAGTGAGGTTTGTAATTTTGTTAATGAAGAATGTCGTCAGCTGTTAAAGTTGATGAAGGAGGGGGAGGAGGAGGACAAAGGAGGGAGGAAAATGTTTTAAAGAGCATGCGAGAGTTAGGCAAATTGTTATCTTTGTCACGATAGTATGTCCTTTTAGCAGTGGAGACATTAGCAGAGAAGTCAGAGAGGAGTGATCGATAAAATTAAGGTCAGTAGAGTTTTGTGATTTGCGCCATACCCTTTCTGCAGCCCTGAGTTTAGAACGATGTTCGCGGAGAACATAGCCAAGGGGCAGAAGGAGTGGTACGGGCTGGCCTGGGAGATAAGGGGCAGAAAGTATCCAAACAAGACATCAAAGTGGAACAGAAAGTGTCAGTAACACTGTTAGCATCAAGATATGATAACTGTTTAAGGGGAGGAAGTGAAGATGAAACCATAGCAGATAGGAGGGTGAGAGCGAGCGTAAGTTACGTCGAAAAGTGACATGTGGAGGGGTATGTGATGTGTCAGGAATCATGTTGAGGTTAAGAGTGAGGAGGAAGTGGTCCGAGGTGTGCAGTGGAGTAACCAGCACATGATCAGTGGAGCAGTGTCGTGTGTAAATAAGGTCCAGTTGGTTGCCTGATTTGTGAGTAGCCGTAGTTAACACTCTCTTGAGATCAAAAGAGGCAAGTAGAGTGTGGAAGTCTGCAGCCCAAGGTTTATCTAGGTGGATGTTAAAGTCTCCAAGTATAACTAAGGCTGTACCATCCTCAGGAAAAGTTGAGAGCAACAAATCTAATTCTTCCACAAAGTTAACTAGTGGTCCTGGAGGACGATAAACAACTACAAAATGTATTTTTAGAGGGTAGGTAATAGTAACCGAATGTGATTCAAAGGAGCTGTTTATACTCAGAGATGATAAAGGAGTGAATTTCCAATTATTAGAGATGAGCAGACCAGTACCTCCACCTCTTCCAGTCAAACGGGGGTGGGTGGGGGAGGATAAATTATTGGAGAGTGCTGCAGGTGTAGCATTGTCCTCTGGTTTGATCCAGGTCTCTGTCAGGGCCATGAGGTTTAGCCTTGAATGACTAGTAATGGAAGTAATGAAATCAGCTTTGTTGACAGCAGACTGACAATTCCAGAGACCAATAGAAAAAGAAAGTAATGTATTAGCAGACATAGGCAAAGTGCGCAGGTTGTTAGGATTGCACTGTCTACAGTGTGTGATGCGTGGTTTGCGAGTGGTAGTGATAGTATTGATCTGAAAACACATAGTAAAAATAAGATAAGTCAAGTCAAGTCAAGTCTGCTTTATTGTCAATTCTTCCACATGTACAGTACATACATACAGAGAATTGAAATTGCGTTACTCTCAGACCCTTGGTGCATACAGTTAACATTAAACACTGACAGTAGACATTCAAATACAGATAAATACAGTTTAACTATATGTACATACAAACTATACAGATATACAAATGAGGACATTGTAGTAGAAAAAATAAATAAATAAACAAATAAAAAAGAGATAGATAAAGTGGCATAAGGCACGTGGCAGATAGAGTGCAAACCAGTTAAATAAAACAAAACTGTGCAGATATGTATAGTGCAAAAAAAGCAAGAACAGTCTTTTATCAGACTGTCAGAAGAGGTAGATTAGGTAGATAATAAGATAATATTAGGTAGATAATAATCTTATTATTAGGTAGATAATAAGATAATACGATTTTATAAATAAGTAACCAATCCTGTAGTCTAAAACCAGCCATGTGACTTCTCACACTGGAGGAAAAAAAAGATAACAAATGTGATCAGAGGTTAGTGAGGTATCCAATCCAACAACATTTGGGAGAAGACAGATGTAATTTAATAGTCACATACTCCACTTTCCTACAAATTTGCGCTGGATATATTTGTTTCTTTAACCTAAATTAGCAAAATCTCCATCTAAACAAAATAAATCATACATCTAGATAAAATATTATAATAAGAAGTTATAAAATAATAAATGTAAAGATATTTTAAGAACAACACTTCTTATACTTTCTTACACTTTTTATATTTTACAAAACAAAAATCATTATTTACATTCATAGTACCCTATTGGTAGATTCAAAAGTGAGGTTTGTGTAAACAAGACACACGGATATATTTTTTTTCTCGTATTTCCTGCAAAGAAAGATTCCATGCCCTCTAGTCTCTGAAAAGTGAAAAGGAAGGGAGCCCGAATTTGTACTTCATCCCTTTCACCTTTATAAATCATGGTGTTTATGAACAAGTCTCGCATTGTGATAGCCAACAAGGCATCATCCTCCTTCATCCTTAAGATCTTTGGCAGTTCAATCTACCCAGCACAGTGGTGTTGGTTCTCCTCCACCCACTTACAGGCCAGCTGAATGTTTTTAATCACAGCTGAATCATGTGTGCAATATAAGAATTCAATAATAATGTAATTAATGAAGGGCTGCTCATAAACACCTTTATGAAACAGGAAAGGTAAATACATAAGCCAAGCAATACTTTTAAACACATCTTTGCCCTGAAAAGATAGAAACACATAGTGCAGTTTGACATTAAATATTTGTCATAACTCCTGAATTACTAAACACAACAAAAGCGATCAAATTGACCTATGAAGCTGCAAGTGCAACTATGAGCTGAAAGCACTGATTGCCAATCTGGTAAACAAAAATATGGAAGAATATTAGTAAAGTTGCATTCATATCAACAGCAAAATAATGCCTATGGAAAGATATTTACTGTTGCCTCTAACTCATCATAGGCCAAAGACCAAATGTCACTTCTCTTTAATGTTTGGCTTGGGCTCAGCTGAAGTAAATCTTCATTTGGATCTTTGGCTCTATCCAAGACATAAGCCAGCTGATAAAATTAAATAAATATTCTTATGTAACTTAGTAAAACATACAAATATGAAAAGTAATCCAGATAGCAATATTTATGACAATCATTAAAATATGAATACATTACCAAATTCTGTTGTGCTGGGAGATAGTCAACATCCTCAGAGTACCTCAGAGGAAGCCAACCATCAGCGATTATACTGAATTAACCAAATTTTGCCATAAGTTATTTATATTGAGTTTCTACAATATAAATCTATTTTAGAAAAGTTAATTTCCTGTGAAGTTGCTTTGCAATGATTGTATCGTAAAAAGCGCTATACAAATAATCTTGAATTGAATTTAATCCCATATCGTTCTGCCTGCATGTTCATCTGTTTGGCTTGTCGTTACGCCTTGAACTAGGTCAGATGGGCCAGGACAGTCTTAAGAGAATATCCATATTTTTAAATGAATTGTTATGGTTTTAGTAAAGCTTGTTTATAGTTGAAGAAAGTTAGAAAAGTAGTGTACAATCACAAGTAAAAAAAAACAACAATTTCTTGATCTGAACTCCTGATGTAAAAACGGGAGCAGTAGAAAACATGAAGTATCATGAAATATTCCCCAAGATAAAGCAGATCCATACTGTTAAATTCTGATGCATTATTGCTTTTTATTTAGTTTTCAGTCACTCACTGGATTGTATTGCTGCTGATGCTGGGGATGGTGGTTGTCCAGATGCTGAATTTTTTCACATTTTAAAATGTGTGATAAGACGGTCATGTCTAATTATTGTTAATGCACAGTAAAAGCAGTGAAAATGTGGTGGTTACCTGTACTTTAGACCACACATGATGATGATAAAATCTAAAACGTAGAAAGAATAAATCAGCACAAATATCTTGTTTACATGTTTAATACAGTGCAATGCTGAGGTTTTGCAGCATCTATACTGAGGTAATACAGTCACACAAGGTCAAATCATTCTCCCTCTGGGCCGGTATAGTGTCCTGGTGGTATTGTAGTGTATTACATAATTTAAACTCCTCATTTTATTTAGCTAACCTCTTCATAATATGTTTACCTTTTTATATTGACAAAATAGTTCAAATAGTTTGTGGCCTTTGCCACGTTGTTGTTGTTGGTAGATTAGTTAGTTCATGATTTGATTCGCTTTACGAACACTGCATGTTGGGACAACAGAAAGGAGTTTTATTTCAGGCTGTTTATCTCACAGCGCTTGAAGACGGTGGTAAAGCGTGAGACAGATCTGAAGATGCAGAAGATTGCAAAACGCTTCCATAAAAGAGGACAGGACATGTACAACCGCTCGGTCATGGCTGAACTCCTGAAGGAGGAGGACCGGCTCAAACGGCAGGAGGAGACGAGGCAGAGGGACATTGAGAAGGTGTGACTTTCTACAGCTGACCATAGATACATTTTCATAGCTATCGATAACTACCTTAAACCTTGTTTATTCAGTAGCATCAAACCGTTTGGGGGTATTAAAACTTCTCTTATGCTCTCTGTGCTTTACTGTGCATGGACTGGTGAATCAGCATGTGATAGTATCGGCTGAGATTGATAGTATGATTTGTTATTTGTCAGCACCGGCAGGCACGCAGAAAACAGCAAGAGATCATGATTCAGATTCAGTCGGCTATTGTGCAGATCCCAAAACCTCCACACGCTCGCACGTCAAGAGCTACCGAGAAACAGCTTCGGTTTCGCAAAAAGCAAGAGGTTGAGGTGAACAACACTTTCACACTTTATTTTCATGATAATTATGCATATTAACCCTCTATGTTGCATAGTACAGTACAGCAGTGTTGTTATTGTTACCTGAAACTATTACTATTTAAAAATGGGTTTCGGTCATTGAAATAAATCAGAAATAAAATATAAACATTAGACTTTAAAAACTGAAACTTATGTAAATTATTTGCCAAGACTACATTTCAAATTTTTCCAAAAGTTGAAGAATTACTAAAACTAAAAAAATAAAGATAAATAGAAATATTTATTAAAATAATAATAATAATGACAAAAGCAGATAAAACTAAAACTTTACAAAAACATAAAAATTTAACTATTTTAAATATTAATAAATACTATAAGTATATAAAAAAAAAAAATTTAAAGCTAAATATAAATGTTAAATTTACAATGTAAACTGCAAATACAGTGTAACAATAAATGCAATTCTGAACATTAATCAATTCTATAATAGTATAGAATTAATAAAATAAAATAAAAATATACTATGTTGTATAAATACCTTAAAACATGTTATCTGTTTTGCATTACAGTAATAAAATGACCATAAGGTAATTTCTTGTTTTGTTTTTGATTATGGGAAGAAAAATGACCTGTTAAATCTGGATGGATGTAATTAAAAACAATATACAGAAAAACGATATGAATTGTCAAAAGTTGTCTTGACAGGATTTGATTGAGTTAATGAGCACTCTTTAAGATGCAGTGTGATTTCCAGTATGTTCATCGTGACATAGCTCAGTTTGAGAAGAACCAGAAGAGGATTTCTCCTGCCGGAGGTGGAGCCTTTCTTTACAGGTGTGTTTGAGTACAAACAATAAGTGCACAAACGCAGATACTGCTCACAGTTCTTTCACTGACTAGGTCTAGTTTCACACAAATCTGTCCAAAACTTTCTTGGCTATTTGAGACGTTGGTATGATGAACTGTACCTGGATTTACAGTAGTCATGTGACCCAGCCAATGACTACAGTTGACAAAGAACAGTGGACCAAGGAGTACATCGAGAACATCCGTCAGCGTCTGGAGGAAGACTCTGCTGCCCGGGAACAAAGAGAGATGCGGAGACGCCGTGCGCTGATGGAACAACTACAAGCCCATGAAGCTCAGCAGGTGACCACAGCCGTGGCTTATTTGAGCTTTATAAAACCTAGTGTATTATACTTGATACACAAGCTAAGGCCTCTAATTTATAAACATGATCAAAGCTTTGCTGAAAACCTGTTATATGCACCCTTCTACATGCCTCTGTCGTCTGACTGATAGTTAATACTCTTTTAGCAAGTAGAAGGCCTTTACTATAATTACCCCACTTCAGATCATGGTACACAAGTCTTTTGAAAAAATTGCAGATTTTTATAAAGTAAACATAATAATCACTTGTTAGTAATACTTCAGGATGAACACTTGCTGCACTAAAGCAACTAACTTGATTAAACCTGTTTTATTTTTAATCATGTTAAAATTTGAGTGTCAAATATGATCATCAGGCTTTTATGGAATGTTTTTGTTCATCCCTCAATCATAATTGTATTGCATTGCATAATGGGTTTTGAAACCACAGAGCTTTGATCATAAAAATAAGCATTTAAATATAATCTAAAGGATTTAAATATATAATCAAGTAAATATTATTGGGAGATAAAGAAGTGACAACTGATATTTTTATGCATTTGATGTAAGCAGTCTGCTATACTGTTATAAAGATCTCATTGATTTGCATTACTGGTTATCAGAATTTCATCTTACTTTTTTTCCATTTAAATATCAGCATCTGCATCAAATTGCAAATTTTTGCTTAGTTTGGGACTCTTTTTAAATAAAATTGAGGTGTTTTTCCTCCTCGAGTATGACATCCATATTCTCATTATTATTTCATACTGTATGAGCCATAAAAGCCTGATGTATCAAATATGATAACAAAACCACCAATGCAAACTTTTTGTGTTTAGACTCCTCAGAAATGCTTAATGAATGTCAAAAACTTTTGACTGGTAGTGTTTGTCTTGATTACATCTGATTTCACGATTTCACACTTACATCTACTAGCACGATAACGTAATGCGTATTTGGCGTGTATGGTAATACGTTGTAGGCGTGCTGTCCTGGGGGAGGGCTCCTAGCCGGGAATGGCCCGAACCCAGTGAACCCCCCCGTGTGATTAGAAATCTAGTGATATTGGTGGAGAAGGGGTGGTGGAGGGATGCTGCTTAACCGTCGACTAGATGGAGGTAAGACAGCTGTATTTATGTCCAAGGCTGATTACCTAGATTGTGTACCACCTGTGCTAATTAGCCTGAGTATCTGACGTGCTCCTCCCGAACTTAGTTTAAAAACTACGTTTCTAAACTTCATTTCACGATTTCACACTTACATCTACTAGCACGATAACGTAATGCGTATTTGGCGTGTATGGTAATACGTTGTAGGCGTGCTGTCCTGGGGGAGGGCTCCTAGCCGGGAATGGCCCGAACCCAGTGAACCCCCCAAAAAGCAATAGAATGTAGGACAGCCGCCAGACTAAGATTTACCCCCCAAATACGCGTTTGACATCTGGTGGGAGCTAGTTCCGAGGAATTGCTTGTGTGGCAGGCCGGGGGGGTCTACGTGTTCTGAGGGAGCGGTTTAGCATGCATGAGTGGGCCCCACCGACCGCCGGAGTGAATTTCGTGGTTTTGGGGCGACCGGTCGGGGAGGGCTCAACCGAGGCCCAGCGATGGCTCACCGCATTGGGACGGGTGAGCCCTGCCTGCCGATGGAGGAGCAGCGTGATTGGAGCCCTGGCCAGGAGGACCCGAGTTGCCTGCAGTGGGATAGTTCACGGAGTTGGCGTACCGGCCCTACTGGCCGTCAGCCCCTGCTAATCAGAGGACAGAGGGCGGTATCTGGCCGAGAGGACCCATGAAGCCTCCGATAGGGCACAATACCCCTCCGACGGACGGATGGGTCCTATCGGCTAGGCAGATAAAAAGAGTTTGGGACGCCCGACAAGGAGGCTCTCACAACATCCGACGGGAGATCGAGACTCACGGCATCGAATGGATGAGCGTCGCATGCGGACGGCAAGCGTAGGAGCTCACCGGGAGACCAGCGTCAACGTCATGACATGAGACCAAGGCTACGCTGCCAGACGGATAGTCTCGCCGACGAGTAGGGAGAAGAGAAACCCGGAACTGGGGGGGCTCTGGCAGCATCCGATGGGAGATTGTAAGACTTAGGACATCGGACGGCTAAGCCTCGCCAGGCGGGAGGAAAAGTTTTGAGGATAGCAGAGACAGTTCAATGGTGTTCGGCGGGCGGATGAGGACCGCAGCAACGGCTAGGCCTCGTCGCCCGTCGGACGGAAAAAATAGATGGGTGACTGAGACTGACGCCGACGCTCTACGGGAGGCCAATACTCACTGAGTCTAACGGGTTAGTCTCGTCTGCCAAGTGGGAAGCGGTAAGTCGTCTCGCTGTGAGGCTCACGTCGACGCCCAACGGGGGCACAATACCCGCTGTGTTGGACGGGTAAACGTCGCCAGCGTGGGACTAGAAAAGGTAAGGATGCCTGGCCGGGGAGCTCGCGCCGGCGTCCGATGGGAGATCAAGACTCACTGCGTCGGACAGGTGAAGACGGAAAGGTAAAGTTTTGGTCGGGATGCTTAGCCGACATCCCACTGGCGGGCGTGCCGGATGGGTAAGCCTTGTCGAGCGTGGACTTGAAAAGATAAGATTGTCTGGCCGGGAGTGCTCTCGCCGGCGTCCGTCGGGAGATCGGGGCTCGCCGAGTCGGACGGGTTTAGACAGAAATGCAAAGTTTAGGGGGTCGGAAGGCCTCGCAGTCAACCGGCAGCGTGGTTGGGTAGGCCTTGCCGGCCGCAGGATGGAAAAGGAAAGTTGTCTGTCCTGGAGGCTCTTGCCGACGTCCGACTGGTTTCAGAATCGCCGTGTCGGACGGGTAAGCCTGGTCGAGCAGTAGGTTTGAAAAGGTAAGGCTGTTTGTCCCGGAGGCTCTCGCCGACGTCCGACTGGTTTCAGAATCGCCGTGTCGGACGGGTAAGCCTCGTTGAGCAACAGGTTTGAAAGGTAAGGTTGTCTGGCCGGGGAGCTCGCGCCGGCGTCCAACGGGAGATCAAGACTCGCTGTGTTGGACAGGTAAAGACAGAAAACAAGCTGTGTGGCCAGGAGGCTCTCGCCAACATCCGACCGGAGGAAAATACTCGCGGTCTGGATGGGTAAGCCTCGCCGGCCGTGGGGTGGAAGAGGTAAGGTCGCCTGGCCGGGGTGCTCGCACCGGCGTCCGATGGGAGATTAAGACTCACTGTCGGACAGGTAAAGACGGAAAGGTAAAGTTGGGTAGCCGGGAGGCACTCGAGCCACACTTTTTGGGCCGCTGACGTCGCTGCCCCGATGCGAAAGGAGTGGCTGGAAAAATTTGCTGCCGAGATACCTGCTGATAGCAGGACGGATTTGAGCTGTTTTTGGAACCAGGTGCGACTGACTGGATTCACGGCGTGGTCTAAAAATAAGGGTTCGAGGGGGGATTTGGCCTGGGAAATCCTGAGGCGGAGGTACTCGTGGACGGCTTGGTAAGGTTGGATAGGTGAAGAGAGGTTGAAAATATAAACAAAATTACCTTTCTTGATTTGATCTGTTTTGCTTTGTTTGATCAAAAAGGAGATGGTTTCGCTAACGCTTTTTCGTGCCGGACAACTGAGCTGCAGCCGGACCCTGTGCGGGCCTTACATCTGCGAAATCGGGGGCGTGGCCTTGGTCTCGAACCCTCGTTTCATTTGCGCCGCCTATAGGGGAAAGTTGAACAGGTTATTTCAGGATGAATACGGCTGAACTCGATGGAGAATTTGGCAAATAGCAACTTTGATGTCCATATTCAATGATTACGATTGTTGCAGCGCTTCTGTCACGGAGAATGACCAAGTCTCTCTCAAACGATTCTGAGAATTTCAGAATCAATTCTGGGCTTAGATTTCAACCCGATGAGCGATGAGTTGCTTTAGAAACACCCATATGCTGCTTGCTTCCCATCCCTCACGAGCATGCGCCACTTGAACCTTCTGTAAAATAATCTTTCATAAGGTTTGGAAAGGTTGGAGCAAGTTACAAGGAGATTCGCTGGCTTCATTGCGCGGGAGCGCTGAGAGAGACACGCGTTTGTTTGATGTACACTTGAAGTGTGCGGTCTCGCCAGTCTGAGTTTTTCTTACAAATGCTCTGAGTCGTCATTATGCCTGTGGTTTGGAATGCGGTGAATCTATAAATGTAAGATGTAAACCTCACTACGGAAGGCTGCTCTTATTTTAAACGCTGATGGGCGCTTGATTGTGTAGACTGCTTGCGCATGCAACTGTGCACGATTCCGTGTAAGGGGCTTCATGTTCTTGCGTCTCAAAATGTTTATGACGCAAAATTAATGTAAACACGGGCAGTTACGTCTTAAATACGGACGTGATAAACCACGTAACTTCCATTTCGACAGAGATCCGTGCGTAGATACGGCTTAATAGATCACCCACTGTCTATGGTGTCATGGTAAAAATGCCGGCATGCTTTGCATGCTTCGTCGCGCTTGCTTTGACTGCCGTAGCTGTAGGCCACAGGAAGGAGGTCCTGAAGAGCTATCGTAGCCTGCTCTGCTAATGGAGGTAGCCTCACGCTAGTGTCTGCTACGGGAGCTGGAGGCCACTGTAAAGGAAAAAGAGAGTTATTCATAGCGGAAGGAAAAAGACTGAGATGTGTGGGGCTGTGTTGCAAGCAGAGGCAGCTTCGAGCTTGCGCCTGCGGCTGTAGCTGTATAGGCCACGGAAAAATGGTTGTGACGTTTAGCAGGACCGCTGATGGTCGGTAACGAAGTAGCTTACTTCGCTACCGTACATTTTCTAATGCCTGTAGTTTCTGGAGTCGTTTATTTAGTAACTTTACTGCGTTCCAAAGATTGCACTTTTTTCCTCGCTACGTATCATGAAACATACCATTACTCCTTATAATGTATATAATGTGCTCTGGGACGTAGGAGCAGTGTCTGATTCGTAAACAGAATGAACCTGTAAAATTAGTTTGCTAATTGCTCCAACGCTTCCTTCACAAGTTGGAATGATCCGATAGCAGCTGTTCTCTAGTCGACGATTCACGGATTCAAATGATCTGTTTAGAGTGATGTTTACGGTGAAATTAAATGCACAAGAGAGAACCGGGAGATCTTGGGGATACATGCGCAACTGATGCTGCAAGATAATTTATTACTGTCGAAATTTGGATTAATTATGTAACTGAAATTCATGTTTGGGTCAAACCTGACAGTTGTTTGGGAACTAAATCTGTTGTGAAGGGCTCTATTTAGCCCTCTGAAATGCATATGCAAATCAAGGTCCGTGTCTCTATGATTTAGGTCAAAGACAAAACATTAATATAGCACAGGTTGAATGAGAATACCTCGTGCACGTTCATTTTACTGTTGGTCCGCGGTGATCAAGAGTGTATTCGCAAAACGCATTTATCTCATCCAGCTTAAAATGTCTAAGGAATGCTATGCCAATTAAATACTGGTAAAAATACGGAGGTTTAAGTACGTCCGGTGTATATTCTGGGCATGGTGTCATGGTTACATAGTGACGTTGTAATTGTGGGTCCTACACTCTGGAACAATCTTCCGGTTGCCATCCGAACGACGACTTCTCTATCGATTTTTAAAGTTATGCTTAAATCTCATACGAAAACCCCAACATGGGTCTCGTTGTTTGGACGGAAAGGTTGAGTCTGTGATGTAATGGTAAATGGTGCCACCGAATGCTGCTTAACCGTCGACTAGATGGAGGTAAGACAGCTGTATTTATGTCCAAGGCTGATTACCTAGATTGTGTACCACCTGTGCTAATTAGCCTGAGTATCTGACGTGCTCCTCCCGAACTTAGTTTAAAAACTAAGTTTCTAAACTTCATTTATGCATTGATCTTATTTCTGCAGGAGGTCTTACGAGAGGAACAGATGGTCAGTCGATTGATGCGTCAGACGCAGCAGGAGAAGAGGATCACTGTGCAGCTGATGCAAGTAAAACAGCAGAAAGAGGTACTACGACAGAACCGGATCTTCCAGGAGAGACAGTACCAGGAAAGACGCCTTCGAGACTTCCAAGAGGCCTTGGACAGAGAAGCTGTGAGAGATCATAAACACACACACAAACAAAACAACCCATAGAGTATCAGAGAAAGATTTTCAGTGGTCCTGATTATGTCCATTCATTGCCATTGTTCAGGTTCTTGCCCAACAGGAACGCCTCGAGCACAGTGAAGAGATCAGGATGGAGCGTGAGCTACACAAACAGCTAGTTGCCGAGCGCGCTCAAGCTCACTATCGCAAACACTTTGACATCTGCAGAGGAATTCTGGAACAGATTGTGGATCTGGCAACCAAAGCTGGAGAATATCGGCTCCTCACAGCCAAGTATTTATTTCCCTGATCACTCTTCTAAACAGCAAATAAAAGGCAGAGTAGATTCGGAATAAAAAGTTAAATGTGTTATGTAAACTACCTTTATAGTGTATTATAATTAGTGGTGGGCATAGATATTTTTTTTTAATCTAGATTAATCTAGATTAATCTTGGAATTAATCTAGATTAAAATGGCTCATTTGAATTCTGCCGAAGGCATTCAGAATATGTGTGCTACCCAAATAATGACTAAAAGTAAGTCTTTGAGAACGGGTTTCTCAAGCCAGGTGGCGCATTAGACCAGGGGCTCATCTCCTGTTTGCAAAATGCATCACAAACTTTAATCTCTTCCCGTCCCAATCCCACGAAAAAACTGGAGGAAAATCCCGTTCCACTCCCGGAAGAATGACTCCCATTCCCTCCCACTCCCGTGTTGTTGTTGTTTTTTTTTTTTTTTGCCGATAACTGTCAATTACAGTAAAAATATAGTACAGATCACAGCGTGCCCACCTTATTAGTTGAATAAAAACCCAAAATGTCGTTTTTTGTTATTATATTGAACTGAAAGCCATCTAATTATGCACAGTGTTGCACAGATTAAATTTCATGTAAATCATCCATGCTAACACACACGTCTTCTATTTTTTTTTTTTTAGACATTTCACTCTCTATAGATATATTTTTCAAAGACGGAGTTTCGAAGTTTCTCGCTCAAGTTCACATGAGACCTAAAGCGCATCCTGTTTGCTTAAAAGCGCAACGTTTCGTTGTTATTCTGAGTGCACACAAATAAACGTAGAGTCTTTACAGATTCGAAAGATGTATTAGGCTACTTTTATCTGTATGACCAAAAATGACAGAGATTTTAAGAGCAAGTGAGCGCACCGGAGCCTGTCTTGCAGCAAACGCGCTTCCACACAAACACTTCAATAGCGCACATTTCTCTAGGTTAACATCATATTGAGCGGCCATGTAAAGTTGCTACTACATACATCTTTCAGATGAAAAGCCATATTTGAGGTTGATGAATGATAGGTGAGCGTTTGGATGTCCTGCCCGATTGTATTACCACATAGACCAGCCGTTAACAATCTGTCCATCACGGACTGCGAGCCTCTAGTTCGAAGACTCGTTCTCGCCCCCTACAGTGCAATTCGGCTAGGTATACATCCGCGCTAAAATATCAGGGTGAAAGTCATCATAGCTTGCGTAGTATAGACCCAGCTCCCAACCCAACTTTGAGAATAGATTAACGGTGATATTTTTTTTATCGCCCGATAAGAGTCTCACGTTAACGCAGCACGTTAACGCCGATAACGGCCCACCACTAATTATAATAAAACAAAAAATTATATTTTGCTGCATGTTTTATATGGACATGACTGTTTATTTAAAAACTAGTACAGTACAGTAAAAGCAGTAATATTTTGAAATGTATTACAATTTCAAATAACTGTTTTCTACTTGAGTATATTTTAGAATGTAATTTATTAATGTGATGCTAAGCTGAATTTTCAGCATCATAATTTCAGTCTTCAGTGTCATATGATCCTTCAGAAATCATATCAATATGCTGATTTGGAGATATGGTAGGTAAACGAATCATAGAAATGAGCGTCTTTTCTTCATCTTCCCTCTTTCTCAGTCTGATCCCAGTGAAGCTGATGCAGGAGTGGATGGAGCTGTTTTTCAGCGGTAAGCCGCTGTATGAAGTGGCCAGTGTGGATCCCGCTCCTGCTGACCCCACACCAGAACAGATCATTGAGCTGGAGAAGCTCCAAATACTCAATAATCAAGACTACAACGAGTATGTGGTAAGGACATGCTGAGTTACTGTAGCTTTAACTTGACTGATGCAAAGTATTTGTGATGTTGCCTTTGCCTCTAAATCTTGAGTCTAATAAACACATTTCACACTGAAGCACATCATTTTATGACCATTCATGCTGTATGGAGTTATTTCATTAAATCAAAGCCTTTGATTTATCGTTTGTATTTTATCTATAATTAATATACATTCATTGTTAGCTTTTCATAAACCCTCGCAAAGCCCTATTTGGGAAACCCTGCTCTAATATATTATAACTTTTTGTATATCATAATTTATGAGTGAAAACCGCTTGAATATGAAACATATTCAAGCATATTCATACCTTGCCTATGAAACAGTTAGGGGCGGATTGGTTTACATGTCTGTGCAGTGCAAGTATAATGCACATGTGTCTTTCTGTCGGTTCCCTTCAGGCCATGAAGGGCGAGTGGGTTTGGGATGAAGAGGGCGAGAGTCAAGCCCCTCCAGTAAATTATATTCTGGATCATGTGTTGAGCCGTCTACAGAGCATGATAGTCCCACCCAGTGTCAGCACTCCTCCTCCTCTCTTTCCTCGTTTCACCATCAGAGCGTGCATGCTGGGAAAATCCTACTCGGGCAAAACCACCTGCCTCGCCAAAATCAGCAACGGTAGGAGTCGATGCTTCATCATAGTGAGTGAATATGCTTCATCACGTCAGAATATGAAGTGCCTTTCCTCACTTGCTGTTTGTTCCTCTCTGGAATCAGCTCTTGGCCTCTATGTGCTCTCAGCCAACTCTTTGATCCAGGACGCTCTATCAGCCTATCAGCAGGAAAAACAGCCTGCGGGGGAAAGACAAAAAGAGTCACAGGTCAGGAGTATTTCATCTGAAGTAAAGACTCAATATTTTTGGATTAGTTTGTGTCGTGTGTGACTGTACTGTTTTCTGTGTAACCACTTCATTGTTTATAGTGTTTAATTTTCCTGTTTAAGAATGGTTCTCCAACAGAGCAGCCTCAGAGAGAAGAAGAGGAGGAGAAATCCTCTCCTCTTGAATCAGGTTTGTGGGAATATTTATTTATTTATTACATATTTATTTATTTACAATACCATTCAAAAGTCTTTTTTTCCAGCAAGGATGCAATACACAATAAAGCGCTATATAAGTGCATCATTCATTCATTCAATTGATCAAAAATGACAATAAGGACTTGTATCGTTACAGAAGATTTATATTTCCAATAAATGCTGTTTTTTTGAATTTTCATGAAAGAATCCTGAAAAAAGTATCTTGGTTTCCAAAAAAAAATAAAAAATTAACTAACACGACTGTTTTCAACATTGATGATAATCAGAAATATTTCTCTAGCAGCAATGATTTCTGAAGATCATGTGACACTGAAGACCGGAGTAACGATGCTGAAAATTCAGCTTTGATCACAGGAATAAATTACATTTTACAATATATTCAAACAGAAAACAGTTATTTTAAGTAGAAATTATTTTTCATAATATTACTGTTTTTACTGCATTTCTGATCAAATAAATGCAACCCTGGTGAGCAAAAGAGACTTTCAAAAACATTACAAAGTCTTACAAATTACAAACATTTGAAAGGTGGTGTATTTGTTTATTCCTACAAAGGTTTAGATTCATATATTTATTAATTTAATGTTATGCACCCCAAGAAGAACCAAGTATTTCCAGATACATTTTATCATGTAGCAAACTAAAAGACTCAATGGGGTATTACAATTTTGTATTTGCTTTTATTGATTTCTGTGCTAATTGATTACACTTATTCTTACATTTATTTCTGAATTTATTATGTACATTTATATTAGTTTAACTGCATATTAGAGCATTCTTTCATTAATTTGTTTTTTTCCCTATATGGTTTTCTATAAATGAAAACATATAAAGATATTATTTACTATGAAAATGCTCATTCATTGACTCTTCTGTGTGTTTCACATCAGGACCTCAGCCGCATAAGACATCTGGACTTCTTGAAAAAGAGGACAAAGAAAAGGTAAAGTCGCTCTTCATGTGAACTCAGTGTTCCTCTCTCTCTCTGATATGGTCAGTGATGTACTGTGATCTGTTCTGCAGTGGTCGCTGCGAGCACAGCGTGGTGCAGCGCTAGAGACGGCTCTTAGGACAGGCAAAGCTGTTCCTGATCAACTCCTGGTTGACATCATAGTGGACGCTATCAGGTAACGAGCTTTGTCTCCACTCCATACTTTTACTTTTTATATAAAAATGTCCTTGAGTGCACATCAGTGGTATCATTGATATACTATTGTAGTTTTTGAATTAGATATTATTTGTATTCGTTTTAGTTATAGCATTTGTAATTTTGTTGTATGTTTTACTAGTTTTATTTTGTATGTCTCTATAGTTTTTAGTCATTTGTATTTATTCGCTTTAGCTGTTTTAGTTGTAGTTCTTTTAGACTACAGTTAAATAGGAAATCTTGGCTTGGAAACTAGGTGAAAAAAAATTTGTTTTATTTTATTTCAAGTAATGTTTGTTTTATGGTTTTAGTTAACTACATTAAAGCTGGTGCACATGAAAAACTATGATTTATTTTGTGCACTAAATAAATATTTGTAAAAATCAGTCTGACTCCCTTCCGTCATGCTCTTCAGGAACATCCCTGCTGACAGTGGCTGGATTCTTGACGGGTTCCCAGTGGACATCAGTCAGGCTCAGATGCTGGAGAAAGCTCTGAACGGGTCTGAAACTGATCAGGCTGAGACAAAAACACATAGCATCTCAAACACAGACAAAAACGCTCCTAAAGATCCGCCTCCTCCATCCGCTGCACTGGACCTAGTGGTGCTGTTAGACATCTCAGATGAGCAGGTTCTGGAGCGAGCCGCTCATCAGGCTGGTGAGCTCCTGCAGATGTTAATCTCACAGTACTTTACCAGCATGACAGGCTTTGTTGTTTTTAGTATGAAATAGTAATAAAGCTGTGTGATCTTTTATTAGTAGACAGGGAGAGCATAGAGCAGGAGATAGATGGCAGTGATGCTCCAGATGAAGAGACGAGTGTGACAGACGTGGATACACAAGATCCAGCATCCTTGTCTGAGGAAAAAAGCCTGGGGAGGAAACAGATACAGCACAGGTGTGTGAAAACATACAGTGTGTTTGTAGTAAATGTGTAACCTATGATGTATTCATCATGTGCAATATACAGTATATACACAATTACAGTTGGACAGATGCAAGCTTGATTTTGTAATCCCCAAATACACAAATGCTAATGCACTATTGTTAACACAGCCAGTCCAGACACTAGGGTTGTCACGATACCATAAAATGTCGTACGATACTATACCAGCTGAAGTATCACGATACCAAGTAGTATCACGATACCATCCATGCAGTGTTGTCAGTTTAAAATTAAATTCTACAAAATGAATCAAAAATGAATAAATAAATAAATTAAAACAGACAATATTTTTCTCTGAATACTTAATGTGAATTAATGACTGGCTATTGTTTTCCCTGAAATTATGTAAACAAAACTCCTCTTAGCACTGCACAGAAGCAGCATGAAGTGACATTTAGATGTGGCATTTGTACATTTAGACTATTTATTATTTATAATTGAATAAAATATTTTATGGGATTAATGTATTTTAAATACAAAATTCTGAATGTAGAAATATGTTGGAAAACATGTATATGCCTAGTTTTAGAAAAGAAACTGGTAAAAACGGCCAGCAGGTGGCAGCAGTTCGTTATTGAATCACTGAGTCATTCAAACGATGCTTTCAAAATGGCTGAATACTGCCGGAGCGAATCAAATGACTGTTTTTATGAATGGTTTAGTGAATCAGTGATTCACCCAAGCCAACGATTCGGATTCAGATTCGAACACAAAAGGAAACACCATATTGTAGCGCACAGACTTGATAATCATTGGGAAATTGCTGTTATTTGTTTTGCTCCGGCAACGATAGTGTTAATGCGGGAGTTCAGGACCCGGAAGAGAGAGACGAGCGAGTTAAGCGCGCATCCGCATACGAGAGAGAGAGAGACGAGCGAGCAGCCGCAAATCCTAGCAGCGGCAGATCGTTCAGACATTACGATATAAAGCGTATACACACACCATACTACACAGAGTACAGCAAAAAGGCATTTGGCAAACAATGTTTCTGTTAATTTGAACATGCATGCCAGCATTTTAAATAGTGTGCCAGCCGTGCATTCAACATATATTACGGTATGAACGATACTACCGTTTAAAAAATGCAATGGCACCGCGGGTATTTTTAAGCTTTAGTATCGCGATACTATCTTAGTACCGGTATATCGTGCAACCCTACCAGACACAATGAATGCATCCAAACCACACTTGAAATCTAAATTAAATTAGCAATATGCAAACAATGTGATTTATGCACTAAATCCAGCATGATATTTGCATATTTGTAAATGCTCGTGACTGAGGACTTCACAGCAAACTTCACAGCGATAGACTACCACCTAACATTTTTGCCTGTAATTTGCCAGTTGAGAATTTCTCAACTCTTAGACGCTTTCGACTGCTCTCAATGCTTTCTCCAATCCACTGTCAACCCCACAATTCCCTGTGAGAGCGTGTAGTTCGGCCCTCCATAGAGATGAATTAAAAGTCCCCACTCTGCTACCATATGAATTCAGTAAAACAAGCAGCAAAGTGCAATGCTAATGAAAAATAATTATCAAAGTAACATCAGAAACCTGCTTTTGGAGTACAAGAAGTACTGTATTAATCTCATATCAGACGTTCTATAGATATTTATAATTTTTTATAAATAATTTAAAGACTCTCTTTTGTAATATTTAAAAAGCAAAACATTGTTATCTTCCCTTAAAAATAGTACAAATACTGAGCCCTTTAAATACCCACGTAAAATCAAAGATCGGACTGTATTTATTACATTTTTTCATAAAAATATTTGTTTTGGTTTTACATAAAGAAGGTCACTTATAAATTGTCCAACACTGAACAGAACAACGCACTGACTGTATTTACTTCTATGGGTGTTTCTGGAGTCATCTGTGCATGTTATTCCACAGGAAGGAAGTGACTTTCCTTTTGGAGTGATGTCATATTGTACTGGAAAATAGTGTAACATTATGTGATCCAGTCAAGTCCCAATGAATGAAATCAAGTTCCATCCTACTTTTTTCTTTGTATTCAATGCTTTCCATCCAATAATTTAACATAATGGCGAAGAAATGTGTTGTGGTGTTCAGATTTTCTTAGACATTTTTGTGAAGCACAAAATGAGAAGTTTGGGTTTGTTATCGTTCTTTAACAGAATTAGTGGTTTTCATGACACATGGCCAAACCTGGAGAAATGGTTTGGTGACCAGCAGAATATTCTTGTGAAAGTCACGGCAGATGTAGACGAGGACGCTCTCTTCAGTAACGTGAAGATAGTTCTGATGGACACCATGGACTCAGCTGAAAAAGGTAGATTCACTTAACCCTGTGAAACCTGACATGAAAATATATATTTTTTTTTAAATGAAAGTTTATTGAACATTTAAACAAAATATAAAAACTACAAATTAAGATAAGCTTGCATATGTGGTTTTATTGAGGATAAACGCTTCATTTTGATTCAAACTGAGCAAACATATGCAAGTTGGTGCAGTTGCTGATATTTATTTATTCTCCATAATTGTCTACAAGTAATTTAGCTTGCTACAGACTCATTGAAATGTTTTGCAGACTTGACAGTTTGAAAATCTCCCATTATTCAAGCATTTATATTTCCTTTTGTAAATTCATGCCTAGTGAAATATGCTCTCTGATCTCCCCACAGGAGCAGCTCTGGGTCACTCCAGGAAAATGTCTACGTCGTCCTCAGCTGAACACATCCATCCAAAGAGAGCCTGCTCTTCTAAGTCTAAAGCATCTACTCCAAAATCTGCTGGACGGCGTTACGTGGAGGAACCTTTACCCAAGGCACATGCACACACATAACACGCGGTCTCTCAGAAGACTGGCAGATTCTGATTAAACATGAACAAATGACATCCAAAAAGTCAGTTTGATTTGTAATATCAGATGGAGGGCTGGTTTAATGTTACTCAGACGGAGGTGTGACAGGCTGGTGTGAGCGTAAACATGCAGTCTGCTAACTGAGCTTGCGGGTCAGATGAGATCAGATGTGTTTGACAAGGACTCCATTAAAGAGATATTAATAAAACCATATCCTGAAAGAGATTGATGTGCTGTGAAAACTGTAACGGCTAATCAACAGAGCTAAAACCAGCATTGTAACTTTCAGAACTCAAAACGTCCTCCCCATTTAGAGAATCTGTTTTAACTAAGATGAAGAAAATGACTGATTTTCTGATATCTAAAAGATATACACTACCTCTTCAAATGTTTGGGGGTTGGTAAAATCTTTTTAATGCTTTTGAAAAATCTTTTACTCACCAAGACTGCATTTATTTAATCAAAAATGCAGTAAAAATAATATTAATAATATTAAATAATAAATATAATATAAAAAAATTATATTATTACAATTCAGAAAAACAGTTTTCTATTTGAATAGAGCTTAAAATGTAATTTCTTCCTGTGATGCGCAGCTGTATTTTCAGCATCATTAATCCAGTCTTCAGTGTCACATGATCTTCAGAAATCATTCTAATATGCTGATTTGCTGCTCAAGAAACATTTTTATCATCAATGTTCAATCAGTTTTGTCACGATTCTTGGATAATTAGGAAGTTAAAAAGAACAGCATTTATTTAAAGTAGAAATTTAATATAGAATGTCTAATATAGGGATTATAGTGTATAGAGGACAAAAAAAAACGTTTTAATATGATAAATATGTATATGACCCATTTATGTCACGTCAGTTTAGCTTTTCTGTTATGTTGGTCACTTTTGCAGGAGATCCCAGAGTATCTTATGCCTTACTGGGAGAACGTCTGTAACTCACACGTGATTAACATCAAGACAGTGATGCAGAACCTCCGCAGTGAACGTGAGCTCATCATTCACCACCTCTACAGCATCCGGTGAGAGAGCAGTGCTTGTGTGTGTGTCGTGAGGCCTGTGTGTGTGTGTGCGTGTAACATTATGTGTGTGTTTGTATGCTTCAGGGAGAACTTCAGGCAGCACCTACAGAAGCCGGATCTGAAGCAGGAGTTTGTTAGCGCGTGGCAGCGTGATTATAACAGCGTTCCTGACAACATCAGAGAGGACGAGGAGACCAAAGGAGAACTCCATCAAAGACTGGATGTGAGACAATCTCCTACACTGGAAAAAATTGAAGATTTTCTTCAGTATTTTTGTCTTCTTTTCCAGGACAAATATCTAAACATTCTAAAATCAAGATACATTTGCTTGAGAAGGAAAATTCTAAATGTCTGTGTTAATCAATTCTACTAATGGGGTAAGAAATCGAATAGGCACCGATAGGCTTAGACAGCGCTGTTGTGCTACGGGCGTCCCGAGTTCGACTCCCACTCGAGGACCTTTCCTGATCCCGCCCCCCTCTCTCTCCCACTTTGTCAATCTGGTCTATCATAATAAAGTGCAAAATGCCAAACAAAAAGAAAAGCAAACTTGCTCTCCTTTTGAAATTAAATACATTTTTGTTACCCCACTGGTAGATATGTTTTCGTGTATTAATTATCAACTCATTTAATTTTAATAACATTTTCAGAAGACCCTTAGGTAAATGTATCTTTATTTAAGAATGTTTATGATATATATTTGTACCGAAAAACATAACAAAAAAACAAATGTTTCTTTAAACAAGTGTTTTTTCTTTTCTTTCTTTCTTTCTTTCTTTCTTTCTTTCTTTCTTTCTTTCTTTCTTTCTTTCTTTCTTTCTTTCTTTCTTTCTTTCTTTCTTTGTTTTTTGTAACCTCTTAAAAAAATAAAAAACCCACAGAAGTTACATATTTTTACTGGCAAAACATACTATATTTAAGCAAAAAATAAAAATATTTAGCAAAATATTCTCAAATGTTTATTCAAAAAGCAAAAATTAGTGAAGATTAGGAGAAAGCCTTAAAATGTATTTGCAGAATATTTATTTGCAATAAAGCAAGGAAAATGTTTCATTTGTTTAATTATTTGTTTATATTTTTTGTTTAATTTTATGTGTAATGTTTTTAACGTTTTTTCTTTTGTATATTTGTTTTGTGTTAAGATTTGATTTGTGTTACATTGTATTTACTGTTAAAAATGAACAAACAAAGCAGTAAATATAATATTCACAGCTGCCAAAGTTTTGGTGCAAAAGTTTTCCGTTAATATTTGTTTGCTGCAAGATTATCACAAATTAGCTGCAAATGAACAGTTTTCACAAAATTAATTGAACTCCCTAAATTGAAATGCTCATTTAACACATTTAACTCATACATTTATGCTTATTTTCATATGGCGATCAGCGTGTGTTGTGTTTTTGTGCAGGACTTGCGTGAGCGTCTTTGGGACATCTGTGATAAGCGTAAGGAAGAGACGGAGCAGGAGAGAGCAGGTGTCATTGATGATGGCTGGTTAGATGATCACACAGCTGTTCTGATCAACCATTATTCTGCATTAATGCAGGTAACACACACACACACACACACACACACACACGTTCTCTCTAAAACATCACAAAACATCTGTCATGAGTCTGATGGTTCTGCTCATGTCTCTGTGTGCAGATAGAAGTGGGCCGCTTCCAAGACTCATTGTGTCTTTTGAGAGATTATTACACAGCGATGTGTAAAACTGCATTTCCTGACTCTACACGTGGTTTCACTCGTGTCCCATTGATCGACATCACTGCAGATGACCATGTCGAGCTAGAGGAACCAAAAATGTACGAAGGAACCTTACATACTCTATCGTGTTTTATTATCATGCCACATAAATTACAGGCCTATAGATCTTTTGCCGAGCTACTGTCTGTCTCATAATATATAACTTGCATGACCGTGTTTAGAATAAAATGATACTATTTTGCAGTGTGCAATCTGTGCATGCAAATTTTCACCAATTCTGTTAAATCTGTTTCTTGTCTGATGGTGTCAGTGCAGTTAAAGAATAATAAATAATATGATATGAATTGCCTTTTAAGCATTATGCAATCTTAGCAATAACGTCTGCTGTTTTACATGCTAGTTTACATTAATATACTGTGCATTAGCATTCAGTTCTGAACATAGAAATAGCTTTTTACTGTAAAGTTGTTTAGATAGACTCTTTAATGTGGTAAAATATAATAAATTCATATTTTAGCCCTGCTCCTGCACCGCCAGAGAGACTCACAAAGGGTGCTGAGGAAAAAGACTCTGAAATGGAGGACCAGAAGAAAACTAAATTGTATGTGTGCTTTCCATTTTTGATCATGATATAGGCTAAGCATGTTTGTTGAATAACTGGATGTGTTTGTGCTGTCAGGTTTCCATTGGTTTCCTGCAGATCTCCCACTTCTGAGCTGCTCAGACAGGTTCTGCATCATCCTGATGAGAATCTACTGCAGGAGTTCATCCAGACAGCACTCAGCGCCATCAGGAGCATGGTGTGTGTTTATATCAGTGTGTCTCATAATGCTGTTGCTGGAAAGCTTACAAATATAGGGTCCTGTTTTGCCAGTAGATAATCATTTGAGAACACTGGTATTGCTAAACCTCAGCTCCCTTGAAAATCAGTTATCAGCAACTTAACTATAGGTTGTGATCTGTCTTTACTTTAGCAGGAAACAGTGATTACGGTAGCTACACTATATTGCCAACTCTTCTAATGAAAGGTTTGAATTCTTTAGTAATTTCCATGTGTGCAACAGTTTTGAAGTGTTTGAAATGACTGTACCCATATGTCATTGGTGTTTGGTGATGAGTTTTTGGCTCAAGGCCTGCATTTAGTCACACCAGAAGTGTTCAGCTGCTTTCTGCAGACCAGTCAAGTTCTTCCACACTGACTGAATCATCATTTCTCTTTGATTCTTGTCTTATACACAGAGACACTGTCATGTTAGAATAGAAAAGGGTCCGGTCCAAACTGTTGCTATAAAATTAGAATCACATAATTCCCTAGAATATCATTATGACTAGACTAGACTTACTTTATTTATCATTGTCAGAATACAACGAAATTTAGAGTGGCGGCTCTCATGACAGTAAACATTAAACACATGATTAAAACATACTCCTTAAGTAACATAAACCTTGCACATTATTGCATATCCTTTCACCATCTTTAATAACTATTAAGGTTGTCCATAATTATTGTAGAGGAATAGAAGTAGTAATAGGAGGTGTTAATACAGATACAGCTTTTGCAAAGAAGCTATTTGTCCTGGATTTTAAAACCCTGTACCTCTTCCCAGACGGTAAAGGGACAAACTTTCTGTATCCTGGGTATGTGTGATCCACAATAATGCTGCTGGCCTTAGTGTGTAATCGACTAACATATACAATGTCCAGGCTCAGGAGATTATTATCCGTTGTGCAGTTTTAACCACACAACACAGTTCTCTACGATTTTCCCCAGTACAACTTGCATACCAAACAATCATCCCATAGGGCAGTACACTCTCTATGACACAATGATAGAAATTCACTAGGAGCTGTGTGGACAGCCTGCTTCATTTTTCGGAGGAAAACCAGTCTTTGTTGTGCTTTCTTTGCCAGATGTGAGGTGTTAATGGACCAAGTGAGATCTTTTGTTATGTAGACTCCCAGGAACTTGATGTAATTTACCCTCTCCAGTTCCTCTCCATTAATGTGCAGAGGAAAACGGGTAGTCTTCTTAGACCTCCTGAAGTCTACAATGATCTCTTTTTCTTTTTTTTTTTTCAATACTAAATTATGGTCCTCACACCACTGGACAATATGTTGCACCTCCTCTCTGTAGGCCGTTTCTTCATTTTCTGAGATAAGGCCCACAATGGTGGTATCATCAGCGAACTTTACTATAGCATTACAAGGATGAATTACAGCGCAATCATGAGTGAAGAGGGTAAATAAGACAGGGCTTAGCACACACCCCTGTGGCATACCTGTATTCATGATAATAGTTGAAGAAGTGCAGTCGCCTATTTTAACATTCTGGGGCCTATTGTTTGTGGCGCGTTTATGATGATGTCACGGCAGTAGAGGCGGCGCAATTATAACGACGCGTGAATAATCCCGCCCACTCTATAGCGGTACTAAACTGCAGTGGAAACGCAAACCGACCCGAACTGAGCCGTACCGTACCGAGCCGTGCCGAACCGTACTGTACCATGCAGTGGAAAAGCGCCATTAGTTTAAAAAGTCCAGCTGCATCAATTCCCAAATCACTCAATTTACACACAAGTTTGTGGAGTATGACAGTATTAAAAGCGGAACTAAAATCAATAAACAGAGTTATATGCTTAAACATTAAGATTTGTACTCATGGAAATTACTAAAGTAGTCAAATCTTTCATTAGAAGGAATGTATGTAAAAACATACAATATAGTGTATGTGAGAAAACAAATAGTACTTTTATTTAAGTTAAATACACATAAAAAATGACCAAAAGTGACAGTTTATAATGTTACAGAAGATTTCCATTTCAAATCAATGCTGTTCTTTTGAACTTTCTATTCATCAAACTGCATCACGATTATCACAAAAAAATTATTAAGCAGCAAAACTCTTGTCAGCATTGATAAAAATAAGAAATACAAATACAAATCAGTATATTAGAATAATTTCTGAAAGATGTGACACTGAAGACCGGAGTAATGATGCTGAAAAGTCAGCTTTGCATCAGAGGAATTTATTCCATTTTTAAATATATTCACAGTGAAAATGGTTGTTAAATTTGAATAATAATTCACAATGTTACTGTTTTTTGATCAAATAAGTGCAGCCTTTGTGAGCATGAGATCTTTCAAAAACACGTAATTTATAAAAGACGTTTGAAAAGTAGCGTATGTTTCACAATAATGTTGATTCTTTTATATACAGTATACATGCACACTTAGACATTTCGAAATGTGTTTTTTTTTTTTTTTTTTAGTATAGTGCCTACTCAGAATTCTGATCGGCTGAGCTGTATTTGTAAAATGTCAATATACTTACCTCTGACTGTGCCTCTGTCTTCATGTGTGTTTGCACATAACTGTGTGTCAGGTGGCGGCAGAGACACAGCAGCGAGAAGAAGAGGAGGGTGATGAAGAACAGAAGCTGATGGAGGCACAGAGAGTGCAGACTTCAAACTCTGCTACAGACAATAAGAAAGCTGGGAAAAAGAAAGGTGAAGAAAAGCCACCACTCCGTCATTTATAATGTGAGTTTCAGCTGTGTTATGTGTTGACACTAATGAGTGTGTGTTGTTTTAGGTGCTCCAACCCCTCCGCAGGAGCCCAGTCCTCAGCCCGTGGTGGAGAGGAACCCCGAGGAGGTCAAGAGGAAAGCAGAGAGGAAGAGAATCAAACAAGAATTCATAACTGCACTGAAACGTGAAGGTATGCCGTGAGCTAGCCTCAGCTTCAGGATGTTGTGTGTTCGTGTGATGTGTAAACAGAATGATTTACGTTTGTGTGCAGAACATGCAGTGAAGCTGCGTCTGGAGCTGATAAAGGCTCATGCGCTGAGAACGATGAGCAGTTTGCAGCAGAGAGCAGAGCAGGTCTACGGGAACATGGAGGAGTGGCTGGGAACTCGCTTCCTGTCTGAGATGAACAGGTGAGAGGAAGATAGATGGAGAGATGGATGGGTGAGCAGAGATCTGGAGAGGATGAGAGAACACTGTATTGGCTCTCTTGGTTGCAATTGTCCTGCAGAGACCAACTTAAACAATAATTGGGAATATTAGAATTTCACTCCAAATCACATTGGCTAAATTAGCTGACTCTTCAAATTAGCATAAAATGAATTAGTAAAACAAAAGCTATGATGTATACATTTTTCTTGTGCAATGAATTCTTAGTCAACCTATTTTTTATATTAGATATTTGTATATTACCTTTTAGATATATTTTCTTCTGTTTATTAAAAGTTAAATAGTTAATTTTTTCAGTAGAACAAACACTTGTATGTATAAATTAAAAATTTTATTTTACACACACACACACACACACACACACACACACACACACACACACACACACACACACACACACACACACACACACACACACACACACACACACACACACATGCACAACAGAACTTATAAAACAGGAGAAATAATTGACAATATGACATATTCTTAACATGTTTTAGGACAATAACCTAACAAAACCAATTGTGCTTCTCATCATACTGTACACGTTCATAACTTTATATGTGCTTAATATGTTTGTGTATTTTTACTAGTATCGACCAGCTGACAGAGTTGGTGCGGCAGCACATTGAGAACGGAGTTCAGATTCATCATGAGCTGGTGCTGCAGAGCGCTGATTTCTGTGTGGATGGAGACACACTTGTCGTGGCGAGTCCGTCCCCCGCTCCGCGCCGATCCCTGCTGGAGCAGCCCAAAAACAGCACTCTGACTGTCCAACAGCTGCACATCCTCTGCACTCAGCTGCACAAGACTGCACCTACCGGTCAGAATCAGCATTACTCAAACTAACATCTCATTAAAAAAATTATTCATTAAAAAAGGGATAGTTTACCAAAAATATATAAATAAATGCAGTCATTATTCATTCACTCTCATGTTGTTCCAAAACTGTAATTTTGGGTAAACAAGTCTTGGGTGCAAAGCCCAGCAGAAGTGAACTGAATGCAACATGTTTCAGTTTAAGCTAGTTTACTGTACTTTCTTGTTTGTGTATTGTGTGATGTGTTCAGGTCGGATGTGCAGTAATGAGTTGATTGACGTTCTGCATGAGTTAACCTCTCTTCACATGGGTAGTGATGTCCTGCCTGACCCCTGGATACATATCACCCCCTCACAGGTACATCTTCCCTTAGCTAAATGATAAACTCCTCCATGGTTTCTTGTGCATATTTGGTAGCAATTATTTATACTTATTTTCTTTTCCCAACCAACCAACTTGCTTAAAGAATGGGGATGAAATGTATTCATTTTAAAAGTGTCTTCATTGCTTAGGCTTGGGTGTATAAATAAATAGATGGAAGACTTCCCCAAACAGATTTCACAACATTTTTAAGTTTATCACTCAAATTCCCTGCGTTAACTAACAAAAAACTGCTTGATATGAAAGTGACTTCTGTGTGAGCTTCATTAATCATTACACTATTGACAGATTTAGCCAAAAATGCACTAATGTGACTCCCTTTACAGACAAGCCTGCTTGTACTTGCATGATAACACACGTGCTATTGGTTGTGTAGGTCGATGAGCTGGTGTGTGTATTAGCTCTGGATTCTGAGATGCTGGACTGGCGTCAGTTTCTGCTCAGTGCGGCTCTGCCGTGGCCGTTTCCCTCTCAGACTCAGCTGTTAAAAACCCTCCAGCGCTACAGAGCTGTCGACACGGCAGGAACTGGACTCATCACACAAGAACAATATGCACAGGTCTATTACACTCATAGAGCATCACTGAAACATTAAACTACACACAGACCTATAAACAACAGATTCTTGTAGTATAATCACTTTTACAGCATTTTAATAATTCAAATATGGTTCTATAGTTAATTTTATTTCAACCGCATGCTGTTTCTACAGTTAAAATGAATGAAAGCAAGCCTCATTTGTATAACCTTGCCTCATTTATATATGCCTATAAGTTCAATATATTATGTGTTTTGTTTTTTGATCAGGTTGAATTGTGGTTTCCCAGTGAAAGAGATCTTCCTGTCCCTGGTGACCCAACTGAACCTCTGGTCTATGACAGACTAGCCAATCTTAAGAAGGTAATGCAGCAGGTTAAAATACTTTTTTGAACTTCAAATGGGTCATATTTTTTATTGTTGATGTTTTTGTTCATGGTACCATTTACATTTTTACCTGTCTTTATTTTTTGCTGCAGTTGTCTACATCTCCCATCCCGTAACAGCATCTTTCAAAGATGTATTGTGAAGTTACAGTGTCTTTTCATAGTACATAGTAGATGAGTTTGTTTCCAACAGAACAGATTTGGAGAAATGTAGCATTACATCACTTGCTCAGCAGTGGATCCTCTGCAGTGAATGGGTGCCGTCAGAATGACAGCCTAAACAGCTGATAAAAACATCACAATAATCCACTATCCAGTCTCTCACTCAGTGTTTGCAAAGAGAAAAGCTGCATGTTTGTAAGAAACAAATCCATCAAGGCATTTTTAACTTCAAGCCTTATACATGTTTTTAAAGGGATACTTCACCCCAAAATGAAAATGTTGTCATTAATCACTTACCTCCATGTCGTTCCAAACCCGGAGAAGCTTTGTTCGTCTTCGGAGCACAATTTAAGATATTTTGGATGAAAACCGAGAGGTTTGTGACTGTCCCATTGACTGCCAAACAATTAACACTGTCAAGGCCCAGAAAAGTATGAAAGATATCATCAGAATAGTCCATCTGCCATCAGTGGTTCAACCGTAACGTTATGAAGCTACGAGAATACTTTTTGTCTGCAAAAATAACGACTTTATTCAACAATTCGTCTCCTCTGTGTCAATGTAGCACCATTTTGGAGAATGTCCACTGGATCCAAACAGCATATGCTGTTCTACGTCAGCCGCACCGCACGGATACGTCTTCTACGTGTATTTACGCTTTGATTTGAACGAAAACAGCGTATCCGGTATGTGGCTGACACAGGGGTGGAGTAACACTTTAAATTGTGTTCCGAGGACGAACGAAGCTTTTACAGGTTTGGAACGACATTAGGGTAAGTGATTAATGATACAATTTTCATTTTGGGGTGGAGTAACCCTTTAACTCATTCTGACGGCATCCATTCACTGCAGAGGATCCATCGGTGAGCAAGTGATGTAATGCTACATTTCCCCAAAACTCATCTACATCTTGAATGGTTGAGTAAATTCTGAGCAAATTTTCATTTTTGAGTGAACTATTCCCTTAACTTTGACTGCAACTGTGATGTTTCCCAAAAGATGTTCTGAATAGACCGATGAATAGATGTTCTGTGTATGAACATATAGGTAATTTTTTCCTTGTTTCTGTGTGTAGTGTTTCTTCAGTCTGTTTGCGAGCACACATTCATCTCCGCTGATGCTGGACTATCTGAGGATGCTGCTGTATTTCTGCTGTCATCCTGAACCGGCTCAGGGCTTCACCAGAGCACTCAGCCTCGTGATCGGACACACACTGCACTATAAACACACCAGCCCCCTCACACAGGTACACACACTATCACATGGTTAACAGAAAAAAAGTCCTGTTTATAGAAAATTTGCATTGACTTCTCATTACTGTAATGCCCCAAAAATAATGTATTACTGAAATTGCGAAATATTTGAAATGTGTTTTCAAGAGGTTCACTCTGGTTTTGTTTCAAACCGCTGTGTTCCTGCTGTAGTCTGTGCTGTATATGGAGGGCGCTGGAGTGTGTGACGCTGATGAAGAGGAGAAGAGGGGGGTGGAGTCTGATGAAGTGGGCGTGTCTGTGGATGATGTGCTCAGAGTTCTGAGTCATGGAGATGATCGTGTCTCCTCACGTCCGAACCGCTTCCAGCCTAACCACAGGAGCAGAGATGAACTCAGAGAGGTAGAATATAACAGCTCTACTCCAAAACTAAATGATCCCAACTTTACCCTCTTTTATTTGAACCATTTTAATGTAAACTATAAAAAAAGGAAGTATTTCTATTTAATCTATTTAAATACTTGATCATTATGTGCACGTGTCTGTGTGTTAGTCACTCATAACTGTCTTGTAGATGTTCACTGGAAAGTATTTCACTTAGTTTCGGAACAGAGTGACGTGTTTCTGTAGATCTGTAGATGGTAAAGAGTCTGTGTGGAACTGTGTTTCATGTGGTGTTGTGTGTTCAGGAGCTGCTGAAGGTGTTTAAGGAGTTGGGCTTTAAGGGTGAGGAGAAGATACCTTTCACCACGCTGTCCCAGCATCCCTTTCTGCAGGACCTGATGGAAAGATCCTCACAGTACCTGCTTCCTGTGAGTGTAACGAATAAATACGTGATCTCACACACACACTACAACCGAGCTCAGTGGTGAGAGCTTTTTGGCCCCCAAAAAAAAGATTATTATTATTTTAGTGATTGAATGATCTCAACACAGAAGATTCCAGTCACTAAATATGTCAATTCTGCTTGCAATAATACACGTCCATTTGAAACATTTTATGTTCCATGAAATATTTGTTTCAATAGGAAATACATCAACACGAAAAATGCACTTGTCAAGCCTTTTTAAGAGTCTTTATTGTAATTGCATGTGTGAAATACAAATGAAGGTTGTGCTTTTATTAATTATGATTACATTTCTTCCGTACAGGACATTCACAAAGTTTTCCAGATCCAACAAACTGAAGATCTTACAAGCTTCTCAACATGATGAATAATAAAAGCAGCACACACCAACAACATTACATGCATTATACACTAATATACTGGAATAATAACCGTAAGTGGGACAAACATTAAAGCTGTATTTGGCATAGAAATAGTTTAATTTAATGTAATGTATATGTAAATGTATCATGAACGCATGAAGAGCAGTGATTTGCTGTAAACTCAAAGATGTCATTCTAAATGTATTTATTTTGGTGAAGATACACATTTGTGTATTCTTGTCTCGCATTACTGTGATTCTGTCAAATCAGTTCATTTGGTGTTAACTTTGTGTGATTCAAAGATGATTTGATGTGGACGCTTGAACATGATCGCTTACAGAAAACAGCTAAATATTAAGATCAAAGTAACATCAGCACAAAAAAAATAAAAAGTAAAAATTACATAAATAATATGTGTGAATGATTTGTGTTAAATGAGTATGTATGTGAATATCTGAATACACAAGTAAGAATGAAAATGTAAAGAAAATACAATAAAGAATGATCTATAACTGTCTCTGCTCTTTGTCAAATGAATAATGTTCACTCTTCTGCTCCCTTGGCATGAATCAGACCTAAAATCACCTGCAGGTGAGATACATGGCTTTACATCAATCAAAAATAAGAGAAACAGAACATAACCTTTAAACAATCTATCATCGCTAAAAATGATGTGCGAAGTGAAAACACATAATGACATTGACAAATCGCAGTCTGATTTTTAGGTCTCTCAAAATGTAAGGTTTTGCAGTCACAAAAACAATGGCAGCACAGACGTGAGAATAGATTCATTCAATTCTCGACGGACTCTGTGGTGACTTCTGCCTTTTCTGTGAAGAATCACTCTTGAAATCTAGGGGTTTTGATGCCGAGAGTTTTCTGCAGAAAGGCATCTCTCAAATGTTTTTTGTCTCCTCCTTAGTGTCTCTTCTAGTCATGCTCAACACAAAACATATGCGTTTTCCTTACACATACAATTTGCTTCCTTCCTAAAGAGAAGGAGCCCTAAGACGTTATAGTAAGGAAAGAGGTCCCATACAGATGTTTCCTATATCTAGGGTCACCACAATCCATTTATGCAGGCCTTGTACACACACAGTCATACATATATATATATATGATTATAATGGAAGAATAACTTGATACATAAATTGCTAAATTCAGATTATATTCTTAAATTCTTGATTATACTTGATTAATTCATATTTTGACTCATAAAAATCTTCTACACTCTTCAGCACTTTCCATTTCAATGTTCCATTGGATTCTGTTGCTTGCAGTAGGCTTCTATGACACTGACGATATTTGACAAACCTTTTATCTTAGCCTTTGCTCTAATGTTTTCTAGGATGGGCTGCATGGAACAGGCATATTCCATAACGCTCCAAGTTTTATCTTCTGTTTTGTACTTATAGCCACCACTGTGGACACCAATCAGATTACAGTCTACATCAAAAACTGGAGAGCCAGAAGATCCGTGATAGAAACAAGAGTTATAAGTAATCTGGTTTTCATATGCTGAAAAGTCCCATTTCTGTTCCAACAACACCTCATTCATAACATTAATTAAATGTTGATTCTCAGATATATGTTTCTGTCGATTCTCCCTCTCAATGATGAAGCAGGGGTCCATTTTCTTAACCCCTTCACCTGGATGTCCCACTATACAGATCTGACCTCTGTTAATAGGAGTGTTTGGATGGTAATCATCAATCAATTTAGGATACTCAGCAATGTTTTCAACATCATCAAGCTCAAGAAGAGCATAGTCAAGATACCTTCCTTTATCATCGTTTCCAAAAAAGTAAGCTGTGAGTTGTTTAACTGGTATGTGCTTGCTATCCTCTGAATCCAGGTCTTCATAACCAAATACAGCTGTGAACTGTGCAGCGTTAACTTGTGTAACATCAATAGATATTCCTATAACATGAGCATTAGTGAGGATGTATCTGTCGAAGAGCAAGAAACCGGTTCCTAAAGCAGACCCTCCCTGTCGAATCTGACATACAGAGTCAGAGAGCTTCATGAGCTGCTTTACTTTCTTCACCTTCAAGAAATTCTCAATACTCTTACCATATTCTGCTCTGAAGAACTTTTGGACCTCAGACTTGTTCTTTAGGTTCTCTCGCTGCTTTAATGTTACCAGTAAATCTTTAAACTGATCACGCAGAATTCCCAGAATCTCTTCAGAATTTACAATGGGTTTAGCAACATACCGTTTAGATGAAGGATTTGTGAACTTTGTGCTTCCATCTTGTTTTTTTTCTTGCTCAGGTTTGATGGGTTTTGATGCGTTTGAAGTCAGAAGACTTGATCCCACAGTTTCTGCCACATCAGCGTCTGAAGCTACATTAGGTTCAGTCTTGACAAGAGTCAGATCATCTTGACTGTCTGGCTGATTCTTATCACTGACAACAACTACCTGGAAAGCCTTTCCGTCAAGATCATCTACAGGTATTGACAATTCATGCTTTATCTCCCTATCATGCTCGCAACTAAATTCAGAGAGTGCACAGTGTTTCAGGAAAATGCCATTGATGAATCGACCATCACGTTTAAGAGCAGTTTTGATTTTCTCTCCTTTGAATGCATACACGCAGACATATTGTACTCTGCTCCTCAGGGCTTTGCTCTTCAGTAAGCGGAGCACCTTCCGTCCTCCGTCTTTTTTAACCCAGAAGGTGACTAACATTTCAGGCTTTCTTGCTTCTCTGAGGAGTGAGCCTGCAGTTGATTGTTGATTTGTAGAACTAGTTCCTTCATTTTTGATGAATGTTAAATAAACAACCTCATCTCTTTCAATGAGACAGCAGGGAAAATCTGTCTTCACAGCAGCTCTAGGACCTGGTCCGTTGGCTCTTTGGATGATTATTTCTTTCTGCATGTTGTTCTTTTTGACTTTTTCATTCCTAAAAATCTGGCTTGTATTAAGAGCCTCAAGCACAGTCATGGATGTATAACAGACCACTGAATATGTCTCAGAGTTTAAACAAAACAAGAAAGTGTGTTTTTCCTCTTCTGCTTTCTGTTAAAATGAGAAAAAAACATGTTATGTACACAAACATTCATATTAAGTCCACTGAAGAAATGTTTGTAATCAATGGTTATTAAATTTAATAACCTGCTGTAGATGTTTTGAAGATCCCTCTTCAACTTCTTAAAGGAATGATCCATTTGTTTCTTAAAAATGTCAAACAGTGATGTTAATACAGGCTTAACACTGTCTACAGCTTTTTATCATAATTTAAATCATGAAAAGGCCAAGTGATTGCAGTGTTAGGCTTTTTCACACCCAGCATGATGCAGCAAAGCAAAATCACAAACTGTCTATTAACAATAAGGTGGAGACAAATAAGGAAATTAAGTCAAAAATGTTTGCTGTGATTGACCAGTGATGTTTTATTACAGTAGAAACGTATTGTTTTTTGTTTGTTTGTTTTCAATTCCAGCTATTCTGCTGTTGTACAGAAGATATTAAAGTCGTCTAGTTCATGGCTTTGAGAATTTCAGAGAAAGATTATTTGGTGGCATTTGTATTAAGCTACTGATAAAATGTTTAGTAAGTAATTGATGATTTTGACATTGGAATATTAATAAACCTCAGGTACTGTGGTTTGCTATAGATCAGGGGTAGGCAACATCGGTCCTGGACTGCCGCTGTCCTGCAGAGTTTAGCTCCAACCCTAATCAAACACACCTGATCAAGCTAATCAAGGTCTTCAGGATCACGAGGGCTACAGGTAGGTGAGGGTTTTTTCAGGGTTGGAGCTAAACTCTGCAGGACATCAGCACTCCAGGACCGACATTGCCTACCCCTGCTATAGATCATGACAAGTTACCTTAAGCTTTTTGTTTCATAGCCCTAAAACTGTGGTTGAAAACAGTATGATTTTGTTAATCATTTAATACTCATGTTTATCTTGAAAATGTTAAAATGAATTATTTGTCTGTTTCTATGAATGTCTCACATTGGATGTTTCACATGTTCTGCTAGAGAGACAAAGTGTTGGGCTGTAAAAGCCAGTCTGTGGGGGGGGGGGGGGTTCTGTAGTTTCTAGGCAGAGATCTGCAGACAGACCAGTCTGCTAGCAGAACACTTCAAATGTGGGGCAATCAGTATTGTTTGGGCTGAAGACAATTCTTCAATAAAAACCTTTTTATTCTTAAAACATCCTTCGACTCGACTATCTTCATCCAAGACTTCAACCACATTAATGGCGTCACGAACAGGATTCTGAGGGAAAACATTGATTGACAATTGGCGAAACCAGAGCGAGTTCAGCCGGACACTCTCTTGTCTGAGAAAGCTTGCGATCTAGCCAGCACAGATAAACAAGGTAAGACAAAGATAAAATTACTTTGTCTAGTTAGGGACCGTGTGTTTTTTCGGGTAGGTGAGAGTTATGGTCCTCTGGTGAGAACTGAAAACGCTAAAATTATTCAGCCAGAAATCCCCAGAATCATAGAAAAAGAACACGAATTGAAGGTGGATGAATATTAAAATGCTAAGAGAACTGAGGATGATTGAGATAAAATAGAATTGAGATACGAGTTTTAATAGGAAATAATAATAATAAGGACAGAGGCGCGTGTTCTATTTCTAAAAATACAACCGAGTAGCAAGTTGTATAATACAACCGATGTGCAAGTTGTATTAAAGGGAATCAAAAATAGGACCGAGGCGCGTGTCCTAAAAATACAACCGAGGCGCGAGTTGTATTTAGTGAAATCGACCGAGGTGCGAGTCGATTGATGACCCTAAAAATTAATTAGAACTGATTTAGAAATTCTAGACTGAATGCAACTGAGTACGAGTTGTTTTGATAAAATTGAATAATAAAGAAAAAGGGATCACTGGTTAAACTATGTAGTATATAGTGTGGAAGAATTAATTCAAAAATTAATTAATAAGAATTAATGAACGAGAACCTAATATAAGTTAACTTACTGATAAACAGATCATAAACAGACTAATTTGTGACTGGGTAACATCTGTGAACGAACAGTAAAAATTAAGAGCTGGGGAACTGCTAAAATGTTATATTGACTGCTATTATTCACTAATTAGGATATAGATATTAACTGCAAAGATTAAATAAATATAGATTAAACGCACATCACAAAACCCAAATAATTGAATTTGGCCCGTGTATTGTAGAAGCTGAAACTATGCTCCTGTAGGCAGAAGTGTACGACAGTAACCATCTGTTTCCAAGGGTAGGAGCTGTTTACCACACAAACACAGACAGACATGGATGAGGTTAGAGAAAAAAAAAGGCTATTAGGAATAAGCCTCTAACCCTCTGCCTAGCATGGGACAAAAGATACCGAGCGCCCCGCCTCCATACAATGAAAAACTGACCATGGCTGAGCTTCCAGCATTTTGCAAAAGGGAAGAAAAACATGTAGGGATATATCCAGTGATTTCAGAGGGAGAAGAAACCACAGTGAAAATAGTGGCAGGAATGCTTAGATTAAAAAGCATAAATTAGGCGGAAGATAGTGACAGTATGACTGGCCAGAGAGAGTCAGAACAGGCCCAAATAAGGGAAGACCGACAAGATAGTAGAGAGAGGGGCAGACAGATGAGTAACTTTGAACCGAATGCAGAAAGCACCCCATTTGAAAAAACTGGAGCAAGGGAATTAGGAGCAGGGTTATTAGAAATAAGTGAACAAGCAACTGAACTGGTAGATGAAATAGCAGACAAACACGAGGAGCTAACCAAAAAAAATAATGAAAGATTAATGGAGGAAAATCTCCTTAAAGAATTAAGAAAAATGGAACTCCAAAATATGAAAGAAAGACAAAAGGGAAACTGGGATGGGCAAACTTATTCAGATGGGTGGAACCAGCCTAAATTAAAGTTTAATATGGAAAAAGCCACAAATAAAGATGCGTTTAAAGAATATAGAGAAAAAGAGGCAGCAGAGACAACAGGTACCAGGTCAGGTAGGAAATATAAAGAGACATATGAGGGAGCAAAAATGATGCCACTATTAGTGGAAGGGACGTAGAAACATTAAAATCAAAGCTACCGAGCCTGAGGGATGGTGCGAATAGATGATAGCTGCTTTCGAGGATGAGACAGTGGGAGATATGATTGCAGTAGGGGATATTCAAGTTTTGCTGTCTAAGGTATTAACCAGGCAAGAGATGGAGGATATACTGGAGGACGCTGGCATGAAGGATGCTGTGAGCTGTGAGGATTGCAATGGTCAATCCCTAAACACGTACCGTGCTGAATTATGGGGGACATTGAGAGACAGGTTTCCCACAAAAATGTCCAAAAACAGGCAGCTGACGAAACCACTGACATCTAAGGATAATTTCGATCAATGGATAAATGAGCAGGTGCAACATTGGCGAAATATGACTAATGAAAATGTGACTTTTGATAAATCTTCCCTGTGTGCACAGCTGTTTAGAAGTGCCGTAAAGGAGGTGTTGCCTATCTCAGTACAGGGTAAACTGAGAGACATACCAGGACTGGATGAGATGGACCACGATCAATGGTCTGAGACTGTGAGACATTTCATTAAAACTCACCAGGAAGCAGAACTAGCTCTGGAAAAGCAGAGCAGAGAGGTCACTCGAAAGCTAGCACAAGCTAACCTGGAGCAGCTGAAAAAGGACAAGAAACTGAAAGGTACGTACGTAGTGAGGGGTGAGGCTGGAGGGTCTGAGGAGTCCACAGGGGGAAAGAAAGTAGAACTGACATCAAAGCCAGGGGATGGCCAAAGTCAGCAAACCCCCCAACCTATAGTTGTAAATGTGCAGCTACCACAGGGGTACCATCCTAAGGCTCAGGGAAGCTATAGAAGAGGATCAGGGCGAGGGAGGCCAATGACAAGAGGAAGAGGTGATGTAGGAAGAGAGAGAATAATTAAAGACAGGCAGTCAGTGGAATGCTATGGGTGTCATCGGCTAGGACACACAAGAGCCGAGTGTCATATACAGGTACTGGTCATATAATTAGAATATCATCAAAAAGTTGATTTATTTCACTAATTCCATTCAAAAAGTGAAACTTGTATAATGTATACATTCATTCCACACAGACTGATATATTTCAAGTGTTTATTTCTTTTAATTTTGATGATGATAACTGACAACTAATGAAAAAACCAAATTCAGTATCTCAGAAAATTAGAATATTACTTAAGACCAATACAAAGAAAGGATTTTTAGAAATCTTGGCCAACTGGAAAGTATGAATATGAAAAGTATGAGCATGTACAGCCCTCAATACTTAGTTGGGGCTCCTTTTGCCTGAATTACTGCAGCAATGCGGCGTGGCATGGAGTCGATCAGTCTGTGGCACTGCTCAGGGGTTATGAGAGCCCAGGTTGCTCTGATAACAGCCTTCAGCTCTTCTGCATTGTTGGGTCTGGCATATCGCATCTTCCTCTTCACAATACCCCATAGATTTTCTATGGGGTTAAGGTCAGGCGAGTTTGCTGGCCAATTAAAAAACAGGGATACCATGGTCCTTAAACCAGGGACTGGTAGCTTTGGCACTGTGGGCAGGTGCCAAGTCCTGTTGGAAAATGAAATCTGCATCTCCATAAAGTTGGTCAGCAGCAGGAAGCATGAAGTGCTCAAAAACGTCCTGGTATATGGCTGTGTTGACCTTGGACCTCAGAAAACACAGTGGACCAACACCAGCAGATGACATGGCACCCCAAACCATCACTGACTGTGGAAACTTTACACTGGACCTCAAGCAACGTGGATTCTGTGCCTCTCCTCTCTTCCTCCAGACTCTGGGACCCTGATTTCCAAAGGAAATGCAACATTTACTTTCATCAGAGAACATAACTTTGGACCCCTCAGCAGCAGTCCAGTCCTTTTTGTCTTTAGCCCAGGCGAGATGCTTCTGACGCTGTCTGTTGTTCAAGAGTGGCTTGACACAAGGAATGCGACAGCTGAAACCCATGTCTTGCATACGTCTGTGCGTAGTGGTTCTTGACGCACTGACTCCAGCTGCAGTCCACTCTTTGTGAATCTCCCCCACATTTTTGAATGGGTTTTGTTTCACAATCCTCTCCAGGGTGCGGTTATCCCTATTGCTTGTACACTTTTTTTCTACCACATCTTTTCCTTCCCCTCGCCTCTCTATTAATGTGCTTGGACACAGAGCTCTGTGAACAGCCAGCCTCTTTTGCAATGACCTTTTGTGTCTTGCCCTCCTTGTGCAAGGTGTCAATGGTCGTCTTTTGGACAACTGTCAAGTCAGCAGTCTTCCCCATGATTGTGTAGCCTACAGAACTAGACTGAGAGACCATTTAAAGGCCTTTGCAGGTGTTTTGAGTTAATTAGCTGATTAGAGTGTGGCACCAGGTGTCTTCAATATTGAACCTTTTCACAATATTCAAATTTTCTGAGATACTGAATTTGGGGTTTTCATTAGTTGTCACGTATAATCATCAAGATTAAAAGAAATGAACACTTGAAATATATCAGTCTGTGTGGAATGAATGTATACATTATACAAGTTTCACTTTTTGAATGGAATTAGTGAAATAAATCAACCTTTTGATGATATTCTAATTATATGACCAGCACCTGTTAAATCCATGGCCAGATCAACAATATACATTTTCACAGAACGCTACTGTAGGCCAGGACGTGGTGTTATCAAAAAGCGAAGATGAGGAAATAATTACAGAGTGTAAAATTAATGGAAATGTATGGAATAGCAGAATGGATGGATGGACAGCTAGATGAGCTAAGAGGAATACAAATAGAAAATGGAATTATGTCAGCCCAAAGAGCAGAAATAATGGCACTAACAGAGGCGTGTAGGATACTAGAGGGTGAGAAGGGAACCATATTTACAGATTCTGCTCATGGGTTTGGAGTGTGTCACTATTATGGAAAAATATGGGCTAGAAATAACTTTAGGAAGACCAATGGAAAACCAATTAAGCATGAAAAAGAGATCAGGGACCTGTTACAATCATGCTTGGGGCCCACGGAACTAAGTATAGTGAAGTGCGATGCACATCAAAAGGGGAAAGATAAGATCTCGTTAGGGAATAACTTTGCAGACCAAACAGCAAACGCAGCAGCAAAAAGAGAAACAGAACCAGGAAAAGGGATGTTAGTATTAACCAGGGCTCAGATAGCTAAAAAAACTGAATGCATACAAATAAGAGGACCAGAAGAGACAATCAAAGATCAACAAAAACAAGCTGGAGAGCAGGAAAAATTTGAATGGAAACTTAGAGGAGCAAACAAAGTAGGGGAAATATGGAGAATGCCACAAGGGCAGGTAGTGGTGACAGAACATTTGGAACAGATGGTCCTGTCACAAGCACATGGAGCAGGGCACAATAATAGGACGGAAATGATAGACACAATAATCAAACAAAACAACATGTGGTTTCCTAGAATGCAAGAGAAAGTTAATGAGTTTTTAACACGATGTAGCGAATGCATGACACAAAACATCAAAAGCGCACCACACCCAATTAGACACTTCCCTAGCCCTAAGGTACCCTTCACACAATTGGTAATGGAAATAAGAAATAATACCACGGTTTGGGGTGCAAAGTATATTACAGTGCGATAATGGACCAGGATTTGTGCCAAACATAGTTAAGAAAATGTGTGGGAAACTACACATAACAATTAAGTATGGGTCAGTCTATCATTCTCAGTCTCAAGGCAGAGTCGAACGAATGAATCAAACACTAAAAGAAAAGCTTTCCAAAATCTGTGCACAAACAGGCCTGAATTGGGTAACAGCGCTACCAATAGCCCTAATGGCGATAAGGGGAAGTACAAACCGCGGAACTAAATTGACACCTCACAAAATGGTTACGGGGAGGAGAATGCCAAGAGGAGACAGAGAAACGATAGAAATAGAAGACAACTCTAACCAAAATTCATGCAAGTATTTTTCAGACTGAATCCCGACCAAGAGAAACTCCAGACGAATCAAACAGAAGTGGACCGATAGCAGTGGGGGATCTGGTCTACATAAAAGTGTATCGAAGGAAGTGGGACGAACCCAGACGCGAAGGAGCATATGAGGTGACATCTGCCACTCCCACATCAATCAAAGTGCAGGGATCAAACTTCTGGTACCACATTTCACACTGCCTTAAAATAAACACTAACAAAAGCGAGGTAATAACACACGAAGCTAAGAACTTGTTCGAAAGCCTTGAGGAAGAAGCATTGGGTCACTGCATAAGTAAAGACTGTGCCCTAGGGGCAGGAATAGCCTTAGAATTTAGAAACAGATACGGGGTAGAAGAATTAGTGGAACAACAAAAGGGGGTGGGAGTGTGTGCATATGTAGAAAAGAAAGGAAGAAGGATACTACACTTAATTACCAAAGAAAAAGCGAGTGACAGACCCACTTATGACAACTTGGAACAGAGCTTAAGAAACGTCAGAAAGATCTGTCTAGAGCAAAACATAACCACTTTAGCTATCCCAAAGATAGGGTGTGGATTGGTCAGATTAGAGTGGTCCAAAGTAGAGACATTAGTTAACAATTTTTTTGGAGAATCAACCATACGTGTAAAGGTTTATACTCGTCCAAATGAGGATGTGGTGGTTGATAGTGATAGGACTGATGGAACTTAAGGGGATAGTGGGACAAGCGGCTGTGACAATAACGGCTGTAGAAAACTAAGAAAAGACAGTACAAATTGACCTATGTGACATAGTTAACTGTGGTGGAAACAAGAGAGCATGGAGGGGGTATGACATGTATGGGTGTGTATGGCTTTTGACGGTTCGCACTCCTACGGGACCCTGGTGTCACACATGGCATGATGTGAATTGGAGCGCCAAACCAAATTACAAGATAGCCAATAGAAATATCATAACCAATAAAATTCAAATATTCAGGGGTCATGGAGTAACAAAAGAAAATATAAATCCCCTGATAATAACAATAAGTCCTCTAAATAAGATGGATATATGGGTAACGATAGGAGTAAATGTGACTGGGACAGACCCAATGGGACTAGTAAGGATAAAAGTCAGCCAGACAGGAATCACCGCGACAACTCCATTGATAAGACCAGGAGTGTTGGAAGAGAGAACGGTAATAGTAAAAGAACTAGGCCAGGTAACAATAGAAGACACATTCGCAATAGAAACAGGGTATGGAGAAATGAGTGGCTGGAATGGGTAAAATATACGGCAAGAACAACCCAGGCACAAATTTGTTATTTCTGTGCAGCTGCACGACCAAATTTGGCCACAATGCCAGCAATGGGAAAAAGTCAAACATGCCTTATAAAATTATAAATTATTTAGAAAATGTAACAGGGTGTGAGGCGGATGAAATCAGATGCCCCGCACTAAAACTATCAATGCCTCCGAACGTAGTGGCCTATAAAAATAATTACACTTGCTATGAAAGAACCGAAGGAAGCATAGATAGGAAAATATTTGGGCCAGGGTGGTGTAGTAGAACAATAAAGGAAAATGAGACAGAGGTAGGAATACTGGTAAATCACAATCTAACACGAGCAGATATGTGGTGGCTATGCGGCGACCTGAAAATAAGAAGGAACCTACAAGGTGTTTGGAAGGGACAGTGCACACCTATAAATATGGTAATGCCGTTCAAAATAATAAAAGGTGTAGCAGGGGACATAAAGGAAGAACTAAAATGAGTTAAACAGTTAAGTAGGACAAAACGTGCAGTAACATCCCCAGGGGGATCATTTGATAATAGAGTATGGATTGATAGCATAGGAGTACCTAGAGGGGTGCCAGATGAGTTTAAAGGAAGGGACCAAGTAGCGGCAGGATTTGAATCACTTCTTTTTTGGTGGTCAACTATCAATAAGAATGTGGACTGGATCAACTACCTCTATTACAATCAACAAAGGTTCGTCAACTACACCACCCATGCTGTAAGAGGGCTTCATGAGCAATTAGACAAAACCTCGCTAATGACAGTACAAAATAGAATAGCGTTAGATATGCTTTTGGCTGAGAAAGGAGGGGTGTGTAGAATCATATGTTCAACCTGTTGTACCTTTATCCCAAATAACACTTCCCCAGACGGTAGTATCACCAGGGCACTAGAAGGGCTAGAATCACTGTCTAAAGAATGGGCTGAGAACTCAGGAATAGACAATCCACTCACTACTATTATGGAAAAATGGTTTGGATAATGGAGTGGGTTGCTGACCTCAATATTCACGGCCATTATGTGGCAGTAGCAGTGCTGGGTCTGTGTGGATGTTGTTGTATACCATGTATAAGGGGTTTGGCACAATGTGTGATTGAAACTGGAATGACTAAAGTAATGGCAGTTAGGGTAGAAGAAATGACCCCCTTGCGGGAAGAATTAGACTCATCCGAGGACTGGGAAGAGGAGAGCTGTGCAGTGTAATAAGACTGCGAGGAGGAATAACACGGCCAGGCAACAACCACTGGGTGCTAGTAACCTAGCCTACGGCCAGGCTCTCTACCTAGCGCAAAGCTAGTGAGCTGAAGACAACGAAGATGCATTGAAGATGCATTGAAGATGCATTTTTTACACATACACATATAGGATATATAATGTTAGGTCCATCTATATTAAAGGACAACCATCACAATTATCAACTGTTTTTGTACTAACTGTATTGTTTAAACGTTAATGAGGATTGGAAATCCTCAAAAGGGGGATATGTGGTTGAAAACAGTATGATTTTGTTAATCATTTAATACTCATGTTTATCTTGAAAATGTTAAAATGGATTATTTGTCTGTTTCTATGAATGTCTCACATTGGATGTTTCACATGTTCTGCTAGAGAGACAAAGTGTTGGGCTGTAAAAGCCAGTCTGTGCTGGAAAATTCCCCCAAAACCATACATCAAGTTAGGGTGCGGTACTAGCTGACACCAGCACGGGGGGGCGGGGGGGGGATAGTTTCTAGGCAGAGATCTGCAGACAGAATGGCGTTGTCTTTTTCACATGTCTGCTAGCAGAACACTTCAAATGTGTTGCAAATGTGTTGCATGCAACAAACGTGTTGCATGTGTTCCTACTTATCATTAGTTTCCATGGTTTTCCAATCTCGTCTTTAGTTTTGGTTTTGCTCTATGTATTACTCCATGTGATTCTCCTGAGTTTCTGAGTTAGATTAATGATGAAAGACTGTTCTGTGATATTTCTTGTCATTGTGTGCTTCAGTGCAGCAACCGTTGCTGATAATCACAAGCTTACCTGAACATTGTCACTGTCTTTTGATGACCCCCCAGATTCACTGTCTGGGGCAGTCTGCTTTTTCTGAAAGAGACAACAACATTACCATTGGAAATAAGTCTAAATCTAACGAAGAGGCTAAGCAAAGAGGATGAGAACAATAACAGTCACTCACAGGACTCAAAATGTCAGTCTGCTTCAGTTTTTTGGGTGATGCTTCAGACATGTTTTGTATCTGTGAATAGAACAAACAATGGTGATCTGAGCTTCGAGGAGAAAGACTTGTAACTTAATCTCACCTCGTTATTTTAACAGTATTACCTTCAAACTAAAAGTAGTTAAAATTCTACACTTGTTTTTTTTCTGCTGACAAATGTAATAATTAATTGTTCTTGTTAGCTTCTTCACACTCTTAATTTTTGCTTTGGCAAGTCTTAAAGTCACTGACAAAACAAAAACGATAAAAACGGTTCTCCAACTCTAGCCTCTCTCTTAGAGTAGTTGGGATTAAAAATGTCAAAATACAGTGTATTTCCTGAAGATAATGAGGTTCTCAACCTTTTTGCCCCCTAGACCCCTCCATAAGGAAATATTCCAGAGCCCCACACAAGACTTTTTGACCTCATTGTAGTAAATCCTCATTCATAGCAAACATATGAGAGTGGAGTAACATATCTTAAATCTGAGGAGGAGAATGGGTTTCCTCTTATCGTTCTACATAGCACCATTTGACAAAGGCGCTGTATAACACCTTTAAAGATATGGTACTATATAGCACTTAAAGTGGTTCCCCTATGATTACGAGCCAATAAACCACTTTTAGTACTATTTAGCGTAATGTTTTAGAGTATAGATAGATAGATAGATAGAAACCTTATTGTAATAATTTTAAATCATATTGTGCATAAAAAAAATCCCTATTTTGTTAGTACAATTAGGTAAATGGGGAGGGGGGTTACTGTATGGTGATTGAAATCGCAAAAAGACCTTAACTATTCAACAAAATGAAAAATTAATTTAGTGCTATATTTCATGTATGGCTTCTGACAGTGCTGCACGACCTCGCGCGATCAGAGTTCAAAGCGCGAGTAAGAGTCAGTGCTGGAAAGGGGATACTCGCTAGGTGTTACTGACTTTTTATCAATTACAGTACCTTAATTGGGGACCGGATCATGACAGTCAAGTCAAGTCACCTTTATTTATATAGCGCTTTTAACAATACAAATTGTAACAATATCAAAATAGGCAAATTGTGTCAATAATGTAAAATGACAGGATTTAACACTCAATTATCAGCTGAATGCATTTCATTATTGAATTTAGTAATGGCATTGTCCAGCTCAGTTCAGTTTAAATAATATCTGTGCAATCAAGTCAATGATTAGCAGACAGAACTGTCAAACTGTTTTTTTTAATATAATTGACAGGTTTTAATTCAGATAATTCTCTTGAAATGAACAGATAGGCCTAGCGTTCTTTCCTTATTCATTTTTTCTCAGTTTGATCAGTTCCTCAATTCAAGCCTGAAAATTGCGTAAGTTTCATGAAAAAAAACAAGGAAACTATATCTCTTTTTTATTAGTGAAATGTTTTCGATATTACTGTATCTATACAACACTGAATCACAATTTCACACTATTTTTAATTATTAAGACCCATGGTTCATTCTTTTTTTTACAGTGACATATTCAGTTGGAATGTAATGTTTAGCTAAAATATATATATTTTGTATTAATTCTGAAGATAATAATAATTGACAAAAAAATTTAATCGAATAATACACGATACTGACTAATTATTTAAAGACGTTTTAGCATTTGTTATAAATTGATATGCTTATCAAAAATAAATATTTCATATTTATATTTACAATAAATATATATTACATTTATTAATTTGTTATCCTGTCACTCGCTGCAAGCGGCAGCATCTTCCTCTGACGTCTGGTTATGAGCCACATTGACGTCAGGTACAGCCACTTCCTGCTGATTTCTGCTGAACCGCCAGTTTCAATTCACAGTAAAGTGATTCTCTGCAAATGCTCTGTTTGGGTCGCTTATAATTTGCATTTGCTTATTCAACTTGCACCAACTATCTTCCCACATTCGTCATGAGAATCATTTATATGAGATGCGTATAACTCAATGCGTTTGAAAGAAAATAAGAAATGTTGATTGTAATAATATTAATTAATGTTAGTATGGTAATTTTACTCTTGTTCTGTACAATATAATGTGTATGTTTTATATTACATTAGTGTGGCTCAGTGGTAGAGCATTGCGTCAGCAGCACAAAAGGTTGTGGGTTTGATTCCCAGGGAACACACATACTGATTAAAATACTGATAAAAAATGTATAACCTGAATGCAATTGTAAGTCGCTTTGGATAAAAGCATCTGCTAAATGCATAAATGTAAATATAATAATAATTGTTTATGATACAACAATAATAATTACCTGATCGCACCTGGTGTCTGTAAGTATTTCTTTCTCTTCTTTGGTTTCCTCTCTTCTGATCTTCTCGATGAAGATCATCTGATTTCCTGCTCTTCAGTCCACGCCCAGTAAAGATCATTTGAAGTACATGCATTCGTGATGAAACACTTCTAAAGCCAGAAGTTCGTATTCTTTAGGAGTCAAGAATAACACGGCCGATATATACTTTCTCAAGTGTGGTTAAAATAAATTATTTTGAATATTTCACTTTTTCAAATAAATAATTTATATTATTCAGTCAGATTTATAGCTTCTTTGATGTAAGTATAGATTGTATCCAGTTAATTATCAGCTGTTTTCAGCCCATCTGTATGGTTATGGTGTAGGTTAGCTAACTGGTGATTTTACTTGATTATTATTACTTACATTTTTTTGAGCAAGTCATTTGTCTGTGATCAGACATAGTATTTCGTTTTTCAACATTAAATGCTTTGAGTGATGATATAATATATATATTTAATACTAGAGAATACATTTTGTGAATCTGTTGAATCAGTGGAAGTTAGCACTAACCCTGATCAAACACACATGAACCATCAAACCAAGGAGGATTATTTGAGACAGGTGCAGGTTTGGCACTGGATTTGGGATCAGGCCTGTACCTCTGGATTAAAGCACTGAATAAGATGAGCTGAAAAACCAAAATGGGACGTTTTATTCTGATCTCTTAATCAATGATTGATAGTCAATCAAATGCATTTCGTGTAGGTGATTTACTGGTCAAACATGCTTCTCAAACAGAAGGATGCATAACCTGTCCTTCAGAGGCTTCGTGCTCTCTGAATGCTAGATTGATGTGGTCTAATAAGTATGCATGGCTACAGTACACAATAAATGTTTCTGCCTCTGTGGTCAGAAATACTATTAAAATTATAATTTGAGGAATACTTTAGATTAAATATCTTAACATATTAACTGATTTTCTATTAATGTTGTGTAAGGCAAACTATCTGTGGTCTCTCAGTGATTTATGTTACGCACCGTTTAGCATTATGTGATTTATTTACAACAAACATGATTGTGAATGATTGAAGGAAGCAAAGGAAGTTCTCCTCAGGGTGAAAGGTCAGAGGTCAAAGCAGGGCACTCAGGTTAGAGTATGAAGTGCAGTGCATGACCCAGTGCGACCTCATGCATCTGGGTGATAAAATGTTCAAGTTTTCAACAAATGATAATAATTCTCTACATGAAGAGCAACCTTCACTGCTCAGCACCTTCAGTGAACTACAGCTGCTTACATGGTATTTAAAGGGCCAGCTGTTTCTTTTATTTGTTGTGTTGATCTATTATAGAGGAGCACTTATAGATGAGCAGCAGGATTTCTATTGCATACATCTTAAGAAAAAAATCTGTTCACAATACTAATTGATATATTGTGTTTACAACCTAAAAGGTCTTTATGTTAGAGTCAAGAATGCGGCCAAACTATTTTGTTAAGCATGATCGTTTAATATGGCAAAAATACAAAAAAACTTAGACATAATTAAAATATAAAGCAGAAGATTTATTAAAAGATATACGGAGTATACGTGCAGCTGTACGCCAAATTCTAAAGTAGCAGAAAGTACAAATGTCTGCAGCGTTGAACAGAGCTGGAGCAATCAAAAATATTAAAGAACAACGTTTATTGTTAACCCCTTAAATGTTCACCCAAAAATTCTGTCATGATTTACTCATCCTTATGCTGTTTCAAACTATTTATTTATTTTTATTATATTTTGTGTTCTACAGAAAAAAAGCTGTGCAGGTATGAAATGAGATGAAATAGCATTTTCATTTTGTGTCAATCTATCACTTTAAAATATAGTATTGAGGAGTTCTGGATTCATGAATTGATGTAAATCCTTTGGAATTATACAGACACAATAATGCTGTCTGATCTAACAGAGATCAGGATGAAGTGTGTTTTCTGGTTGCTCCATGACATGAAACATAGAATGTGCATTTTACACAAGAACCGGATAAACAGTTAAATGACAACAAAAAACAAATATTAATCGTAACCAACAATAAGAATGAATAGTGAGCCATTTGCTTAAATACAGTATACATTATTGAATTCAATTGTATGTTGAGCATGCCTGAATACCTCAAGATAAATGAAAGTTTTTTATTTCAACCAAGTATACTAGTCAACATTTGAAGTGGATCCAAACCTTCCAAACCATCAAAGTTGTCCTAAAACCAAAATGTGTTCTTGTCTTATGACATCTGTGATTAACTTTTTTGATCCACTTCAAATGTTGACTACTCTAGGTGGCATCAATCAGGACTGTACTGTCCCATTATTCATTCAAAGTTTTGTGGATCTTCTTCCATGTCCACATCATTGTCTTCCCAGTTAAGATTTAAAGATTTAGACTCAGAGTAATTTTAAGATGTCAGATCTCTCACTTTTCTTGGCCTGTGTGAAGATACTTTCCAGGATGGGCTGCATGGAATAAGCATATTCCATAATGCTCCTAGTTTTAGACGTTTCTCCTTTGTACGCGTAGCCACCGGTGTGAACGCCAATCAGATAACAGTCTTCATCAAAAACTGGAGAGCCAGAAGATCCATGAAAGAAACAAGAGTTATAACTAATCTGGTTGTCATGCATTTCCCATTTCTCTGCCAAAGACTGTTGTGTCATCACATGAATTAAATTGACATTCTCAGAGATGTGTTTATCTGCAGCCTCTTGTCGATTCTCTTTCCCAATGATGAAGCAGGGGTCCATTTTTTTGACCCCTTCACCTGGATGTCCTACAATGCAGATCCCACCTCGGTTAGGAGGGGGGGCATGAGTGTATCGACTGAGCAATCCAGGACAGTCAGCAATTTCATCCGCGTCTTTCAATTCAAGAAGAGCAAAGTCAAGATACCTGTCCATGTTGATCTTTCCATAATAGTACGCTGCAACATGTTCCTTAACCGGCACACACTTGGTCTCCTTTGCTTCCAGATCTTCATAGCCAAATACCGCAGTGAAGGTCTTTGAAAGCTTCCTGGTGAAAGGGTCAAATTCTCCAATAACATGAGCATTGGTGAGGACGAATCTGTCAAAGAGTAAGAAGCCGGTTCCTCTGGCGGATCCCTCCACTCTAATCTGACACACAGAGTCAGAGAGTCTCATGAGCTGCTTCACTTTCTTCACCTCAGAGAAACTCTGAACACTTTTATCATATTCTGCTCTGAAGAACTTTTGGACCTCAGACTTGTTCTTTAGGTTCTCTCGCTGCTTTAATGTCACCAGTAAATCATCAAACTGAGCACGCAGAATTGCTAGAAACTCTTGAGAATTTACAATGGGTTTAGCCACATACCGTTTAGATGAAGGATTTGTGAACTTTGTGCTTCCATCTTGTTTTTTTTCTTGCTCAGGTTTGATGGGTTTTGATGCGTTTGAAGTCAGAAGACTTGATCCCACAGTTTCTGCCACATCAGCGTCTGAAGCTACATTAGGTTCAGTCTTGACAAGAGTCAGATCATCTTGACTGTCTGGCTGATTCTTATCACTGACAACAACTATCTGGAAAGCCCTTCCGGCAAGATCGTCTACAAGTATTGACAATTCATGCTTTATCTCCCTATCATGCTCACAACTAAATTCAGAGAGTGCACAGTGTTTCAGGAAAATGTCATTGATGAATCGACCATCACGTTTAAGAGCAGTTTTGATTTTCTCTCCTTTGAATGCATACACGCAGACATATTGTACTTTGCTCCTCAGGGCTTTGCTCTTCAGTAAGTGGAGCACCTTCTGTCCTCCGTCTTTTTTAACCCAGAAGGTGACTAACATTTCAGGCTTTCTTGCTTCTCTGAGTGAGCCTGCAGTTGATTGTTGATTTGTAGAACTAGTTCCTTCATTTTTGATGAAAGTTAAATAAACAACCTCATCTCTTTCAATGAGACAGCAGGGAAAATCTGTCTTCACAGCAGCTCTAGGACCTGGTCCGTTGGATCTTTGGATGATTATTTCTTTCTGAATGTTATTTTTGACTGTTTCATTCCTAAAACTCTGGCTTGTATTAAGAGCCTCAAGCACAGTCATGGATGTATAACAGACCACTGAATATGTCTCAGAGTTTAAACAAAACAAGAAAGTGTGTTTTTCCTCTTCTGCTTTCTGTTAAAATGAGAAAAAAACATGTTATGTACACAAACATTCCTGTTAAGTCCACTGAAGAAATGTTTGTAATCATTGTTTATTAATTTTGAATATATGTTCAGTGATCTACCTGCTGCAGATGTTTTGAAGAACCCTCTTCAACTTCTTTCTTAAACGAATGATCCATTTGTTTCTTAAAAATGTCAAACAGTGATGTTAATACAGGCTTAACACTGTCTACAGCTTTTTATCATAATTTAAATCACGAAAAGGCGAAGTGATTGCAGTGTTATGGTTTTTCACACCCAGCATGATGCAGCAAAGCAAAAATCACAAACTGTATATTAACAATAAGGTGGAGACAAATTAGGAAATTAAGTCAAAAATGTTTGCTGTGATTGACCAGTAATGTTTTATTACAGTTGAAACGTATTGTTTTTTTGTTTGTTTGTTTTCAATTCCAGCTATTCTGCTGTTGTACAGAAGATATTAAAGTCGTCTAGTTCATGGCTTTGAGAATTTCAGAGAAAGATTATTTGGTGGCATTTGTATTAAGCTACTGATTATATTTTTAGTAAGTAATAGATGATTATGACATTGGAATATTAATAAACCTCAGGTACTGTAGGCAACATCGGTCCTGGAGTGTCGCTGTCCTGCAGAGTTTAGCTCGAACCCTAATCAAACACAGCTGAACAAGCTAATCAAGGTCTTCAGGATCACTAGGGCTACAGGTAGGTGAGGGGTTTTTTCAGGACATCGGCACTCCAGGACCGACGTTACCTACCCCTGCTATAGATCATGACAAGTTACCTAAAGATTTTTGTTTCATTGGCCTAAAACTAATTTCACCGTCACCGTCTCGGTCAGTTTAGTTTCTTTGCACTTTGGTTTTCCGTGTTGCATGTGTTCCTAGTTATCATTAGTTTCCATGGTTTTCCAATCTTGTCTTTAGTTTTGCTCTATGTATTACTCCATGTGATTCTCCTGAGTTTCTGAGTTAGATTAATGATGAAAGACTGTTCTGTGATATTTCTTGTCATTGTGTGCTTCAGTGCAGCAACCGTTGCTGATAATCACAAGCTTACCTGAACAGTGTCACTGTCTTTTGATGACCCCCCAGATTCACTGTCTGTGGCAGTCTGCTTTTTCTGAAAGAGACAACAACATTACCATTGGAAATAAGTCTAAATCTAACGAAGAGGCTAAGCAAAGAGGATGAGAAAAATAACAGTCACTCACAGGACTCAAAATGTCAGTCTGCTTCAGTCTTTTGGGTGATGCTTCAGACATGTTTTGTATCTGTGAATAGAACAAACAATGGTGACCTGAGCTTCGAGGAGAAAGACTTGTAACTTAATCTCACCTCGTTATTTTAACAGTATTACCTTCAAACTAAAAGTAGGTAAAATTCTACACTTATTTTTTTCTGCTGACAATTTTAATAATGAATTGTTCTTGTTAGCTATTTCACACTCTTAATTTTTGTTTTGGCAAGTCTTAACGCCACGGAGACAAAACAAAAACGATCAAAAAAAGGTTCTCCAACTCTAGCCTCTCTCAGTGTAGTTGGGATAATTTTTTTTTTATAAAATAGTGTATTTCCTGAAGATAATGAGGTTCTCAACCTTTTTGCCCCCTAGGCCCCTCCATAAGGAAATATTCCAGAGCCCCCACACAAGACTTTTTGACCTCATTGTAGTAAATCCTCATTCATAGCAAACATATGAGAGTGGAGTAACATATCTTAAATCTGAGGAGGAGAATGGGTTTCCTCTTATCGTTCTACATAGCACCATTTGACAAAGGCGCTGCATAACACCTTTAAAGATATGGTACTATATAGCACTTAAAGTGGTTCCCCTATGATTACGAGCCAATAAACCACTTTTATTACTATTTACCACAAATGTTTTAGAGGATAGATAGATAGATAGATAGATAGTGTAACGGAGCCGACAAGACGAGAGGCATGCGGATCCATTTGCAAAGCTTTATTAGACAGAGGCATGGTCATAACAGGCATGGTTCAAACAGTGGCAAACAGGAATATTGAGGACAAAACAGATGAGTACTCAAGTCAACAGGCGGGGTCTTCGATCAGCGAACAATATCCAGAGGGCTTGACAAGGGGGGGTAATCCGATAACGTGAGCAATAATTCAGGCGGGGTGCAAACAGAGTCCGAAACAGCAGGCAAATGGTTAATCCAAGATACAGAATCAGGAACCAGACAACAAGGCAACACAAAAAGACTAGACTTATAAACAAAAACTAGGAAAGGCTCTGTAAAGTAGCTAACACTTGGAGAGGGCTAAACGCTAAAAACAATACTCGGCCGAGAGGAAGACCATGGTTTAAGTAGGGTGTGTGATAATTCTCAGGTGTGAGCGTGTGATTGAGACAGCTGTGTGTACTTGGTGCAATGAATGACGGGAAACGTAGTCCAGGGTAATATGTAACAGTGTGTGTGGTGTGAGAGTCAATATGATTGAAGAGCGACCTCTGATGGTGAGTGGATGGAGTGGAATGGAGCAGACGGCCTCATTAGCCGTGACAGGACAGGACAAGAGTTCAGGGACAGCCCTTCTGGCTGCGACAGGACAGAAAGAAAGTTGGTGAGTGGAAACCACTGACACCTCCGAAGGTTCTGCAGTGATTGCCGCCACCTCTGGAGGTTATACAGGCTAAGGCTGTCTGGACATGACAGGCTAAAGCCTAGTTCACACTACAGGATTTTAAGCCCGATTTGCAAGTTAACAAGCTCGCCGACAGGTCGGGCTGTAATCGGGGGAAAATCAGCGGGTGATCGGCGCTCCGCAATCTTTGTGTGTGAACTACACAACGATGCATCAAAAAGGCTTGCTGACGCGTCGCCGACACCTCGCCGATGCCAAACAAATATCTAGCATGCCAAATATCTGGACCAGTCGGCCGACTGGACATCACGTGGTGATGTCCAACAACAGCAACTTGGCTTAAAGAAAAGTTAGGCTTTTATTTTTGCACATAAAACTTGCATCGATCTATATATAGAATGTGTGGTAGATGCTTCGTCCTACAGACAGGGGCGTAAATTAAATCTAACAGTGGGGGGGGACAATAAACTATTTCTCAAGAGCAATTTTTGAAGGGGACACAAATAATACAGCCAAAATTGTACTTGTAAGGATAGATATGTGTACACATCATGGAGACTGTGTTTAAATAGGAGTTCGGTTTATATGTGCACTTGATGTAGGTCAGAAAGAGCTGTTACCTGTATAAAATAAGAGACGCTAGCCTTTAGTCTCCTCGATAGAGCGCTCGCCTCCCATGCAGCGGGTAGTAGTTTCGAATCCCGCTCGTCGCGAGCGACGTAGAGCCTTTTGAATATGATTCTCCACGCAGTCATATTATAATTATTATTTTGCGTCCCCCATAGTATTTTAGGTTTCGTCTAGGACTGAGGACTTCTCTTCAGATATTCAACCACAGCAAGCCCACTGATCTGCCACTTAACAACAATTGAGCAAAACCCAAGGTAAAATATTAGCCTAATATCAGTTCACACACAGGCTTATTGACGTGTTACGGTATTAAATAAGCTTGTTAACCTTATAACCGCTCATAGAAAATACATCGGATATCATAATTGTTTTGTCATGACTAATTTATTAATGATCCAGCATCATCTGTATTAAAGAGAAAGCATAATTTCACCCGATGTTTAAAGTGAATAAATAGCCTTGACTGCCTAAGTTACTTACACATAACTATAACTACTGAGGAACGTTGGTCTCTCCAACCTTGACTGGACTCGTGCGTGTGTGTCAGACGCGATTTCTTTAAGACTGCAAGGGAAGCTCAGCTTCCCCTATAATTGTCAAAAAATGAATGGTCAAATATATGTACTATTATGTTAACATTTTATTGACAAAAAATGCGTTAAACACGTTCATCTCGAACGAAAACAATTTCATTCAGAATCAGCTACTTAGGTCGGCTGACTCGATTTCCTTCTCATTCATTCCCGTAGCGTACAGTGCATTACTCTGTTGAAGCCCAGCGTCCATTGACTTCAATGGGGCTGCTTTAAACAGTTTTTTTCAGTGCTTAGAAACAAGACGGTCATTGGATAATGCTGCGATTATGTCCCGCCCACGGACGCTCAGCGTCTCTGGGATGAATGGAGGAGTGGGCTGGCCCGGACTCCGAGCGTCTGCGTGATGATTGGAGGGTCTGTCATCTCTTTTTAATCCACTTTTATGTCCTAAAACGCTCGTTTTTTGGGGTCGACAGCTTATAAAAACGTATTTATTGTTTTTTTTTAGCTTGTTTGCTATACACATTGTCACATATCAGCTTTTAGACATTTTTTTTTTTTTTTTTATAAATAAATGACAAGGAGGCGGCAGCTTCTCGCAATGCAAAGAGACGGTTGGTGTGGGCGTGGTCTTCAGATTATGACGCGTATCACTCTGTGTCTCCATTTCCAACTCAGTCCCATCGCGGATTTTGCATGTGTAGTCGAAAGACAAACTGCTGCAACCTTCATCGTATATTTCACACAATTTCACACCACATTCATTGTTTCAGTTTAACATAATTCCCACATTTCCTCCCGTTGAGTTAAATATATATATATATATATATATATATATATATTAGATCGTTTGTTCATTAATTCATATAGTCTGAACTAGCCAGCTAGCAAACTGCACACGATGGCAGACAGTGCTAATATTGTCGACCTGATTTTGGCAAAGCCATTAGAAAGTCTTCCTTACGAGGAGAAACTTAGAATTAAACAGCAGGGCAGTTTAACACCTAAGATTGATTTAGTGCAAAAGATAGGGAAAAGTAACAGGTCTTTTCAGCTCTCCTGGTATGACAAAGTTAGCTGGCTGACTGGAAGTGCTGTGAAAAAGAAAATGTACTGCTGGCCATGTCTCTTGATGAAACCATCTCATGGATGTGTTGTTTGGTCAAAATTGGGGTTTGGAGATCTGTCAAACTTTGACAGGGCATATAAAAGGCATGAAAATAGCAATGAACATGTGAGTGCATGTGCAAGATTAAGTTGCATGGGCAGGATCAGGGTTGAGCATGCAATCAATGAAGGTGCTCGCATTCAAGTGGCTAAACATAATGAAACTGTTAAACAAAACAGGGCCTTCCTAAACCGCCTTATTGATGTGACATCCTTGCTTGGCCGGCAGGAGCTGTCATTTAGGGGACATGATGAGAGTAGTGAATCATCCAACAAGGGGAATTACAGAGAGTTCACAGAAACATTAGCTAAATATGACTCTGTCCTGTCCACACAATTCGAGTCCTCAACTGTGTTTTCTGGTATGTCACACACTATTCAAAATGACTTGATCTCTGCTCTTGCAGCCACCATTTCTGATCAGATCAGAGATGAAATTCAGGATGCTCCCTTTTTTGGATGGCAGGTGGATGAAACCACTGATATATCCTGCAGTGCCCAACTCTCTGTCATTGTTCGCTATGTGGATAGTGCAGGTAAAATTCAGGAGCGCTTCATTGGATTTTTTGATGTTTCTGGGGGGCGAGATGCTCAGTCCGTTTTTGATGTTTTAAATGAGAACATGCAGGGCTACAATTTTAAGGATAAGCTTGTGGCACAGACCTATGATGGGGCTGCTGTCATGGCTTCAGCTCTCAATGGTCTGCAGGCCAAAGTGAAAGCAATAGCCCCCAGTGCAATGTTTGTGCATTGCTATGCACACAGACTGAATCTGGTGCTGTCACAGGGGGCCAAATGCTTGCCTGAGTGCAGAATTTTTTTTGCATCACTCTCTGGGTTTGCCACATTTTTCTCAAAATCCACAAAGAGGACGTCTTTTCTGGAGTCTGCAGGCTGCTCAAGGTTGCCCAGAAACGCTTCTACTCGATGGAATTTCACATCACGGATAGTGAGCACTGTGGCAAACAATTATGATGGCCTCCTGCAGACATTTGATAACATCATTGCAGATACGACAATGGATGATGATACACTGGATTGTGCCAAAGGCTTCGTGAGGAAACTGGAGGATTTTGAGTTTGTGTTCATGTTGTACACATATGAACAAATCTTCTCTGAGACTGATGTGGTCTTTGATATTGTCCAGCAGAGAGCGATGGATGTTCTTTACTGCATGAAAAGAATTGAGTCTCTTCTTGCATTTGTCAAAGAGAAGAGGTCAGAGGGGGCTTTCCAAGCTGTTTATGCCAAAGCAGCAGATCTCACATCAGACCCAAGAGATGAGCCCATGAGAAAGCGCCGTCTGACCCAATTGCAGGATCCCCAAGAGCGCTACAGAAATCTGTACATGGCCATCCTTGATAACATCTTGGAGCAGATTCCTCGACGTTTTTCAAATTTGGAAAGTATGCTTTTCTTAGAATTAGTCAATCCAGGGAAATTTTATGACATGAGACAAGCATTTCCAGAGGAGGCCTTCCAAAGTGTCCTGAAAAGTTATGGCCATCACTTTGATTCAGGGAGACTGAGGTCTGAACTTCAAGTCCTGTATTCAGATCAGGACTTGCAGAGTAACAGGGGAAAGCTGTGTGATTACTTGGTGTTCCTTAAAGACATGGAGTTGGACAGTGCAATGCCTCAGCTTTACAAACTGTTCTCATTAGTGGCAACAATTGGAGCTACATCTGCAGGTGTAGAAAGGAGCTTCTCCTGTTTAAAGCGGCTCAAGTCCTACACCCGTAACACAATGGGCCAAGGCCGTTTAAGCAGCCTAGCTCTGCTGGCCATTGAGAGGACACTGGTCAAGTCACTGGAAAAGACGCCTAGTTGGTACGAAAGGGTTACAGAGCATTTTCTTGAAAAGGAACGTAGGGCAGAATTTACATATAAATAAATGGACAATTTTTATGATTTAGGCCGAAAATGAGCTTCCCCTCTTTAAAAGATCAGCAGCCGCCACTGGTGTGTGTTTGTGTGTGAGCGCGCGCTTGTGTGTGTACAACTGTGTGTGTGTGTGTGTGTTCGTGTGTGTGTGTGTGTCAGTAGAAGGAAAGCAGGCAGTGGACCAAACCACTGTGAGGCAAGGGAGGGGGAATCAAAACACTTATGAACATAAAATTATTTTTTTATTTATGCCTATGCCTACAAAGCGTCTTTCACTCTCTTTCACAGGCTTTTGTTACCGTTCCAATTCTCGCGTGTGTTTTTATTACAAAACGGGGTTTAGGCGACAGTCCTTGTTTTTGTCAGCTTGTGTAGTGTGTAACCCCTGGTTGCAGATCATGTACACAGAGTCAGGTAGTGTGAACACCACAATGACTTAAAGACCGATAATCAAGTCATATAGTCTGAACAGCACAGCGATCTGCCGACATGTAAAATCCTGTAGTGTGAACTAGGCTTAAGAGTACATTACTGGGCGCCACCACCATAAAAGGAGCTGAAGTGAGCACCGCCGCTTTGGGAGGTTCTGCAGCATGTGCCGCCACCTTTGGAGATGTTGCAGCGTGTGCCATCGCTTGGGGCAGTTCTGAAGAGGTGTACGCAGCCCAAACGCGAGTCTGAAGAGACTGGAGGATCGGCGGAGACGTGAAGAGACTCTGGAGGATCGGCGGAGACGTGAAGAGACTCTGGAGGATCGGCGGAGACGTGAAGACACTGGAGGATCGGCGGAGACGTGAAGAGACTCTGGAGGATCGGCGGAGACGTGAAGAGACTCTGGAGGATCGGCGGAGACGTGAAGAGACTCTGGAGGATCGGCGGAGACGTGAAGAGACTCTGGAGGATCGGCGGAGACGTGAAGAGACTGGAGGATCGGCGGAGACGTGAAGAGACTGGAGGATCGGCGGAGACGTGAAGAGACTCTGGAGGATCGGCGGAGACGTGAAGAGACTCTGGAGGATCGGCGGAGACGTGAAGACACTGGAGGATCGGCGGAGACGTGAAGAGACTCTGGAGGATCGGCGGAGACGTGAAGAGACTCTGGAGGATCGGCGGAGACGTGAAGAGACTCTGGAGGATCGGCGGAGACGTGAAGAGACTGGAGGATCGGCGGAGACGTGAAGAGACTGGAGGATCAGCGGAGACGTGAAGAGACTCTGGAGGATCAGCGGAGACGTGAAGAGACTCATGACAAACAACGGTGACTTTATTGGACTCACGGCGATCAATGCTGACTTGACTGGACTCATGAAGATTATCCATAACTTGACTCATGATGATCAACAGTGACTTGGTTGGACTCACAATGAGAAGCTGTGAATTTACTTGACTCATGAAGATCAGCTGTGACTCGACTGGATGCATAACGATTAAGTGTGACTTGACTTGATTCATGAATGGCAGTAATGATGTGACCGGTTGCTGTGGCCGCCATTTTGTGAGTGCGTTCTGGTACAGCCACCATTTTAGTCATAGATGCGGTGTCGCGATCCTCATCCGTGACACCCACAGTGAACAAAGAGCCAGCATATAGTCCATAAAATCCTTTAAACTACAATTAAACTTCCCCTCAGGTAAATATCCACCATTCATTTAATATTTGTTATCATGAAAGGCCTTGTTTTTATAATAAAGAAATTATTTTGGTTGCACTGATCAGACCAGTAGTAAAACCAACATGACAAAGAATTGTGATAAAATCGTGAAATCGTGATATTTAAAAAAAAAAATGTGATATGATATTTTTGCCATATCGCTCCACCCCTACTTTTAACACAGCACTTACTGCAAGCAGCGTCATACACATGAGGGGCAGAGCATTATGTTATTTAAAGGGGAAGTTCACGCGTTAATGAGTAGCAAAGGATTAATAGCTGTATTGATTACTTTTATGCCACTGATCAGGCCTTTATATGTAGTTTGCGGTAACAAAGGGTTTTATAAGTTTGACTGAAATAGTAATGCAATATCTGACACTTTAAGTCAATGTTTCAAGCAACAACAACAAAAAAAAATTGAACAAAAAAACAGATAAAGACAAAAAGTAGCCATTTATAGCATCTAAACATATATCCAAATCCAAATGTAATAAAACAAATGATGTGTGATTTATGTGCAATGTCTTAGCAACTAGGGATTGTTACATAGGGCTATACAGGCATCTAGTGACAACAGTGATATTACATATAATAAATTGTGCAAAATGTTTATCTTAAGTCAATTTACATATAATGCATTCAGATTTGTGGAACTCAATCTCCACAAATTAGTGTCGTTACTATGAAATACAAGTTTAATGTGACAAGAAACTGGTGTCTGAAAAGAATACAAATATAATTTTTTTTTTAAAAAAATAGGGAGTAGGGATTTCGCCTAGGGCGTCAAATTGGCTAGAAACAACCCTGATGTAGATAAAAACAGAGATAAAAGAGTAATAAAACATAGAGGGATACTCTCTGTTAGGAGAAATCATGCCCGCTCCCTGAGAAGGTCAATATTTTAATTTTCTTTAATAAAAATAGCTAGAGACACCAGAAATCTCTATTACATTCTGTTGTGCACCTATGCACACGATGTTCAAATATGTTGTGCTGTGGTATGCTGAGGAAATCTCTCTCTCTCTCTCTTTTGAATGGCCTTTTTATTTTAAAATGTGCTTTATGTGCTTAAATTAATGAACTAGTATCCAAACTTAAAAAGAGCTCCAGGAAATCTTACCTTGTCCAAGTTAAGAGAGAATCTGGATGGTGTAAGACAGTGTCTGAACTTCCTGACTTCAGAGTTTCATTTCTCATTCAGAACACACCTTATTGACACACCTTGTTAAACAAACAATCCTGATGTCCATATATGGCAAGCCAGCTCAGCATTTAATCCTTAAAACATAATCTCTATTTTCATCCTGCTAGTACTTAATTGTTAGCAACTATTGCTTACTCTTTAGCTTTACATATCATTAAGGTTGTAAAAAAAGTTGATGGCAAAAATTTGAAATGTAATGCTAGTAACAACAGAACAGTTAGTTACTATTGAAATAAGTACTAGTAGGCCTATGTAATAAATAATACAACTAGTATCTAATAAATAACTACCAGAATCTTTAAAAAAAACATACTAGTAGGTTACCTACAAAATAAGCACTAGCATTTGGACCAATCAGACACACAATTTTTCATTAGATTTAACAAATCAATTAGTCATTAGATAAACAAATAATCACAGACCCCTCACCCAATACATATGGGGGCCCGTATGTCTGTGAATGACTCCAGGCCCCGGTTACCATGACAACCAGGACACTTCAGCCAGACCAGATACACTTTATGACCTAGTTGAGAGTTATCCCTCTCACCGTCTTTGAACCTTAGGAAAGACAATATGCCATAAAAATTGACTCTTCTCTAATTAATTCACAGATAAGCCTTTCTTTGAATGAACACACATACCCTTCAGGTCAGACACACTCTCTCTGTTTAAATCTAGATTAAAGACGCATCTCTTTAGACAAGCATTCATATAATGCATCTCATAATCTTGTAACTATGAATTACACAAGCTTCAGACTGGATCCAACCCTAAAATGATCTGAGATGACCGAATACCTGAGAAGAGATGATGCCAACCCCTCAGAGGAAGCCAACCCTCAGACAGTATACAGAATAGGGGTGTCGCGATTCACCGGTATTGACAATAACCGTGATATTCAAAGCAACGATTATCGATATCGTGTTAATTTAGTGCGTGACGATATTCCGGTATTGACGATAACCGTGATATTCAAAGCAACGATTATCGATATTGTGTTTAATATAGTGCGTGACGATATACCGGTATTGCACAGACATACGGGCCCCGTATGTATGGGTGAGGGGTCTGTGATTATTTGTTAATCTAATGAAAAATTGTGTGTCTGATTGGTCCAAATGCTAGTGCTTATTTTGTAGGTAGCCTACTAGTATGTTTTTTTACATACCAGATTCTGGTAATTATTTATTAGATACTAGTTGTATAATTTATTACATAGGCCTACTAGTACTTATTTCAATAGTAACTAACTGTTCTGTTGTTACTAGCATTACATTTCAAATTTTTGCCATCAACTTTTTTTTTTTTTTACAACCTTAATGATATGTAAAGCTAAAGAGTAAGCAATAGTTGCTAACAATTAAGTACTAGCAGGATGAAAATAGAGATTATGTTTTAAGGATTAAATGCTGAGCTGGCTTGCCATATATGGACATCAGGATTGTTTGTTTAACAAGGTGTGTCAATAAGGTGTGTTCTGAATGAGAAATGAAACTCTGAAGTCAGGAAGTTCAGACACTGTCTTACACCATCCAGATTCTCTCTTAACTTGGACAAGGTAAGATTTCCTGGAGCTCTTTTTAAGTTTGGATACTGTGATGTTCGTTTTATGTATATTTTAATAATTCACAGAGACACCTGATGAACGTGATCTGATTTTACTGACCTCTCTCTTCCTCCTTCCACATGTTCTGTTCAACACACATTTTACATACGGAGAGCGCCATCAACAGGTAAGGAGTAATAACACAATTACCATACATTACATCTCCCTTCTTAAGAAATATATTCTTCCGAACAGTTTAAGCAACACAACTCCTATTGTTTTAACTTTAGAATTTACAAACTGTATTTTGTTAGCATCTAAACCCTTTTCTATTATTACACACAAAGTACCTTTTTTTTCTTTTAACCATAACTTAAATCAGTGTTGTGTTCACATAACCTACTCATTAAAACAACTATTTTACAACTTACACCTCCACAATGCTTTCATGGAGAATACAGTTTTGGTGGTCTAATCAGTCTACCACATCGTGATCTTTTGACCTGTTCTTTTGACCTGTCCTTGTCCACAGTTGGTGTTACAGGTCTTTTCAATGGTGACAGTGCAGGTGACTGTACTGGAGTACCAATATCTGCAGGCTCACTGTTTACTGAAGAACATTCTTCCAACTCCAGAGAACATGGTTGTGAAAAAGTCAGTTCTCTGGTTTTCAGCAAGTGTTGCCGGTTTCTCCTAAAGGTGTTTCCATCAGGCGTTTGAATCTCATATGACCTGGGTTTTTCATGACTCCTCAACACAATTGCAGGTTGCCAGTTGTTTCTAATTTTTACTCTCACGTTCTCTCCATCTGCAACAGGTGGTAACTGTCTTGCTCCACAATCAAAGTAATGTTTCTGTTTTAGCTGCCTGTCCTTGATGCTCTTATGCACATTTCTGTAAAGCTGGGGTCTCAGCAGCTTTGCTGATGTGGGCAGTTTTGTTTTCAGTCTTCGACCCATGAGCAGCTGTGCAGGAGATAGTTTCACACCATCCAAAGGAGCATTTCTGTACTCCAATAGAGCAGTATAAGGATCTCTTTGACTCTCCTGTGCTTTCTTTATCAGGTTCTTTACTGTCTGGACTGTTCGTTCACTCTGTCCATTTGACTGGGGAAATCCAGGACTTGAGGTGGTATGTACAAACTCCCAGTTTTCTGCAAATACTCAGAATTCTGCACTTGAGAATTGTGGACCATTGTCCGACACCACTTCATCCGGGATCCCATGTCTCGCAAAGATGGATTTGAGAGCTGTCACAACATGTCTGCTTGTTGTCTGTGTAAGTTTGGCAATCTCCGGAAACTTAGAAAAATAATCTACACACAGTAGATATTCACCTCTGTCGAAGTGGAACAAGTCTACTCCTACTTTCGCCCATGCTCTGTCTGGAATGTCATGGCAGATGAGTGGCTCTTTGGTGTTACTCCGTCTGAAAGTATTACAGATAGCACACTTCAACACGACATCCTCAATTTGCTTTGCCATGCTGGGCCAGAACATGACATCTCTTGCCCTCTCCTTACATTTAACAATACCAAGATGAGATTCATGTACTCTTGCTAACATGTCTGCTCTTAAACTTTGTGGGACAATAATTCGCCAGCTCTTGAAAAGTAACCCGTCGGAACAGGTAAGTTCTTCTCGGAAAGTCCAGTACTTTCTTATGTCTGCTGGAATTTGTCGTATGTCTGCAGGCCATCCTGACTGAACTACTTCCATGACCATTTGCAACTCTTCATCTTTTGCTGTTGCAGTTCTGAATGTAGTCAGCTTCTCTTTTGAAATTGGCAAACAAACTGACAAAGAATGAACTTGTAACTCATCTTCCAAGAGTGGCTCGGTTTGTTCTTTTAGGTAAGCTCGGCTCAGCGTGTCTGCTATGTACAACTCTTTGCCAGGCTTGTAGCTGACATGTAAATCATAGAGCTGCAATCTCATCAGCATTCTCTGGAGTCTTGGAAGGAGCTTTTTGGAGAGACTTTTTAAATATTGTCTCCAGGGGCTTATGATCCGTCTCCACTTGTACTGTCTTACCATAGATATACTGATGGAACTTCTCGCAGCCATAGACAATCGCCAAGAGCTCTTTTTTTATTTGGGCATATCTTTTCTGACACTCAGTAAGAGACCTTGAGCCAAATGCCACTGGTTGTCCTTCTTGCAGCAACACTGCTCCTAGACCTTCAGCACTTGCATCCACTGACAGTATTACCTCTTTTTTGAAATCGAAGTACTTTAACACTGGGGTGTTGCTCACAAGTGACTTCAATCTTTCAAAGCTATTTTGTTGTTCTGAGTCCCAATGCCAGGCTACATCACCCTCTAGAAGTTTCCGTAGCGGAGCACTGATGTCTGACATGTTTGGAACAAACTTGGCCAGATACTGAAGCAGGCCTAAGAACCTCATTAGTGCAGCTTTGTCCGCTGGCTCTGGCATGTTCTGTATCGCTCTGACTTTCTCTTTGTCTGGCTTCAACCCATCTGCAGTCAGAATGTGTCCAACATAACTGACTTCGGTCATCCTGATCTTGCATTTGTTTTTGTTCAACTTTAGATTAATGCTTCTAATTCTGTCTAGCAGTTGTCTTAGTCTCTTGTCATGTTGTTCTATGTCTTCACCCCACACCAGAATGTCATCCACTATGTTAACGACTCCATCTAAGTCTTCTAGTCTTTGTGCAATGCACTTCTGAAACACTTCTGGAGCTGACACTATGCCAAATGGAAGTCTCAAGAACCGGTATCTCCCAAAAGGAGTGTTGAAAGTACATAATTTGGAGCTTTCTTCATCCAGCTGTACTTGCCAAAACCCATGATTGGCATCAAGCACTGAGAATACTTTGGCATTTGGCATCTCAGCTACTATTTCTTCTATCGTGCGCAATGGGTAGTGTTCTCTCTTTATAGCTTTATTAAGATCTTGTGGATCGATGCAGATCCTGAGTTTCTCTGGCTTCACTACCGTAACCATACTATTAACCCATTCAGTGGGATCGGTTTGTTTCACGATAACTCCAAGATCTTCCATTCGTTTCAGTTCCATTTTGACCCTGTCCTTTAGTGCTATGGGTACTGTCCTTGGTGCGTGAATGACTGGAGCAACATCTAGGTTGAGCTGTATATTGTGCAGTCCTGGAATACATCCTAAACCAGTAAACACATCCTTGTACTCATTCAGAATGTCCGTTTGGTCTTTGTTCTCCACCTTGTAAACTCTTTTAATCAGTCCGAGTCTTGAGCATGCTTCTCTTCCTAGGATAGTTGGTGAATCCTCATCTACAATTTGGAATTCTAGCTCAAACTCATTGTCTTTGTAACCACATTTGAGCATTGCCTTGCCCTTTGGCTCCATCGTGTGGCCAGAATATGTAACTAACGAGCAGTTTGATTTCTTCAGTGATGTTGTCTTTGAGGTTTTCTCAAAGTCTTTATATGACAACACGTTGCACTCTGCTCCTGTGTCTAGCTTAAAGGTAAGTATGCAGTTGTTTATTCTGAATTCCTGAGTCCATTTCTTGTTTTCACTTTCCATGGTAGAGACAGTATTCATTTGTGCCAGCCATTTGCTAGCTGTCTGCTCACTTCGTTCAATGTCGATGGTACCTATAAACAATTCGGCAATTTCTCCTTGTTCTATTTCATGGACTTTTTTCTCCAATTTTCTAGTTTTTTTTTTTTTTTTTGCCATATGCTGGACACTTCCTTGGCTCATGTACATAACCACATCTCGTGCATTCTTCCTTCTCTTTCCCTGTGTGCTTGATATTCGACTGTCTGACTGTTGACTTGGTCCTCGTTATTTTGTTCACAGCCACTTCTGCTTCTTCATGCAGTACTTTCATATGGCTTTGTGTTACTTCGTTGGCACGACAGATATCCACAGCCTTTGCCAGGTTCAAATCCGTTTCCCTGAGAAGCCTAGCTCTCACGGTGTCATTGTTAACACCACAGACAATGCGATCTTTAATCAAGTCATCAGTTAATCGTCCAAATTCACAGTCCTTTGCCTTATTTTTCAAATCGGTCACGTATGCATCAATGGTTTCATTTGTTCCCTGTGCTCTCGTAAAAAACATATGCCTCAGATACGTAACGTTCTTTCTTGGCTCACAGTACTCTCTAAACTTTTCTTTGAGCACATCAAAATCATCCACATCATCATCAAAGTCCATGGTATTAAATACTAGGGATGGGCATTTTAAGCAAAAGTAATATTCGATAATCGCTGGGTATTATTCGATTACTATTCGAAAATCGCACCCCTCCCACGCATGTGCCCACCCACGCGCACACGCGCACACACACACACACACACACACACACACACACACACACACACACACACGCACACACAGAGGGAGAGAAACTATCCAGGCTTTCAATCTGTAAGATAACAAACAGTTTAATTAATTAGATAATAGTCTATCTTAACCTGAGCCAATTAATGGTCGTAACAAATGATTGCTGAAACATATTAATATAACATAACCGAATGAGGCATTAACATAACAGTCCGTCGATTATCAACTGCTCATAAGGCTAGGACATTTCTATTTTAAAAATGAGTATGAACATTCATATTATATATATATATAAAAAAGTAACCGCTTGATTAATTCATTAATGAATATCATTCTTAAAACATTACAGGCTAACACATTGTGAATAGCCTGAATGAGGCACTTATTATGTAAACATTAATTTTAATGTCTGTCTTCATAACAATAACCTATTCCATATAAAAATCATTTATTTTAATTAGCCAGAGAGAGAGAGAGAGAGAGAGGTATAAAAGTTGCGCGTGCATTTGCACCTGCATCTGCACGTCTCTCTCTACAAGCAATGAGGCTTAGTTACTTCAAAAACAGCGATTTATCCCCTCATTGCAGAGAAATATAACGTTGTGAGTCAGTAGCCTATAGAAGCTATTTTACTAATAAAAGTTGCCGTGCTGTTTGTGCGCTGCGCGATCTCTGATATCTGTGTGCAATAATGTGTGTGTGCGTGCGTCTATGAAAGCAGCGTAGCCTCATATAGTTTTGGTTTAGCTACGAACCCGACCCGAGCCCGAAGCTATCCATTAAACTTATTATGTGAACATTAATTTTAACGTCTGTCTTCATAACAATAACCTATTTCATATATCAAATGTTCACATGCTCGGGAAGAAGACGAGAGTGCAATCTGTTCACGATTAGTCCAGGGAACTTTTAATTGAACGAGGGAACGAATATAGATCCCTGCAGCTTCTCAGAATTCTCCGCCTGAGTCCGACCAGAGCCTGTGTCTCTCTCTCTCCTCCCCATTACAAAGCTGCTGTTTCAGCCATTCAAATCAGGGGTGCCATTATGGGGGATGCAGAGTATGCTGGGTATATGGGCCCAGGACGCTAGGGGGGCCCCAAAAATCACAACTTTGGTCAACATTTTTGTATATATAATTTTAAATATATTTTTTACATACAAGAACACATTATCTAATAATGTTGCAATAAAATTAAATTAAAAATTACAAATATAGAAAGTGAGAAGTGAACGTAAGCACGCTCTCATCAGAAAATCTCTTCAGCGGCACATGCGCTGTCTAATGAAATACAGACTTTGGAATTTATGACTTGTCTTGTTATTTGGAATGACATGCTGACCGAAATCACACGCGCCAGCACAGCCATGTAATCTGCAATCATTTCGCTGGATACAGCTATTTTGTTGATTGACAACATGAAAAGGTTATTTTCCCAGTACAGAGAGGATGGGTTTGAAAAGGCTGTGACAGATGCACGTTCTTTAGCGAATGAATGTGATGCCTCTACAGAGTTTGCACAGAAGCGCAATAGAAAGCGCAAAACATTTCACGATGAAGTGAACGCTGGACAACCAGGGCGCCAGGACGGTCAGAGTATATTCTGGCAAACCGTTTGCCAACTACGTCTAGCAATCGGCAAAGCAAACTGTGGTACACCCCAATTACCAACACGCGATGGGTAACTCGCAAAGCACAATGTTATTTTCTGTTTTCCCAGCACGGTACCATAGAACGGCATAAAGCAAGAGGGTTAAGAAGTAAGAGGCGGGGCACCAGTTAAAAAATTTCAAAGTTAAAGTTCACGCAAACAGGTATTAATAGACAAGTTTTAGTCAAATATTGATTGTTTATAGCTGAATTATTAGAACGCAATTATATTTGGAACATTAGAATATAGCTATTAATAACGAGATCTTTTCTCGTTAAAACGACATATTTTTCTCGTTAAAACGACATTTTTTCTCTTTAAAACGACATTTTTTCTCTTTAAAACGACATATTTTCTCGTAATAACGAGATCTTTTCGACATCTTTTCTCGTTATAACGACATATTTTTCTCATTATGTGTCGTTATAATAGCGTCCGCGCTGCTCAGTCTGACATAAACGAGGATCTGCAAGCTGCTGAATTGAAATACACTGTTTTAAATGTATTTAATGTAATGGTTTTAATTATAGCAGCATGTTTATTAGGATTAATGTCCAATACAACATTATCCAATAACAGCACTCAGACCCATGACTTGTTTAGGCTATATATGATCAGATCAAAACAGTTATTTTTGAATAATTGACTCTGGGCTTGGAATATTTATTTATTTGAATGACTGAAGTTTGATTGAACAACAAATCGAAATATGAACAAAGATAAATAAAGAGATTTTCTCTTAGGTTAATAATAATAATAATAATAATTATTATTATTTCGTTCTGTTTAAAAACGGGCAAACAAATTAAGCTAGATTTTTCGTAGGCCTATTTTTGTTCGTGGGTAAACAAATGAGCTGCTTTAATATTTGTTTCACATGTGTGGGCGGCCTTGATATACTTTAGTCTGATTATATATTAATTATGTATTAATGATTTAATATTATTAAATGATCTTTAGCTGAATCATCGCATCACGTTCTTCTTATGGGTTAAATTGCAGGCTTTGCTTTACTGAAGGAACAGTCTTCGCTGCGCTGGGTGTGAGCACTGAACACAATATACAGATGAAAAGACTGTACAGTATCTCTTGCTGGATTTAGGCTATACGAATTAAATAAACACAAACTTGTTTTCGATTGTTTTATTTAAGTAGACCTTTAGATATAAGGCGCACCAGAAAGCACACGCTGTTATTTTACAAAAGCAATTCGTAACATTTTGTTCTTATTGTGGAAGTATATAAAATTGCTTTCCTCGGTTATCACAATTTAAGGGATCGCGTCGGTGTCGCCGAATTGAGAAGAACAGTGGTGTGCTTTAAATGAGATAAAGCAACATCCAGACTGTATGAAACGTTATTGTGACTAATTTGCAGAGTGGTACATATGCACTCTTATTCTGCGTGATGGGATAGACAGTAAAGACAAGCTGAGTTAAAACATTGATTTTTTTAGGGGCCGTCCTCGGTTCACAGCAACCCGGGACTATCAGAGATGGATAAAACAGTTTTTATTAACATTAAACGTTTAATTTAATATTTGTATATTATTATTATTAGGTTATGTTAACTTGTTAGGGCTATAGGCCTATTTCTATTTCATATAATATAATATTTTATTACTTTCCCATTTAAATTCGTGTATCGCTTTACCTAATTAACGTTTTGTACCAGAGAATGTGAGAGAAGCGGAGCGGTTCAATATTCCGCTGTGTGTGTGTGCGCACCGCTCAGTCGTTCACGGCCAAATCAAACACTCCGCTCGCGCTCACCGGTAAACCAATCCCGCTCAGATCACGCGCTCACATTAAATGTATCCAGTAACGTTAGGCCTATTTTTTTCTTTCTGTTTATAGTGAAATTATTGAATAAATGTCTCAATTAAACAGTTATGTTTTAGGGTGAAATTGTTTTAATAGGGATGTTCATTAACCGTTAACCGACTCATAAGAATTTTGACCGATTACAATCAGTTAAACGGTTTAAAGTCACTTATTTATTTATTTTTAGTAATTTATTAAAATTTGTTAAAAGGTTTGCTGCATGGTTAAAATAAGCTAGTTTTTTAGAGAGAGCAAGAGAGAGAGAAAAAACCAAGTCGCCTATAAGTCGCATTTTATTATTTAATTCTGAACATTTTTTGTAAAATAAGACAAAAAAATAGAATGCAGCTTTCTGCCGTCTGCTTTAATTTCGCGCAGCACAATAATGAAATAAACTCTGCATACTCTAAAAAACACTGGGTTAAAAACAACCCAATTTGGGCTGGATAAATATAGGACAGAACACATTTGGGGTTAATTTTACCCAGTAAATCGGGTTGTTTATTTAACCCATCATAAATGGTTGATTTAACCCAGCTAATGGGTTTATTCGTTTCTATTATAATATTAGCTTTTTTTTACTTTATGCATGAAATAATATTTACAGATTAATTTAAATCCTCTAAACTTTTGTAAAATACTCCAGAACCACTGGTTTACCTGATAACTTCCTTTATTTCTAATTTGCTTGCTTTTATGTAAGCTTTACACATTGCCCTATTTAATCTGGTTTAACAAACATTAGAAGTAAAGATTAAACATTAAACCGATGTAATTCACAAGTAAATGGACCACTCTGTGACTGTGTTTCCACCGTAACGGCGCTGGCTCTCACGCCGAGCTGGAGTCGTGTTCGGCGGGAACTGATCACGGACAAGACCGCCGCTCTGTGTTTTACTCATGGACGAAATGTACTGTGATTACCTTCATAGCCTGACCAAAAACAAACAGTAAACAGCTCTGAGGACATGTTTTAACATCCAAAGTATTTGTGTTCTGTATCTTTATAAATACATCGTTTATTTTAAGCAAAGCATCAGATTCTTCATCAAGCAATAAAACCGACTCAACGCGAGCGAGGTTTGTTTATTGATTCACACCCTGCACCTGTATGTTGCTCTGCATACATTTGAACGATATTCTGCACAGAAACAATTTTATAAATAAAATAAAATGTACACAAACTACCCAAACACTGGAAAAATAACTAAAATAAATTACCCAAAAGGCGCATCTCAGCATTTGGGTTAAAAAAAATAATCCAGGACTTTTTTTTAGAGTAGGCTGCTTGTTGCACAGTATTTCTTTTATTTTCTTAAATTATTATTTAAGTCAAAATATATTTTTAGTATAGGCCTATTTATTCATTATAATATATAACGCCTAGCTTTATTATGTTGATCTCTGCTTGCAGAAGTGCTGCAGGTGGGTGATATGATCATGTAAATCACTGTGTGCACATGCAGTTTTATTTTATGTACTTTATGTAATATTAGCCTATTCGTGATAAACTTGAATGCTGTGTACATCGCGTGCCATTGCCTACAGTCCGGTAGCCTATGGTCAATATAATAATTAATTATGTAATAATTTCTTTAATAATTCATAAAGGTCAAGTAGGTTTGTTTATGCATTAAAAAATAAAATAAAAAAAAAATAAAACTCTTTCACTTTTTCTAAATCTTCATCTTTCTCTCCTTCCCTTGCTAGCTTGTACTTATTTGAACAATGCCTGAGACTTGGTGTTATTGGCACTTCCTCTGTATGTTTGCCTCTTCAAGATTAATCGCTTTATGTACTCCCCAATTGTAAGTCGCTTTGGATAAAAGCGTCTGCTAAATGACTAAATGTAAATGTAAATGTAAACGAGAAATGGATGTTGTTCCCTCAACATAGCAAGGCCACGACATGAGGAGGCCTTTACCGTTATTGTTCATATTTCGATTTGTTGTTCAATCAAACTTCAGTCATTCAAATAAATAAATATTCCAAGCCCAGAGTCAATTATTCAAAAATAACTGTTTTGATCTGATCATATATAGCCTAAACAAGTCATGGGTCTGAGTGCTGTTATTGGATAATGTTGTATTGGAGATTAATCCTAATAAACATGCTGCTATAATTAAAACTATTACATTAAATACATTTAAAACAGTGTATTTCAATTCAGCAGCGTGCAGATCCTCGTTTATGTCAGACTGAGCAGCGCGGACCTCGCTCACCTCAGCTCTACCATATGTCTATTATAACCACACATAACGAGAAAAATATGTCGTTATAACAAGAAAAGATGTAGTTTTAAGAGAAAAATATGTCCTTTTAATGAGAAAAGATCTCGTTTTAACGAGAAAAGATCTCGTTATAACGAGAAAATATGTCGTTTTAACGAGAAAAGATCTCGTTATAACGAGAAAAGATCTCATTATTACGACATAATTGAGTGGAAAAATATTATCTGGGTGGCAGTATTACGTCACCGTAGAAAACGGCCGATATCGATAATCGGTAAAATGCTTAATATCGGCGCCGATAATCGGCCAGGCCGATAATCGGTCGACCCCTAGAATTTAAAGTTGGCATGAAACAGAGGTTACACGTCTTTTTTTTCCTATTGTAACATATATCCGAGTGAAATGGCTTATCGAATGATTCAAAAAAGTAGGGCAGGACTTGATTTTGTCCACTGGGAATTGATTGCATGTTGGATCGTTATGGGTTGGTATTGCTGTGATCTGGAGTCAGTGACAGGTTGACACACGTCATCAGAGAAGAGACGTTGTTACAAGAAGGAGGTGAACTGAAGTTATTTTGATTAAAGAATTCGAGGGCACAAAAATAAACAAGTGATGTGCACAGATACATTGTTTATAATAAACACTGCTGTATTCTACAAAAGTAGGAATAGTCCGTTTTTACTTCATTGTGACTTTAAACTGTTAAATCGCTGAGAATCTTATCCCGGGCCACTTATCCCAATCTTATTCTTCTTTTGGGTTTTTATGGCGATTCCCAATGCATTCAGTGAAGGCGTACATTTCTCATTCAAACATATAGGCAACAGCACTCTTCCAAACACTGCATTTTGCAATATGAAGCATGCAAGAGCCTTTGATATCATTCGATATGGTTTTGACGCTTACGGTTGTTGCCGTTGGTTGTGGGTCTGTTGGATTATGAAGATTTGGATTACAGTTGCCTGAATAATATTTTTGTGATTACTTTTGTGATTGTGGATGCTTTTTGGTGAATCTCATAGTTCTGAGTCACAGCAATAGGCCTTACTGAGGAAAAAAAGGTTTACTGTGTCCTACAGCAAACAAAATAAATATTGGATGATAAGTAACAGTTAAACGGTTACAGAAATTATATTCAATATGATTCATATTCTAATGATATTTATTTTAAGGTTTTAAAGTGTAGCTTTGTTTGTCTTTTGAAACAAGGTGATCGAAGTCACACACAACAGAACAAAATCAAATGTTATAATTTCATATTAAGTAAATGTGTAAACTGTGTTTAATGAATGTAATAAAAAACAATGTCATTGATATGACAACTAAATACAATAGAAGGAAAATATTAATTTAATATTTTCAATATGCATAAGGATTCATACACATATGTACGTCTGTAAAGTTATAATAATAATAATTTTCATTTTGGATGAAAATAAAGGCCTCCTGAAGTAAAATATCCATATTTAAAACTTCATAATCCGTAATCTCTAGCTTCCACCAACTGTCGTGCATGCATACACGAGAGAGTGGTGTCCAGCGGATGGCATAGGAGGACGTTGGTGTAGCATAAGATCCGGTAGCATAACTTAAGTGTGAAAATTCCTAAAGACCTATATCTATACATACACCGATCAGGCAACATTATGACCACCATCCTAATATTGTGGGTTGGTCCCCCTTTTGCTGAAAAAGCAGCCCTGACCCGTCAAGGCATGGGCTCCACTGGACCCCTGAAGGTGTGCTGTGGTTATGGTTGGGTATCGTTTGAAATTTAGCGATTCCGATTCTGCTTATCGATTCCTAGTTTCGATTCCAATAATAAAAAAAAAAACATGAGCAAAAAGCAGCAGCCTACAGAACACTTAGTTATACAAGAGCAATTTTTAGGAACAAAACAATTATATATAAAACATAAAATAGGAACAAACAAATAAATTAGCAATAGAATAAATAAATACAACTGAACACATTTCTGTTTAAATTTTTCAAAGTTTAAAAACACTAGTTTTCTTGTCATAAATAAAATACAGATTAATACAGTCAAGATCAGTGAATTAATTTGTTTTAGTTTTTGATTAACATTAATGACAGGCAGAACATTTGGCTGCTGTCTCTTTAACACCGAATGCACACCGATCTAAAAATACTGTTACGCATGTGTTTACTTTCAAAACTGTTTAAGTTAAAGACAAAAACAGCTGTGTTTTTGATGATATAGCCTACTGACGTATTTTTGAGCATATTGATCTGTAAATGTGAAACAGAACTCAGTTCCAGCCCAGAACAACATTTTCTGCAGTGGAAATGCACGAAACGGTTGGAGATCGGACACAGGCTGTTCTCGGTGCTCGCGCTTCAGATATGTGCTGCACGTAAACTGTGTGCACGTGCTTTCCTATCTGTGCTTCAGTCGTTTAAAATCACATTAAAATGCAAATGCAGGAATCCTTAAGCGGAATGGAAATAAACGGGTCTTATCGAATACCCAGAATACCCAGGAAATTTGAAATCGGTTCTAAAATGAAACCTGATCACGATACCCATCCTTAGCTGTGGTATCTGGCACTAAGATGTTAGCAGCAGATTCTTGAAGTTCTGTAAGTTGTGAGGTGGGGCCTCCATGGATCGAACTTGTTTGTTCTGCATCCCACAGATGCTCGATTGGATTGAAATCTGGGGAATTTGGAGGCCAAGTCAACACCTCAAACTTGTTGTTGTGCTCCTCAAACCATTCCTGAACCATTTTTGCTTTGTGGCAGGGCGCATTATCTGTCTGAAAGAGGCCAGAGCCACCATCAAAAAACATCCACATGGATGGCAGGACCCAAGGTTTCCCAGCAGAACAATGCCAAAAGCATCACACTGCCTCTGTCCGCTTGCCTTCTTCACTAGTGCATCCTGGTGCCATGTTTTCCCCAGGTAAGAGACGCACATGGCCATCCATGTGATGTAAAAGAAAACGTGATTAATCAGACCAGGCCACCTTATTCCATTGCTCTGTGGTCCAGCTCTGATGCTCACGCACCCATTGTTGGCACTTTCGACAGTGGAAAGGGGTCAGCATGGGCACCCTGATTGGTCTACGGCTGTGCAGCCCCATACGTAACAAAATGCGATGCACTGTGTATTCAGACTCCTTTCCATCAAAATCGCCATTAACTTCTTGAGCAATTTGAGCTACAGTAGCTCATCTGTTGGATCGGACCACACGGGCCAGCCTTTGCTCCCCACGTGCATCAATGAGCTTTGGCTGCCCATGACCCTGTCGCCAGTTCACCACTGTTCCTTCCTTGGAGCACTTTTTATAGAGACCACTGCAGACTGGGAACACCCCACAAGAGCTGCAGTTTTGGATATGCTCTGACCCAGTCGTCTAGCCATCACAATTTGGCCCTTGTCAAACTCGCTCAAATCCTTACGCTTACCCATTTTTTCAGCTTCTAACACATCAACTTTGAAGACGAAATGTTCATTTGCTGCCTAATATATCCCACCCACTAACAGGTGCCGTGATGAAGAGATAATCAGTGTTATTCACTTCACCTGTCAGTGATCATAATGTTATGCCTGATCAGTATACATACATACATACATATCAATATCAGCTTCAAAGATTTTACATTGCTCACAGCTGATTGGTCCGAATTCAGTTTGACCTCTCTTACTGAGCAGCAGGTTAGCCATGAAGCACAAGTTACTATGGCGATTAACACTGGTAAAAGCAAAGCCACAATTATTGTATATAAAAGCCAGGGTTGGTGCAAACAAATCTAAAACTTACTTGGCTAACCAGCTAAACCGGTACAGGCCCCTGAACAAGCTAATCAACATCTTTAGGAATACTAGAAAGCTATAGTTACTTTTGGTTCTTTTTTATTCAATCAATCATACTGTGTTCAAGAGCAAAACTAATCATGTTGTAATTAAAACATAAGATTGCAAAAAAAGTCTTAATATATGTGACCCCCCCTGGAGCACAAAACCAGTCTTGGGGTATATTTGTAGCAATAGCCAACAATACTATGGGTCAAAATTATAGATTTTTCTTTTATGCCAAAAATCATTAGGACATTAAGTAAAGATCATGTTCCATGAAGATATTTTGTACATTTCCTACTGTAAATATATCAAAACTTAATTTTTGATTAGTAATATGCATTGATAATAACTTAATTTGGACAGCTTTAAAGGCGATTTTCTCAATATTTAGATTTTATTTTTGCACCCTCAGATTCCAGATTTTCTAATAGTTATATCTTAGCCAAATATTGTTATATCATAACAAACCATACATCAACGGAAAGTAGGGCTGTGCAATAAATAGATTTTATTGATTAACTCGAATGTGTAGTTTACAACTATTTGTTTGAATGAAAATCTTTTTTCTTTTTAACATCCGCCGACGCTCCCCTCTGGGCTCAGACCTCCCAAACATGCGCGTTTGCCATATTAGCAGACCTAAGCTTGGCCACCCCACTCACAACAGCAGTTTTTGTCCCCTTGTTTCTTGCATTTATTAAGACGCGGAACCGCCGTATCTCTTTATGACCACATCAAATGGGAGACTTTTCAGACGCACACTTCAACTTTGCCTCAGCGCCATGCGTGAGTCAAACGAGTAGTCTTTTTGAAATGTTGTTGTATGCATTTGTCATTTTTATTTAATTTCTCAATTTTCTTAAATGTGTATATATAGTATTTATAGAGTTTTAACTTATAGTTTTAGTTACTTTTTCTTATTTGTAAGCAGTGGCGGCTGGTTAAAAATTGAGGTGGGGCTGCACGCAATTTCACAAACAATTCTTCAAAATAAATCAAACCGTCAGGCTGATCTGGGCCCAGCTCCTTTACCTTCAGTTTTTCTGCCAAAGTTATCCTCTCAAACAGACATTGGGGTAGAGATTGTACAGAGTTCGGTTCGTGTCCGGAATTAATTAACCTGAGTCCGTCATTGTCACGTAATTAAAAATTGCTCCACTACAGGCCATGAGACCAGCCTTGATTTTAGCAGCTTGGGGCGACAGAAAAATCGCCCATTTCAGTTAAGATTTGAGGACGCTGATTGGCTACATTTTATGTCACATCTTGAATACATTTATATCTTGAATCAGGATTTGACTAAGTTCTACAAAGACCCGCCTCCTGTGGGCGATTTCTCGATCGCCCCTCAGCTGAAATTGAGACGTGCTGACAGGGAAGAGAGGTCATATTGTGATGGTGAAAACATATATTTTTCACAGAAAATGTTCTAATATATCACATCATACAAATATACATTTAAATAATTTATATAATTATTATTTTGTGTGTGTGGTTCAGGGAGGGCGGCGCCCTAGCGCCCACTATTGGCCAGCCGCCACTGTTTGTAAGTCGCTTTGGATAAAACCGTCTGCTAAATGACTAAAAAGTAAAAAAGTAAAAAGAAAGGAACGTGTGCCAAATGAGCTTCAGTTGAACAACAGTGAACTGCGGTCTGATGAGATGTATGCAGGGGCGTAGCAACCGGGGGTTAAGAATTAAGATAAAAGTTATTGTTCAAGTGTAGTGTAATTGAAATATTGTCCATAAAATATATTTATTTAATAAAAAGTATATTTTTATTTCATTAGAAAATATAGATGTCCACAGTGGTCTCAAATATAGATGTCCACAGTGGTCTCAAATATAGATGTTCGCAGTGGTCTCAAAGTCCCAAGTCCTGAAGTTATTTTTCAAATTTGAGTATATCACATCACAAAATAGGTTCCTGTAAGCTATCATGGCACATTCCCAAAACTGAAACTATGGTGCTCTAAAACGCCAATTGGTATTATATTTAGAATTTATTACATGAACATGAATGTACTTACTTTGTACATTATGTACATCATTTATTTTCCTTCGAGGGTCACAGCACCTGACAGCTGCCCCCCACTTTTAAAATGGCTGCTACACTCCTGGTTGTATGGCTATATGTCAGTAAAACAAACTTTCCTGGCCTGACAGCTGTTGTACCGTGCTCACGGTGCACACTCTTCAACTTTACGTGAATATAAGGCGCACGCTCTATATCGCTCCATCATAAATAATGCGCACAATAAATTATGAGCATACAGTGTAGTTCTGTCGTCATTTAAGTCATTAAAATGACCAAAAAGGTGATTAGTGAATTCATGTATGTATAGCATCACATTAAATAACGTCTCTCAAATGCACCATGTACTAAAATATTGTGCAATTCGAGATCACAATGTAAGGCTCAAGCTGATATTTTGTTTGCAATTTAATGCACAAGTAAATATGAACGCAGTGCACTTATAATATCAAACATGCGCTTTTATATTCTGGCATTTAAGTGCTGTTGACTTCCCTCCTTTTTTTAAAAGATTTTTTTGTATTTTTTATTAACCATTTCTTATCACTATCTGCATGTCTCATCCACAAGTATGCAATGACGGAGAACAAGCTTTTGGGTGTTTTGAGAACCAGAACCAAGCTGACTGAGCAATAAAGCTATAGTGAGCCCCTTTATTAAAATACCTGGAGGTGGGGAATAATACACAAGTTGTCGTATTATTTCAGCATTGCTTGATCTAATTCACAAATATCTCAGTTACAATTTTGTAGAAATTAATTTTATTCAGTTGTGTTTTAGGCACTAAAACAGTCCAATACTTGAACAATGAACAAGACCATGACAGCACAAGCACACCCGCCAAAAAAACAACCTACAGTCACTGATATTTAATGCTGTTGAATGTTTTGTTTGCACTTTATCAGAATGACCTTTTATCTACTGAATAGCAAGATGTTAAACTTGTTTAAAGAAAACTTATCAAAAATATCAAAAAGGGTCATAATTGTATGTTTTATGTTATGTTACATTTTCACTGCTTACAGTGGCAGAGCCTGCCATCTTTTCTTTTTGGCTTGTTGTTTCTGATCACACATTAACACCAAGGGGGAAATCCAGATCAAATCCCAGAAGGGAAAATCTAAACAAAATAAAGTTAAAACTTTTTTTGAACAATTTCTTTGTCATCTTATTGATTTTAAGTAGGGGGAGAAATAAGTTTTTACGATTTTAATCGTAAATTGGATTTTTTTTGTGAAAAAAGCAGGGATTTTTTTCTTTAGGCCATATTGCCCAGCCCTAACTGAAAGCTTATTTATTCAGCTTTCAGACGGTGTATAAATCTCAATTTAGAAAAATTTACCCTTATGACTGGTTTTATGGTTCAGGGTCACATTTTTTATTGTGCAAAAATAATGAGTTATATAACGAGTTATCAATTGTATGAGAGGAACACAGCTTTCACTCTCAACCAAACTAACCAATCAGAAGTTTTTGCTCTTTTAAACAGGAGAAGCGTCTCCTGTCTCAACTCTGGTGCAGTGTTGCCAACTTAGCGACTTTGTTGCTAGATTTTGCAACTTTTCAGACCCCCCTAGCGACTTTTTTCCCAAAAAGTGACCAGCGACAAATCTAGTGACTTCTTGGACAAACTTTAGCGAGTCTCTGTGATCGCTGGTACTGCCGCAACGGGGCGAGATCAGCACGCACGCAGCTCTTTCTCTGCATCTGCTCTGTTCAGTGAGCGTCTGAGAGGAGCAGCCCGTTCAGTTAAAACAGATATTATGTTGCTTCTCTGATTTTACATGCAAATATAGCCGAAATCACAGCACAGGAATTCTCTTTGTCTTGTCTAATCTTGTGTGTATTATTTGATTTCATCAGACAATGGCTCAATAAATTGATAAATTAGGATTTTTGTGCAGACTAGCTTCTTGGAAGGGAGAGCTGGTTATGTATTCTTAAAGGGATGTGTTTCAGTCATTATTTCATATTTATCCCGTTCACTGACAAAAGAAACAGTAAAATATATAAAGGAAAACAGTTTTATTGAGAATTTGGCTGCATTAAAATACAGCATGACCACAGAGAGACAAACAAATGTAAAAGGCAATACAACGATGATGTCATGAATATGCTAACTATGTGTATGACATCATCTAGAGACATACAGCAACTTTTCAAACTGGCTTTAGCTACTTTCCATGGAAAGAAGTTGGCAACACTGCTCTGGTGAATGGAAAAGAAACCTGGGTCTCGTGCGCGACACGTTGAAAAAGCTGCGAGGGCGCAATGGTCAAAGATGTCACTCTAGTCTAGTGCATATTTACATAGAGAAACTAATAAAAAAGCAGCGGAGCTTTGTAAACAGCTCGGAGTAATCATGTCATCTCCATAAGAATGATATGATTGCCAGAACAAATTTGAAAAAGGTCCTGTTCACACATGATCTCTTACCAGTAATTTACCAGTAAAGACTGTATGTACTCTTCCTCTGCATATTTTGAGTTTTGGGTTTCCCGGTCATCTGGGAAAATTGTGCGTTCTCTCACTATTTTGTTACTTAATTAATTTGTAAACCTATGCCATCACAGGAGAATACATCAACAATTTAAGAAATATGTTGATGTTGTACATCGTGATTTCAAAATAAATGTTTAAACCCTCACTCTCGGAGTTTGCATGTGGCCGTAAAGTGAAGCATCGCCAGGCCGTTGGCGCCCTCTGCTGGTAGGCTATTTGTTAATACATAATGAAGGCCTTAAATTGTTTATGTTCATATTATAGGCATATTAGTGTGTGTGTGGTTCAATAAAACTATGTAATTACTTGTTTTGATACTTTATTTGAGCCAGTTATTATTGCTTATTTATTTTAACGCCTCGTTTTCACTTAGGTATATTTGTATTACGAAAAAAATATCAGATTACTCAATTGTCAAAATAATCAGTAGATTACTTGATTACCAAATTAATTGTTAGTTACTAGTCAAAACATTTCAAAATACAACTGCCTTGTTTTTTACGTTTTGTGATTAAAAGACAAATATTTTGTCATTGAAAATTTATTTAAAATAGTATTAAAATATTGTCTCGTTCTAGTGAACCAGGTATCTGTATTTTGTCTCATTTCGTGAGCTAAGTTCATTGTCACACCCCTCTACGAGCGTGATATAGCTCATAATTTTCCAAGTGTATGATATAGCTTTCATTCTTCAGGTCAATCATAAGCAATAAAGAAAGTGATAACTTTGCCATTTCAAATGTTAAAGTTTCCACAGTCATTGCATTCTTTGCATGTGCTGCACTTTATTTGTATCATTTTGTTGTATAATTGTATTAATTAATAATAATTAATTAGTTTTCTTTAGTAAACTGTCTTTGTATATTACCTATTTTATACTAATTTCCTAGTATTTACTATTATTTATTTTGAAAAAAAAAAAAATCAGTAGTCTGAGCCTAGTTACTAGCTAGTTTCAAGGAAAATCTTTCAAATAATGTCCTTCTTTTTGTTTGCCAAATAACCCTGCGTATGTGTTGACCCCCGCAACCAAAACCCCCACCCGGGAAAAAAGTTCAGGCTTTCATTCCTTTAACCCCTGGATATATTTAATTTATGTTCCCAATTAATTTGTCGGGATGAATGGAGGCACAGAAATCTTGATAAGATAGACTTTACTTGGAGTAATAAGGATAGATCTATACAATCTAGAATAGACTTTTGGTTAACATCTGAGGAACTCAGGAATCAAATTCAGGAGACTCACATAGTGCCTTCAGTTTTCAGTGACCATAAAATGATCCATTTAGTTATCAGCCTTGGTGATACAAGAACTTGAGGATCTAATTTCAATTACTGGAAATTAAATAACTCACTTTTTGAATATGTTCAGTTTAAGGATAAGGTTAAAAATGTGATAAAGAGATGTTACAATGATGCTTATATGGAATAAATTGGGAAATTACGAAATTAGAAAATTTGCAGTCTCAAGAAGTAAAGAAATAGCCAATATTTTAATTCAAAACATAATGGAAATATATGACAAACAAATAGAAAGTGAACAAGATAAAAATCTTTTAATAAAATTACAATTGGAATTAGAACAAATCTATGAATATAAAGCTAAGTGTGCGTTAATAAGGTCAAGGAGAAAGTGGTTAGAAAAAGGTGAATTGAATTCTAAATATGATTTCAACCTTGAAAGAAGAAATTTAGATTTTTCCTCTTTAAAGGAACTTAAGATTAACGAGTATCTTACAGTAGACCCAAAATTAATATCTAATTTTGTTTTTACATTTTATGAAAAGTTATATGTCCAAAATAATAATATAGGTAACGCAGCTTTTTTCTAGATTCACTTAAAAAAATTCAAAAAGTATAGATCATCATTCTAAATACATATGTGATCAAGACATAACTCTTGAAGAAATTCATAAGAGCATTGAAAAGCTTAAAAAAAATAAAGCACCAGATAATGATGGGCTGACCTGTGAATTTTATAAAGAGTTCAAAGAAGATATCTCAGAGTTTCTTTTATGTGTCTTCAAATAAAGATTGCAAAAAATAAGTAATGTTGCCAACTATGTTACAGGGATTGATTACATTGATTCCTAAGCCAGGTAAAGACCTATTAAATATAGAAAATTTGAGGCCTATAACTCTAATCAATAATGATACTAAATTACTTTCATATATATTTGCAAGTTGATTAAAGTTAGTTTTAAATGAAATTATAGATGATTGTCAATCTGACTTCCTATTTGGTAGATATATTAGCAATAATATTTGATTAATATTAGATTTGATTGACTACAATTTTATTTTAAATGATGGTAGTTATTTTTTTATATAGATTATTATAAATCACTTGATACTGTAAACCACACATTTTTATTTGAAGTTTGACAGAGACCTGGATCAAACCAGAGGACAATGCTACACCTGCAGCACTCTCCAATAATTTCTCCTATTCCCACACCCCCCGTTTGACTGGAAGAGGTGGAGGTACTGGTCTGCTCATCTCTAATAATTGGAAATTCACTCCTTTATCATCTCTGAGTATAAACAGCTCCTTTGAATCACATTCGGTTACTATTACCTACCCTCTAAAAATCCATTTTGTAGTTGTTTATCGTCCTCCAGGACCACTAGTTAACTTTGTGGAAGAATTAGATTTGTTGCTCTCAACTTTTCCTGAGGATGGTACAGCCTTAGTTATACTTGGAGACTTTAACATCCACCTAGATAAACCTCGGGCTGCAGACTTCCACACTCTACTTGCCTCTTTTGATCTCAAGAGAGTGTTAACTATGGCTACTCACAAATCAGGCAACCAACTGGACCTTATTTACACACGACATTGCTCCACTGATCATGTGCTGGTTACTCCACTGCACACCTCGGACCACTTCCTCCTCACTCTTAACCTCAACATGATTCCTGACACATCACATACCCCTCCACATGTCACTTTTCGACGTAACTTACGCTCGCTCTCACCCTCCCGGCTATCTGCTATGGTTTCATCTTCGCTTCCTCCCCTTAAACAGTTATCATATCTTGATGCTAACAGTGCTACTGACACTTTCTGTTCCACTCTGATGTCTTGTTTTGATACTTTCTGCCCCTTATCTTCCAGGCCAGCCCGTACCACTCCTTCTGCCCCTTGGCTATCCGTCGTTCTCCGCGAACATCGTTCTAAACTCAGGGCTGCAGAAAGGGTGTGGCGCAAATCACAAAATCCTACTGACCTTAATTTGTATCGATCACTCCTCTCTGACTTCTCTGCTAATGTCTCCACTGCTAAAAGGACATACTATCATGACAAAATTAACAATTCGCCTAACTCTCGCATGCTCTTTAAAACATTTTCCTCCTTCCTTTGTCCTCCTCCTCCCCCTCCTTTATCAACTCTAACAGCTGACGACTTTGCCACATTCTTCATTAACAAAATTACAAACCTCACTGCACAATTTTCCACACCACAATCTGTCAAACACATCTTACCAGCAAACATAAACGCATTCACATACTTCTCTCCACTCTCTGAGGCAGAAATCTCTAAACTCATCCTTTCCAGTTATCCTACTACTTGTCCGCTTGATCCTATTCCATCTCATCTCCTAAAATTAATCCAAAATGCTGCTGCAAGATTAATCTTTAATGAGCCGAAAAGAACGACGCATTACTGTACCATCCCAAAGAGGCACAAAATCACTTTCACTGACTTTTTCATTAACTGTTCCCATCTGGTGGAATGACCTGCCCAACTAAATCCGAGCAGCAGAATCCTTACCCATCTTCAAGAAACGGCTAAAACACATCTCTTCCATCTTTATTTGACCCTCTAACTCTAGCACTCTCTATTCTAATTTTATTTTCTCTAATCTGTTTTTTTTTAATCTAATCTTTTTTTTATTTAAAAAACACACACACATTTGACCCTCTATCAATTGCATATTTATTCTCTAACTGCTAGCGGTTCTTGTAAAACTAACACTAAGTTTCATTTTTCTATATTTTACATACTCGTAAAAAAAAAATAAAAAAAAATAAACAACCTACGAGTACTGAGTTAGGCTAACCAGGACTTGCAATAGCACTTGCATGTTGTTGCTCTTTTGTTGGTTTTGATTGCTTCTATAATGTCCTCATTTGTAAGTCGCTTTGGATAAAAGTGTCTGCTAAATGACTAAATAAATAAAAGTTATTGATTTCTTTGGTTTTGGCAACAACTTTATCCGTGTCAGTCCTCTGTCGTGTGTGTCATGTGTCCCCACCTCATGTTTCCTTATTTGGTTTGTTTCCTGTCCTTGTTTAATGTCATTATTAGTTAATTAATGTCCAGCCGTGTTTGTGTAGTTATCTATGATTTACCTGTGTATATTAGTTCATGCCTGTTCAGTTTGATGTCGTCTGGTCTACTTGTTATTCCCGGTGTATCCTGCCTGTGAGTCCTGCCTTGTCCTGCCTTGATGTCCTTATTAAATATTAATATTTGAGTTTATATCCTCGTCAGCGCGTTCCTGTTCCTCCCTTGTGTGTGCACCGTGACAATCCGTGCATTTCGAACATTATATAATGATTGCAATAGCTCTGTTAAACTACACTTCTGGACCATTCCTAGATGTAATATAAGTAGAGAAGTTAAACATGGATTTCCATTATCTCCTCTGTTATTTTTATTGGTCATGCAAGTATTGTATCTCCATGGTAAAATCAATCTGTTGCAAGGTATCCAGTTGGCCAAAAATGTGATTAAATGTTCTCAGTTAGCAGATGATACAGCAATTTTTCTAAAAGACATAAAATAATTAAAAGTGGTCCTTGAATATCTTCATGAATTCTATTTAGTATCAGGGTTAGCTATAAACATATATAATGAATAATTTGCTTTAAAAGAAAGACCAAGAAACTTGTCTGAATTTTGTGGCATTCCAATAAAAGACTATATTACTTATTTAGGAATTACTATATGCAAAGATAAAAAAAAAAAGAATAAATCTTAATTATACCGCAATAATTAATACAATTCAAAAGAAATGTAACATTTGGCAGATGATAGACCTTTCTTTAAACGGGAGAGTTTTATTATCAAAATCTAAAGGTTTATCCAGACTAGTTTACACTGCAATGGCTATAGGTATTCAAAAAAGTATAATTAATTAGATAAATACATTTATATATAATTTCATTTGGAAAAATAAACACCATTATTTGAATAAAAAAATACTTTGTAATCCACTTAACCAAGGTGGCTTAAATGTACATTTGTGTGGTATGTGGTGGGCGTTCTGGCACAATATGGCTGCCGTCGCATCATCCAGGTGGATGCTACACACTGGTGGTGGATGAGGAGATTCCCCCTGACATTGTAAAAGTGCTTCGAGTACCCAGAAAAGCGCTATATAAATGTAATTAATTAATTAATTACTTTATTTTGAAACATCTAATACTATTTTTTTAATTAAGTGGATACAAAATTATGTCAATTCAAAAGATGGTATTACATCCTTATTATTTTTGAAAAAGTAGGTGGTATTGAATTTCTTCGTAATTTTAATATTAGCAAGCTTCCCATAAAACTTTCCAATTTTCACAAACAGGCATTGTTATCATGGATGATTATATACAAACACAATTTTTCACCTCACAAATGCTTAATTTGAAATAATGAATAAATTACACACCAAAATAAATCTATTTTTTTAGTTAATTGGTTTAGACAAAATATTTTGTTGGTTTCACAACTTTTCAATAGTAGTAATGGTCATGTGCTTACCTATACAGAGTTTTAAGATTGTTATTTTATTTTATATACCTGTTAAGAAGTATATGATGGTAATTAATGCAATTCCCAGAATTTAGGAGATTATTAGGCAATGGTATAGATGAAAAAACAATTTTAGGTTTTAGTATTAAACTGGAAGGTATAAATATAAAAGAACAAGAATGTAACAATAATTATCTTAGAACGATTTGCCAAATTTCCAGTATTCCTTTAGCCATTTTGGAGATCACAATTTCAATTTCAACTGAAAAGAAACCTTTAAGATTTCTAGATGTTTTTATATCACAAATACAATTAGAGAAGTTTTGTAAAGACGTTGACTTGAAGTGTGTTTTCTGTAAAGAGGAAAATTAGAGTATTTTCCATTTATTTTATGATTGTTTTTATAAAAAGTTATATTTGTGTAATTTTTTTATTAACAAAGTACTAATATTGAATTGCAACTCAAAGAAAGTGATGTTTTTTTTTTTTTACATTTACATAAATGTAAATGGGCAGTGAAAAAAACAAATTTTACTCATATTAAAATAGAGATAAGTCACTACCTGTATACGTTAAAAGAAACAAGAAATAAAACTAAAAAAACTTTAAATTACTCTGAAGCCTTAAATAATTTTTTTGAATAATTTGAAATTATTTTTTACTTGTTAAGTACATGTATAGACATTTGATTTTCTTATTGCTTTTCCTATTTCATTTTTTATTTAGTATTTGTTTTGATTTAATTTAAATGTTATTGCCCTTGTATGTTCTTTGTTCTAAAATCTGCAATGAAAAAAATAAAAATAAAGCCACGTGTAAACACACGCACACACATATATATATATATATATATATATATATATATATATATATACTTATATTGAATGAAGCCAAAGCATCTCCGTATGGCTGTTGCCATTTTGAGTAAATTATGTCATTTGGAGCCTGAGTCTGCGAGGTAGTGTCGTGAGGTGGAGCCGCTGAATCAAAGTCCTGCCCAAACTCCCACAGACCCAATTGCAAGAGCACAATCAATGCCGGTGAACTGACATCATATCCTACCCGTCAGATTTTCCTTCCTCGGCTTACTGCGCATGTGCGCATCAATATTGCATCCCTTTTCCACGTTGAACAACAATATTTAATGTATCTGCATTACTGTAAGGGTAGGTTTAGGGCTGGGATATGTGTATACTTTAATAAAACACAATCTAATTGGTAGAAAAAAATATTTATTGTTGGTTTCTGGTACTTTGGTTTCATAGCACTGCTTCAAGCCAAACACGCCTTCCACGTATCTACGGATGACGCACCTGTTCTGTACAATGCGACATATACACTATATTCTCAAAAGTATTGGGTCACCCCCTTCTAATGATAGGTTTGACTACTTTAGTAATTTCTATGAGTACAAATCTTAATGTTTAAGCATATAATGATATTTTAGGGAATTGTGTGCTTCTAATTTTATATCAACAGTTCAGACCAGACCCTTTTCTATTCTATCATGACAGTGTCTCTGTGTATAAGACAAGGATCAAAGAGAAATGATGATTCAGTCATCATTCAGTCATCATCACCAGTCAAGTTCTTCCACACTGACTGAATCATCATTTCTCTTTGAAATCATTCCTGCTGGCTCTTGATGCCTTGAACCCAGCCTCAGTCCATTTCTTGTGAAGTTCACCCAAATTCTTGAATCGATTTTGCTTGAAAATCCTCATAAGGCTGCGGTTCTCTCGGTTGGTTGTGCATCTTTTTCTTCCACACTTTTTCCTTCCACTCAACTTTCTGTTAACATGCTTGGATACAGCACTCTGTGATAGAGGTCTGCTACCCGACCCGAACCCGCGGGTCCCGAAATACTTTCGGGTTTCGGGTCGGGTTTCGGGTTAATGTTTAATGGATAGCTTCGGGCTCGGGTCGGGTTTGTAGCTAAACCAAAACTATATGCAGAGGCTTCGCTGCTTTCATAGACGCACGCACACACATATAAGAGATCGCGCACAAACAGCACGGAAACTTTTATTAGTAAAATAGCTTCGACAGGCTACTGACTCGCAAGTCACACCATTATATTTATCTGCAATGAGGCGGCAAAATCGCTGTTTTTGAAGTAATTAAGCCTCATTGCTTGTAGAGAGAGACGCGCAGACGCAGGTTCACATGCACGCGCAACTTTCCTCGGTCTCTCGCTCGCTCGGTCAGTCTCTCTCTCTCTCTCTCTCTCTCTCGCTCTCGCTCTCTCTCTCTCTCTCTCAAATAAATGATTAATTCATTCAAATAAATACAATCTTATTTAAGATCTTATGTCTGATTTAAAGTAGACAGAATGCTAACGAGCCTTAACTGACAAAAAATGACCATAATTTGCACGGTGGAAGAATTATCTTCTTGTCCATACAAAATTCATAAACTCGGCAGAATGTATGCGACCGCTGCACCTGATGTTTACAAACTTTCATAACTGGTAAATGTTTGTGAAAAGGCAGAGCCTTGATTAATCCGTTTCTTTGCATGCAATCGTGAAATGCAACCTTTTTTCTTTTTTTTTTGTTATACGTTGTGGGGCGGGGCGGGGCGGGGCGGGGCGGGGCGGGGGGGGGGGCTCTAAATTTAACTGTGCGGGTCGGGTCGGGTCGGGTCAGACGATCTCGGGTACGGGCCGGGTTGGGGCTTCAGTTTTGAGCCCGTGCAGACCTCTACTCAGTGAACAGCCAGCTTCTTTGGCAATGAATGTTTGTGTCTTACCCTCCTTGTGAAGGGTGTCAATGATTGTCTTCTGGACAACTGTTAGATCAGCAGTCTTCCCCATGATTGTGTAGCCTAGTGAACCAAACTGAGAGACCATTTTGAAGGCTCAGGAAACCTTTGCAGGTGTTTTGAGTTGATTAGCTGATTGGCATTTCACCATATTATAATTTGTTGAGATTGAGAATTGGTGGGTTTTTGTTAAATGTGAGCCAAAATCATCACAATTAAAAGAACCAAAGACTTAAACTACTTCAGTCTGTGTGCATTGAATTTATTTAATACACGTTTCACAATTTGAGTTGAATTACTGAAATAAATGAACTTTTCCACGACATTCTAATTTATTGAGATCCACCTGTATGCACCTGTATGGATTTACTACCAGAATGATACAGACATTGCATTACATGTGTGCACTTACTAATGCTCACAACACCCTATTTGGGGTAAAAATAGGAAAAGTCTTCTAAGTTTTTCTCCAGTAAAGAGGAGGTATTTTCTCTCTCTTTCAGTGGATGCATAAGATTTCCTGACAAAAATTAAGAAATTAATGTCAAAGATTTGTATTCACTATTTATTTAATAATAAATCTTTAGACATTTATATTTATAGGCTTCCTGCATGTTAACATGTAGCCTAATGCTGCCGTTTTCTGTGAAATATACTGATAATAATTATTATCAATAATTATTATTTAGTTTAATGGTTTTATTTAGTAATACAATATTCAATTTTTTTGTAGTCATATACTGAACAACATTTTTGGCCAAATTGTGCAGTCCTACAATCACGCACAACAAACTTTGTGTTCTTTATCATTTTTAGCAAATAAAGAAAAGATTTGTCTGAAAACATTTCTTGTTACAGTTCAGATTTTGTGTCCAGATTTAGGAATTCACTGCATATTGCCTCTAAGAATAGCTCACTTGCACTCCTTTTTTTATTGTTAAATCCGTTTTTTATATTTTTACATGTGTATGTTGAATGTGTTACACTTAATGCACATTTATACTTAAATATTTAAATTGTAATTTTATGTGCTTTCTCTTAACTTCTCAAATTGCTATGACAGTTTTTACACTAGTGGGGCCCATTTTCATTATCCTGCCTAAAGGGCCCCACAACCCTAAGTGATCATGATTAAATCATGACACCACACCCCGTTTTTATAGAAAAATTAACACTTGAACATAAATAAGTTCAAATAAAATAAGTACAGCATTTTATTCACTCAAGAAATACTATGTCTATAAAGGTTAATATTTTATGTATTTGAGGTTTGAGACGTGGGAACGGTGAAGAGAGCGAAAGGGCAAACCAGAGTGCAATTTACTCTCGCAATCGACTGGAAAGCAGTCTGTGATCGACTGGTCGACCACGATCAACTGGTTGGGCACCCTTGCACTAGACCAGGGGTCGGCAACCCGCGGCACCTGAGCACTCCCTGTAGCGTGGGGGAGGTGTATCTTTTTAAAACTTTAGCTTTATGCCGTGTTATCTTTATTTAGGCATCAAATATTTTGTGGCTCCACGTGAATTTTATTCAGTAGGAAAGGGGCCAAAATGGCTCTTTTGGCGTTGAAGGTTGCAGACCCCTGCATTAGACTATGTGCATGCCATATTTTCTATGGACACACTGTGAAACATCAGTTTTTCTATTGGTCACGATACGAATTTGCATGGCAGATTTAACCAAATTTGAACTTTTACATGCATGTTTACATTTGAAATGCACAAGTGTAGTCTGAATGTCTCTTAATCCTGTACATTTCCATTATATGGACTCGCACAGATTGATAATTTTTCTAAAAAACAACATTTTTGTTCATTTGAAGAAAGAAAGACAGATACATTTGGGATGGCATGGGGGTGAGTAAAAGATCAGAGGACTTTCAGAATTTTGGCTAAAGTATCCTTAAGTGATCTACCTGCTGCAGATCTTTTGAGGGTCCCTCTTCAGCTTCTGTCTTAAGTGAATGATCCATCGTTTCCTGTGAAATGTCAGTGAAATAAATACAGGTTTACCACTGTCTAGAGATTTATATCATAATTGAAATCATGACAGGACAGGTAAGTGCAATGCTATCACATCAAACGTGATGTGGCAAAGTGAAACAATTCTAATGTTCTGATCACACAGATGGAATGGGTTGAGAAAACTGATAGACAGAACAGTCTAAAACATCTGCTGTGAATCAGTGATATCACAGTTAAAACTGAATGTCACTGATGGTATTTTTTATTCCTGTTTTTAGACTTATAGGGTTACATACAATACATACAAGTCCAAACATGCACATAGGGAAACATACATACAGGTGGATCTCAATAAATTAGAATGTCGTGGAAAAGTTCATTTATTTCAGTAATTCAACTCAAATTGTGAAACTCGTGTATTAAATAAATTCAATGCACACAGACTGAAGTAGTTTAAGTCTTTGGTTCTTTTAATTGTGATGATTTTGGCTCACATTTAACAAAAACCTACCAATTCTCAATCTCAACAAATTATAATATGGTGAAATGCCAATCAGCTAATCAACTCAAAACACCTGCTAAGGTTTCCTGATCCTTCAAAATGGTCTCTCAGTTTGGTTCACTAGGCGACACAATCATGGAGAAGACTGCTGATCTGACAGTTGTCCAGAAGACAATCATTGACACCCTTCACAAGGAGAGTAAGCCACAAACATTCATTGCCAAAGAAGCTGTTCACAGAGTGCTGTATCCAAGCATGTTAACAGAAAGTTGAGTGGAAGGAAAAAGTGTGGAAGAAAAAGTTGCACAACCAACCGAGAGAACCGCAGCCTTATGAGGATTGTCAAGCAAAATCGATTGAAGAATTTGGGTGAACTTCACAAGGAATGGACTGAGGCTGGGGTCAAGGCATCAAGAGCACCACACACAGACGTGTCGAGGAATTTGGCTACAGTTGTCGTCAGAGGCGTCTTACCTGGGCTAAGGAGAAGAAGAACTGGACTGTTGCCCAGTGGTCCAAAGTCCTCTTTTCAGATGAGAGCAAGTTTTGTATTTCATTTGGAAACCAAGGTCCTAGAGTCTGGAGGAAGGGTGGAGAAGCTCATAGACCAAGTTGCTTGAAGTCCAGTGTTAAGTTTCCACAGTCTGTGATGATTTGGGGTTCAATGTCATCTGCTGGTGTTGGTCCATTGTGTTTTTTTTTAAACTAACGTCACTGCACCCGTTTACCAAGAAATTTTGGAGCACTTCATGCTTCCTTCTGCTGACTAGCTTTTTAAAGATACTGATTTCATTTTCCAGCAGGATTTGGCACCTGCCCACACTGCCAAAAGCACCAAAAGTTGTTTAAATGACCATGGTGTTGGTGTGCTTGACTGGACAGCAAACTCACCAGACCTGAACTCCATAGAGAATCTGGTTCTTGTCAAGAGGAAAATGAGAGGAAAATGAGAAACAAGAGACCAAAAAATTTAGATGAACTAAAGGCCACTGTCAAAGAAACCTGGGCTTCCACACCACCTCAGCAGTGCCACAAACTGATCACCTCTATGCCACGCCGAATTGAGGCAGTCATTTATTTATTTAGTCATTTAGCAGACGCTTTTATCCAAAGCGACTTACAAATGAGGACATTATAGAAGCAATCAAAACCAACAAAAGAGCAACAACATGCAAGTGCTATTACAAGTCCTGGTTAGCCTAACACAGTACACGTAGGAAGGTTGTTTTTTTTTTTGTTTTTTTTTTAAGAAAACGAGTATGTAAAATATAGAAAAATGAAACTTAGTGTTAGTTTTACAAGAAAAGCTAGCAGTAAGAGAATAAATATGCAATTGGTCAAATGTTTGTTTGTTTTTTTAAATAAAAAGAAGACAGATTAGATAAAATAAAATTAGAATAGAGAGTGCTAGAGTTAGAGGGTCAAATAAAGATGGAAGAGATGTGTTTTTAGCCATTTCTTGAAGATGGGTAAGGATTCAGCTGCTCGGATTGAGTTATTAAAGCAAAAGGAGCCCCTACCAAGTATTGAGTACATATACAGTAAATTAACATACTTTCCAGAAGGCCACAATTTGAGTTGAATTACTGAAATAAATGAACTTTTCCACGACATTTAATCCACGACATAATTTATTGAGATGCACCTTTATATGACCATAAGATACACATATATAGCTATACAAACACTGCAGAGCAAATGAGAAAAGAAAGAAAGAAAAATTCTTAAACTATGGACACCAAACCTCTAATTTGTTAATTTATCCACACCTTCAACACAGTCTCATCCCAACTCGTCACATATTGAAGCTTGGTCAGGACCCTTTTAGCGTCACTTATCAACATGAATGGTCCTCCATTGTTTTAAAAAGGAAACCCTTAGCGTCAATATGCCGACGCGATACTGGGAATTTTATCGTCATAATTAAACGATTTATTGGGTAATAACATTGCCATTATTGCATATATGTAGGGGTGTGATTTTTCAAAGTAAACAATCAAAACAGTTTTATATTAAACTAAACACAATTATAAATGCAACACTTTTGTTTTTGCCCCCATTTTTCATGAGCTGAACTCAAAGATCTAAGACTTTTTCTATGTACACAAAAGGCCTATTTCTCTCAAATATTGTTCACAAATCTATCTAAATCTGTGTTAGTGAGCACTTCTCCTTTGCCGAGATAATCCATCCACCTCACAGGTGTGTCATATCAAGATGCTAATTAGACAGCATGATTATTGCACAGGTGTGCCTTAGGCTGGCCACAATAATAGGCCACTCTAAAATGTGCAGTTTTACTGTATTGGGGGGGTTCTGAAAACCAGTCAGTATCTGGTGTGACCACCATTTGCCTCACACAGTGTTACACATCTCCTTCATATAGAGTTGATCAGGTTGTTGATTGTGGTCTGTGGGATGTTGGTCCACTCCTCTTCAATGGCTGTGCGAAGTTGCTGGATATTGGCAGGAACTGTAACATGCTGCCGTATACACCGATCCAGAGCATACCAAACATGCTCAATGAGTGACATGTCCGGTGAGTATGCTGGCCATGCAAGAACTGGGATGTTTTCAGCTTCCAGGAATTGTGTACAGATCCTTGCAACATGGGGCCGTGCATTATCATGCTGCAACATGAGGTGATGGTCGTGGATGAATGGCACAACAATGGGCATCAGGATCTCCTCACGGTATCTCTGTGCATTCAAAATGCCATCAATGCACCTGTATTCGTTGTCCAAAACATACGCCTGCCCATACCATAACCCTACCGCCACCATGGGCCACTCGATCCACAACATTGACATCAGCAAACCGCTCACCCACATGACGCCATACACGCTGTCTGCCATCTACCCCGTACAGTGAAAACAAGGGTTCATCCACGAAGAGAACACCTCTCCAAAGTGCCAGACACCATCTAATGTGAACATTTGCCGTATTTGGATGTGGAGGTTCTGGGCTTATGTGGTTACACGTGGTCTGCAGTTGTGAGGCTGGTTGGATGTACTGCCAAATTCTCTGAAACGCCTTTGGAGACGGCTTATGGTAGAGAAATGAACATTCAATTCACGGGCAACAGCTCTGGTAGACATTCCTGCAGTCAGCATGCCAATTGCACGCTCCTTCAAAACTTGCAACATCTGTGGCATTGTGCTGTGTGATAAAACTGCACATTTTAGAGTGGCCTTTTATTGTGGCCAGCCTAAGGCACACCTGTGCAATAATCATGCTGTCTAATTAGCATCTTGATATGACACACCTGTGAGGTGGATGGATTATCTCGGCAAAGGAGAAGTGCTCACTAACACAGATTTAGATAGATTTGTGAACAATATTTGAGAGAAATAGGCCTTTTGTGTACATAGAAAAAGTCTTAGATCTTTGAGTTCAGCTCATGAAAAATGGGGGCAAAAACAAAAGTGTTGCGTTTATAATTTTGTTCAGTGTACATTATTTACACATTTATGATCACACAACCCAACCCCTTCCCCTAAACCTACCATCTATCAATAAAACATATAGCAGGCAGATACAACTACTGTTGATACAACTACGCTGTATCAACTATAGTAGATTCAACTACTGCAGATACAACAACGCTGATGATACACAGCGCTATCTCTCATTTCGACCAGATGATCCAACGGTAGCTGCACGGATCTCAGGCTGCCTGGCAGACATCTCGGCATGGATGAAAGAACATCATCTACAGCTCAACTTGGCAAAGACTGAGCTTCTTGTCTTCCCTGCCACTCCAACTCTACAGCATGACTTCACGATTCAGTTGGGTTCATCAACAATTACCCCATCAGCTTCGGTCAGAAATCTTGGTGTAATCTTTGATGATCAGCTGACCTTCAAAGAGCACATTCGAAGACTGCTCGATCTTGCAGGTTTGCACTTCACAACATCAGAAAGATCAGGCCCTTTCTGACAGAGCATGCTGCACAACTTCTTGTCCAGGCCCTTGTCATTTCTAGGCTGGACTACTGCAATGCTCTTCTGGCTGGACTTCCATCAAACACAATCAAACCTCTACAAATGATTCAGAATGCAGCGGCACGACTGGTCTTCAACGAGCCCAAAAGAGCACATGTCACACCTCTCTTTGTCTCCTTGCACTGGCTACCAGTTGCAGCTCGCATCCAGTTCAAGACACTGATGCTTGCATATAGAACAACCACAGGCTCAGCACCCTCCTACTTCCACTCACTATTACAAATCTACATCCCTTCCAGAAGTCTTCCTCTGTCTGTTTGCCTCTTCAAGATTAATCGCTTTATGTATTCCCCAATTGTAAGTCGCTTTGGATAAAAGCATCTGCTAAATGACTAAATGTAAATGTAAATATACTGTCATAAATGATTTAAAAAGTATTAATATTCCAAGTCTTCCGAGGCAAAACGATTGATTTGTGAGGGGAACAGATGCGATTACTGTCTCTTTTCGCCGTAAAGACTTCCTGTGTGCAGCTGCTGCAGTCTGTACATGAATTAAAAAAATGCTGCCAGAAGAAGCCTTACGGCAGCTTTGGTTGTGAAGTGCCATTGTCTCGTGATCATTTGCGTCATGCTGTTGTGAAAGGCTATTGGCTCTTGTGTGTCTCGTGACCAATTGCATCATGCTACGGGACGGGAGTATCTTTTTAAATGAGATGTGAGCGCATTAACAGAGTGGGATCATTTTCAGCGATTAAAACCTTGTGTTTTACACTCTTCTTCACATAAAGACTTCGTATGGCTTCAGAAGACTTGGAATGCCACACGACTTGTTTGTAATGTTTTTATACTGCTTGTTTATGGTCAGTTTTTGCAATAAATACCTGTGACTGCACTTATATTTGCCTGTGTGTGTTTTATATTGTTCAGAAATGGGTAGGTTTAGAAGCAGGGGTGGGGTTAAGTGCTCCAATGAAAGAAAAAGATTATATACAATTATTTCTATTTTTTTTACAAATGCATGCAAACCATTAAATTAAGACAAACAACTGAAAACAATGGAGGACCCTTCATGTCGAAAAGTGATGCTAAAATTGAGCGTCAAAAAGCAATGCCAAAGTGGTCCTGACCAAGCTTCAATATGTGACGAGTTGGGAGTGAGACTGGTTTGACACCTTGATTATATGCATACATTCATGTTTCAAGTTCAGGGCTCCATATTTTTTTCAAAAGTACTCATTTTGTTCCTAAGTGAGGCAGTCATTTTTTCAAGTGTTAATGTATCTATTAATAGATTGAACCATTGGGTAATATATTGTTTTGTTCTATCCTTACAGTTTAATAGTATTACTTTTTTAGCTATTACAGATTAGATAAAAATAAAAGAGTAAATTATTTTGAGGCATTAATGGGAGAAAGATCTCCTAACAGAAATACTGAAGGGACTTGAATACTGAAGGGAAATCTAGAATCATTTCAAGTTTACATGCGACTTCTGACCAGAATTTATTTATGTATTTACAGTTCCAGAATGAGTAGATATAATCATCTAAACTATTTTGACAGTACATGTAAGGCTATGTTCACACTATCAGTTTTTGGGATTGACAGCCGTATTTTCTTGACAGGTGTGAGTCTCAAAATGTCCAGTTCACACAGCAGCTTACAGTTGTGTTTAGAATACTGTCTGTATTAACGTGCAATGGGAGTCAAGCCCGTATTCTTCACCAGTAACCATAGTGACAGTGACCAAAGTAAAATCAAAGATGGCTCTGTCCATAAAACTGAAAGTCTTATCATTTTATGACACTACATATGGAACGCCGTTATAACATTTAATCTATAAGCTGTACTAGTATCTATTTGCATGCTACTAGTACTTATTTTTTAGATACTAGTATCTTTTCCATTAAGTACTAGTACTTATTCATTAAATACTAGTGCTTATTATTTAAGTACAAGAGTCCAATCGAGCCGCGAGTTCATTCGTCAAATTTTCATTAACCGACGGCAGCTTTTAAATTTGGGTGGAGAGTAGATTTGAATCGTGCGGATGCGCGCAGAACACAAAACTGAAGTGAGCGGCTCCGCTGGAAAATTGACAGGATCTAAAAATGTCAGATGACATACAGCTATTTTTTCCATCACTGTAAGTTACCGAAAACACATGAAAACACTAAACACACGGTAGACGCGTGTTTGTGCGGCATAGTGGCTCTCACGTAAGCCGTGTTAACATTTAATTTATAAACTGCACTAGTGTCTAGTTTAACATTACTAGTACTTATTTATTAGATACTAATATCTTTTCCATTAAGTACTAGTGCTTATTCATTAACTACTAGTGCTTATTCATTAACTACTAGTGCTTATTCATTAACTACTAGTGCTTATTCATTAACTACTAGTGCTTATTCATTAACTACTAGTGCGTATTCTTGAACTACTAGTGCGTGTTCTTTAACTACTAGTGCTTATTCATTAACTATTAGTGCTTATTCTTTAACTACTAGTGCGTGTTCTTTAACTACTAGTGCTTATTCATTAACTATTAGTGCTTATTCTTTAACTACTAGTGCGTGTTCTTTAACTACTAGTGCTTATTCATTAACTACTAGTGCTTATTCTTTAGTAGTGTCTTTTGTAATGTTACTAGTACTTATTCATTAGATACTAGAACTTAATCATTAGTACTTATTCAAATAGTGACTAGTATTTAATTATACTGTTCTTGTTAAGACAAAATAGAACTAGTTCTTATTTTTTGTTACTAGTAACTTTTTAGTCCAGAGATATCTTGAACTTAATAGATACTAGTACTTTTTAAAATGGCATTTCTAGCTAGTATGCTAGTCGTATCTTGAATATTAATGAACCCGCAACATATAGGAGAGAGATTAGACAAGAAACGGAAACAAGGAGATGGATGCACTTTTTTTGTGGAAACCACATAGAAAAGAAACAGTCATTTATACACAAGCACATAGAAAACCTATTTTGTCAGTTTTGTAAACACTGTAATTTCATAAACATAGTAGCCTAATGTGTTTGTTGGTCATCGAGTGACCTCCAGTGGCAGGATGGAGATAAGACACCAACTATATTATCTGTTATTTTCCTCTTTTTCCTCCAATAAAAGCAATACATATAATATCAGGGCTATACGTTAATGTTTTTGCATGTAACGCTGGTACGACAGACACTGAATGTTTTTACATTAATGTTCGGTACAGGGCACACAAAATCTGAGCCTTGTGGTTTTCAGACAAACATTTTCTTGATTTGGAAAAAAGGTCAAACATTATTAATAAAAAATAAAAAAACAGGTTTGCTGTACTGGTAGGACTGCACGATTTTGAAAAATGTTATTTTTATAAACCAATTTAACTAATATTGATCTTGGTTATTATTTCTAAATAAAAACATTAAACAAAATAAGGAATATTACTTTTGTAATAACACTATTTCACTATAATTATACAAAACGGAGTATTTAAGAAGAAATATAATAATAAATATAGCTGCAAGAAATTTTATTTTACACTTCTCTACACTGATGAAAAATGTAAGGATTTGAAAATGTTTACCTCAAAGTTCTTAATTATTTTTGCTATTTTTACTCGTTATTTTGTGAGCAATAACGAATACTTAATTAATGTAATTTCTTTGCATTGATACTCTTTGCCGGAGGTCACCCTTGGGCAGAAACTCCACTAGTGAGACTCACTTCCAGGAAATCCCTCATATGAACAAAGACATTCAGCTTTCGCTCTTTATGTAGCCTAGTAGCTGCCAGTGGCGCCTGCAGATGTACGGCTGTACGCACTGTGCGTACCATGAGTACTCAGACCCGAGATTTGTCTCACAAACATTTCAGCAGTTAGTAGCTCTATATTGGCGCTTTTCCACTGCATGGTACGGAACGGTACGGTTCGGTACGGTTCACTTTTGGGGGGTTTTCCACTGGGTACTGTACCTGGTACCTGGTACTTTTTTAGTACCACCTCAGCCGAGGTTCCAAGCGAGCCGTACCGTTACCAAAACGTGACGTGTAAACTCTACTGATCACTGATTGGCCGGAGAGAATCGTCATTACTGCGTCACTGAACTTGCGACACGAGACCCTCCTCTACAGCCCGACCCGCTAGATTTAAATCAGCACCGCCAGCGAAGGATCGGACGCAACTTCTGTTTAAACAAACGCACATTTTTGCATCAACCACAAAATAGCAGTGTCGTTGTCTGTTGAGGAAGTACAGATGTTCTTCTCGTTGATAGCCGAGGAGCGGATCCAGTGAGAGCTTGATTGCGTGACGCGGAAGGAAAAAGCCTTATGTATATAACATTACTTTTGAACTTGCTATATTTTCAGAGTATGTTTTCTGTTTATATTTTTACCTTTGTATCTGTGTTTTGCTTCAATTAAAAACAATCTGATCGAATAAGTGTACCTCCAGACTATATTAAATATGTATTATTGTATGAGCACGTAATGAACCTCTTGAAATAGACAAATGATTAATGCCACGATTATAAAAACCATCACATAAATAAAAAAAACAAGGGATACATTGTACATTTTGAAATATTCAAAAGTTTATTGATAATTCACTTTACAGAACACGCTACATGAGTAGTTGACTAACTTAATCAAGTAACGCAGCACACCTGCACGAACATCCCTGCTCTCCTCCTCTACAGCCCGTGTCACTGCCACCACAGTCTCTGCTGCTGGGGGTAAATCAAAAGCATTCTCATAGACCTCTCCATTGCTGTTAAAAACATCCACATGCCGAGAGTGAAGCACACTATTCCGTCTCCTTTCTTTGTTGTGAGTTTGTTTGTGGCGCGTTTACGATGATGTCACGGCAGTAGAGGCGGCGCAATTATAACGACACGTGAATAATCCCGCCCACTCTATAGTGGTACTAAACTGCAGTGGAAACGCAAACCGACCCGAACTGAGCCGTACCGTGCCGAACCGTACCGTACCATGCAGTGGAAAAGCGCCATATGTGTGTCCCGTATCTCCGACTGAACAGCCATGTCATTATTTATGAATGTATCAGTCTTTTGCATGCCAAAGTCAATGTCTACATATGAATATCATGCCAAATAAAAACAGAAATTTGTGCTATTCGCACCTTTATCATAAGATCGGGTTAATAATTAATTAAGCTAGCTATTTTACAAATGGGAATACAATGGATTCACGACAATGTTTTACATTCAATCTAGGCTACCCGTAAAATTGGTTTTCAAGTCCATTCATTGCATGCAAGCCACCCAATAATCGGAATAAGTTTTGCGTTTTTCTATTATTATAACACAAAGTTGAATCTTTCTGTACATTTTGAGATCAATTACAAACAATAAATGTGTTTTGCACTCTTTTATTTGTAGTGAAGTAACTACATTCGCCTCAGTTCAAGCTGCATTTGGAATCAACGGGACCAGCGGAGGCAAAGGTGAGCTGGACGGGACCAGCGGAGGCGGAAGCGCTGAACTGGACAGTGCCAGCGGGGACGAAGGTGAGCTGGACGGGACCAGCGGAGGCAAAGGTGAGCTGGACGGGACCAACTCTTGGGGGCGCTCTGGAAGCACTGAATCTCGTGGGCGCTCGGCAGTGGTCTTTCAAAGAGGGGAAGCTCATTTTCGGGCAACATCATAAAAATTTACCATTTATTTATACGTAAATTCTGCCCAACATTCCTTTTCAAGATAATGCTCTAGCCTACTGTATGTATGAATGAATGAATGAATGAATGAACAAACGATCTAAACTCGAAATATGGGAATTATGTTGAACTGAAACAAGGAATGTGGTGTATAATTGTGTGAAATGTATGATGAAAATTGACTAGCAATTTCACCAAGCAAATACCAAGAAATAGGTTGCAGTAGTTTGTCTTTCGACTACACTTGCAAAATCCGCGATGGGACTGAGCTCGAATAGCTTCAGCGTCAGCGACTTTTATAGTACAAAATCGCTGTCAATCAAAAGGAGATGCAGTCTTTCGACAGACCCTCCAATCATCACGCAGAAGCCCAGAGTCCAGGCCAGCCCACTCCTCCATTCACCCCCAGAGACGCTGAGCGTCCGTGGGCGGGACATAATCGCAGCATTTATCCAATGACCATCTAGTATTGAAGAACTGAAAAAAACTGTTCAAATCAGCCCCATTGAAGTCAATGGACGCTAGGCTTCAACAGGGAAGTGCACTGACGCTACGGGAATGTAGGAGAAGCAAATTGAGTCAGCCGAACAGCTATATGTAGCTGATTCTGAACCAACTCGTCTTCGAGATGAACGTGTTCGAACGCATTTTAATTTTAACACAATAGTACATATTTGACCATTAATTGTTTGACATTATAGGGGAAGCCGAGCTTCCCTTGCAGTCTTAAAGAAATCCCCACTGGCGCTCGGGTAGCGCTAACTCTCGTGGGCACTCAGGCGGCTCTGACTCTTGTGGGCGCTTTGTCGGCTCTGACTCTCATGGGCGCTCGGGTGGCTCTGACTCTCGTGGGCGCTTGGGCGGCTCTGACTCTCGTGGGCGCTCTGGAGAGCTGGACGGAACCAGCGGAGATGAAGATGAGCTGGGCAGGACCAGCGGAGGAACTTGAGAGCACTTGTGAGGAGCCGGCACTGGAGAGCACTTGCGAGGAGCCGGCACTGGAGGGTGCTGGTGAGGAGCAGGCACTGGAGGGCACTGGCGAGGAGCAGGCACTGGAGGGCACTGGCGAGGAGCAGGCACTGGAGGGCGCTGGCGAGGAGCAGGCACTGGAAGGCGCTCGGGTCGCGCGGAACTGGACGGAACCAGCGGGGACGAAAGTGAGCTGGACGGGACCAGCGGAGGCAAAGTTGAGCTGGACAGGACCAGCGGAGGCAAAGGTGAGCTGGACGGGACCAGCGGAGGCAAAGGTGAGCTGGGTGGGACCAGCGGAGGCAAAGGTGAGCTGGACGGGGCCAGCGGAGGCAAAGATGAGCTGGACGGGACTAGCGGAGGCAAAGGTGAGCTGGACGGGACCAGCGGAGTCAAAGGTGAGCTGGGTGGGACCAGCGGAGGAACTTCAGAGCACTTGCGAGGAGTCGGCACTGGAGGGCGCTGGCGAGGAGCATATATATATATATATATATATGTTTAATGTTTAAAAGTACGATTAAACATTCAGGGCTCTATAGAGCCTCTATATACTTATTTTTTAGCACTTGTAAAGGCATTTAGACTGCACATACCTGTTATGGTAAGCAGACTGGACACAGATGAATGTTTAAACAATGCTGTATATTTATTGATTCAGCAATTGTGGGAGCAGGGAGAAATGGTGAGTATGACTTTTAGTAGTTTGACGAGAGAGTAAAGGATATACTGAAGGTACTTGTCTTGCCAGGAACTCGTGGATGACGAGGAGAAGCACACACCCCAGATCAATGGCGGCCCGCTGACAGACGAGGGGAGACAGACGAGGAAGACACAGGAACCCACGAGGAGGAGGAACAGGAGGTAAGTTTCTGAACAGGTAAGTATCTAGTAGGTCTTAGCGTGTAACTGTTGAGAGTCCACTTCGTATAATCGAGATCGGACAGAGTGCTGGGGTTGGGTGTGTGCCTATATAGTGCTGGGTAGATTGGGTGATTAATGAGGTGCAGGTGACGTGAATCAGAACTCAGGTGATTGAGATCGTAGTGACGGATTGGTGGTGGAGCCTGGCTGATCTGTGACACTACCCCCCTCTCCACGGCCCGCTCCAGAGGGCCAAGGGGCCCAACGTCTTGGTGGTCTACCCCTGGCTCTAGGTGCTGGACGATCAGGGAATTTGGCATGGAACTCCTCCGTGAGAGGGTGGCCAGTGCCCAGTGATGAGTGAGCGGAGTGGATGAGAAGGGTACGTTGAGTCCTAGTGACGTACTGTGCTCCAGGTGGGCAGCCCGGCAGAGAGGCCGTGGAGGCATTGGAAGAGGTAGCGGATTTGGGGTTCCATTGAATGGGACAGACGAATATACTTTCAGGGATGATGGATTCAGGTGGGTCCTCGGCTGCTGGGGACCAGGACAGAGACTTGGGCTTGTTACGGAGCAGGTTGGTGAGTGGACTGGTAAGGGTGCTGTAGCTTTGATTGAATCGACGGTAGAAGTTAGAGAATTCCAAGAATCGCTGGAGTTCCTTGATGGTGGAAGGTTTGGGCCAGGTCTTGATAGCTTCCACCTTCCCCTCGTCCATCCGGATGCCACCACTGTCAATATGATAACCTAGGAACTGTACGGAGGATTGGTGGAAAGAACACGTCTCTGCCTTGAGAAAGAGTTGATATTGACGTAGACGTTGAAGGACCTCCGCAACGTGGTGGCGATGTTCGGCCAAGCTCCGAGAGTAGATCAGGATGTCATCAATGTAGACCAAAACGAAGCGATGGAGGTACTCTCGGAGCACCTCTTGCATGAAATCCTGGAATACGGAGGGGGCGTTGACTAGGCCATATGGCATGACCAGATATTCATAATGGCCGGTAGGGGTCCAGAAGGCTGTTTTACATTCATCCCCCTCACGTATCCGGATGAGGTTGTAGGCGCTGCGGAGGTCCAGCTTGGTGAAGATGGTGGCACCACGGAGATGTTCCAGGGCTGCTGGGACGAGAGGAAGGGGATAACGGAACTTCACAGTGATGTTATTCAATGCCCGATAATCTATACAAGGCCTCAAGCCCCCATCCTTTTTGGCGACGAAAAAGAAGCTGGAAGCAGCAGGGGACGTGGAAGGGCGGATGTACCCCTGTTGGAGAGCCTCCTCAATGTACTCCTCCATGGCCTTCTGTTCTGGGAGTGAAAGTGGATAAATCTTTCCTTTGGGCACTGACTCACCCGGTAGCAGATCGATCGTGCAGTCCCATGGCCGATGAGGTGGAAGTTGGGAGGCTTTTGTAGGACAAAAGACATCACTGAAGTGAGCATAGCATTCAGGAATTTCAACAGATTGTTTCTCAATGGGACTTTCGATGGAAGTGGAATTTAGAGACAGGGTCTGGGAGACTGGCATTGATGGTCGAGGCAGATTTGGGAAACAATCTGGAAAGCATTGGTCGCCAGACTTCAGGACGTCTCCCGTACGCCAGGATATTTGGGGTCCATGAAGGACGAACCAGGGTCGGCCAAGGATGATATCAGTGTTTGCCTCCTCCAGAACCAGCAATTTGATGCCCTCTTCATGTAGATTACCAATGCGAAGTGTTATAGGTTCCGTAATGAGTCTGACATCAGGACGGCTGAGTGCTCTTCCAGTTATGGATTGGACTTGGTAAACTTTGGAGTTGGCGGTGGTGTGGATCTTGAGCTGGCGGCAGAGGTTCCCTGATATGAAGTTCCCGGCTGATCCCGAGTCAAGGAGGGCATGGATTGGAATTGAAACATTGAATACAATCAGCGTTATCACTATAGTAAGAGGTTGCATGTTCTGAGGAGGATGTCGAATAGCACTCACCCATAGACGAGGTGGTCGAGTGGGGCATGTTGTGATCACATGCCCTCCGCCTCCGCAGTAAAGACATGACCCCTTGGAGATTCGCATATTTTCTGTCACCATGGGTTCTGGTTCTGGTTCTGGAGGGGTATAACTCACTGGGGGCTGTTAAGAAGGAGTGCAACGGTTACGAAAAGGTGATTCATCAAAACAGGATTGCATGCGGGATGAACACCGGATAGAATGTTGAATCAGATTTTCTAAGCCACATTTGTCATCATATCCAGCCAGCTGTAGTCGAAGCCTGGGCTCTAATCCCTGTTGATATGTGGGGAGTAATGATTGTTCATTCCAGCCGCTAGCCGCGGCAAGGGTTCTGAATCTCAGAGTATATTCCTTTATGGGTAAGGACCCCTGCCGTAGATGGTACAATTGGTCGCTGGCGGATGGATCACCATACGGACGTCCGAAAACTTCCCTGAAATGAGCGACAAAGTTATCAAATGACTGAATTATATTACTGGATTGAGCCCAGATCGTTTCAGCCCACTGCAAAGCCTTGCCAGAGAGGAGTGAGATGATGAACGAGACTTTTGATCTCTCTGTTGAATAGAGATGTGGTTGCATCTCAATGTAGAGTGAACATTGCAGAAGAAAACCGTTGCACTCCTCCGCCACACCAGAGAAGGGCGTCGGTTTGGCCATGGGACTGGCGATCATAGTCTGTGAAGAAGTGGTGATGGTTGATGCGGAAGTGGTTGATGTAGTGGATGAGGTGGCTGGCATGAGATCTCGTCGCAGATTATCCACGGGTTCCTGGAATGGATCCGGCCGGCTCATGCTGAATCACTCTGTCTTAGGTCCGATCTTCTGTTATGGTAAGCAGACTGGACACAGATGAATGTTTAAACAATGCTGTATATTTATTGATTCAGCAATTGTGGGAGCAGGGAGAAATGGTGAGTATGACTTTTAGTAGTTTGACGAGAGAGTAAAGAATATACTAAAGGTACTTGTCTTGCCAGGAACTCGTGGATGACGAGGAGAAGCACACACCCCAGATCAATGGCGGCCCGCTGACAGACGAGGGGAGACAGACGAGGAAGACACAGGAACCCACGAGGAGGAGGAACAGGAGGTAAGTTTCTGAACAGGTAAGTATCTAGTAGGTCGTAGCATGTAGCTGTTGAGAGTCCACTTCGTATAATCGAGATCGGACAGAGTGCTGGAGTTGGAAGTGTGCCTATATAGTGCTGAGTAGATTGGGTGATTAATGAGGTGCAGGTGACATGAATCAGAACTCAGGTGATTGAGATCGTAGTGACGGATTGGTGGTGGAGCCTGGCTGATCTGTGACAATACCCTATTGCATAAATAATGTTATGAGATTTATGTTTTAAATATAAAAAGTGGAATATAGAAACATTAAATGATAGAAAAATACAAGTTTTTTTGTGTCGCGGAGCTGATAAACAGTCCGCGCTGTGCAGCTCAAACGAGTAGTGGGCCTTTTGATGTTCCTCATATGCAGACAACAGACAAACACAATTTACTTGAACTGGCAGAAAAAATGGTGTCAGTCTGAAGCTCTGGGCTTTGTTAGTAAACATTTTTGTTAGTGATATAGAGCAAAAGACAATATTACAATTTAAGCCACTTAAAATTAACTTCTTTTTTATTGAATTGTTGCCCTGACATGAAGAAAAGTCTGCCACAGACCATGCTAACAAAACATATAATCCCTCTAAATGCGTGTGTCTCCTAGAAAGACCATGTATGTATATAATATAATCCTATAATTAAATAGCCTATATATAGGCTATTTGTTGCTTAAAAGTGACAGGGCTCAGCAACCAACAACTTGACTAGACAGACACGGTGAGTTTGTCTTTACTATACATGTTAGCTGTGATCCACCTCACAGTAACAATCCTGTCAGATCGTCCATCCTTTGAGTGAGAGTGTAACGTTACAGGTCGCCCGATCTGGTTTTGTCCATTAATGTTAACCTTTTCGACATGTTTCCGTGTTGTTGTTGCTCAGCAATGGCATGGACGCGTTGTTGACTGGGGGTTTGGAAAAAGGACAGTGGGCGGTGCTCGGGATGGAGAGTGAAGGTGGTGACTGAGTAGTTTTGACATCACATTTTTACAGAAGTCTCAAGGGCTCGTGAAAAAGCACAGCTACTTTATGCAGGCTGTTTGAGCTTTACTGTGGACTGACTGTTTTGAAACTTACATGGTAGACATATCCCCTAGACCAGGGGTTTTCAAACTGTGGGTCGCAGAGTGGGACCAGGTGGGTCGCACAAAGTCACTTGGCTGCAGCTAAATTTGTGTTTCAATAAAACGCAGTTCAGTCTAGGGCTGCACGATATACCAACATTAATTACGAATTGCGATATTGCTTAGTGCAATTTTTTTAAAACACGAGTTGCAATAACAGAGATGTCTCAGAGCGCTTGGTCCGCATTATTGATGAGAAACTCGCTCACTTCACTGCGCTGTGTATGGCAAGCCGTTTTAAGATTTGTACTAGTATCTAATGAAAATGTACTAGTATCTAATGAATAAGTACTAGTCACTTTACAATAGACACTAGTACCTAAAGAATAAGCGCTAGTACTTAAAGAATAAGCCCTAGTAGTTAATGAATAAGTACTAGTACTTAATGGAAAAGATATTAGTATCTAAAAAATAAGTACTAGTAAGGGTACTTACTAGTAACAAACTGCTGAATTTTGGCAGTCATTTAATTCTAACTTAAAGTAACATTAAAATTGAGCATTTGTTTCTTACAAGCAAAATGCCATTTCTAGTCTAAAAACAGGAAAATTGGAGTGCCGTAAACAGTCAAATAACATTAATTACCTCATCTTTTACGGCCAGAACTGACTGCATCCACACAAGCAGCGTGCGTATAACAGAATGCCTGCTAAATATGCTGCTTTAGCAAATCACGCTGTTCATTGTATCTTTAAAGTAGATTTGTAGCACTTAATCGCATTGTGGCAGGACGAGTGAAGCTCTTCCTGTTTACATTGGATTGGCTGGTTACTCATTGATTGTCCTATCAGTGGGCAGTGAGCGAATATATAAATTTGTGGGTGAGGTAGTATGGAGTCACGAGTCATGCCCCCTTGCTTTCTGTGTCATAGTTAGTCGCCGTCCAGGTATGTTGGATAACGTTGACTGTGTTAGTTGTACACTGAAGCTCTTATTGGTGTACTTTCTTATAGAATGGCATGTTTAAGGAAAGCAGTTTGCCCCGCTGCAGGTAAGGGAGTCGGCCGCGATGTGTCTTATTTAACAAATTCGTTGTTTTAGTGATGTTTTTTTTTTGGTGTTCTCATTTATAGTCCGAGTTGTGAGCAAGACTGTTCAGCGCAAAGGGAACGGATGTTTCCCTACGGACGCGTTGTGTCCCTCCGTCAAACCCATTGTCTCCCAGATAGACTGAACTTGTAGTTTTTATTGAACAGTACATTGTACATTGTTCGTCCAGTACATCGTTCGTCTGCCTAACTGATTGGATTTAACTCGTACGGTATGTGTATTCTAAATTTATTATAGTTGATATTCCTATTTTTATTGTCATTTGGTATTCTTTGAGGGTCTGTCTGATCTGTATAAATTGTAAATTCATTGCAGAGAGATTAGTGGCGTCGCTACGTGTGATTTTGGTTTCCCTGTTGTTGATGCTACGTGGGAACTATAATCTGGAGACGCTGTTGCTTTGTTTTGGTCAAAATTTGTTTTGTCATATAATTTCTGTTGTGGCTGTTCAAGCCTTAGTGTGTTTGTAGTTTACAAACACATTTTTCTTTTTTCCTTTTTTTCTGATTTTTATGTAACTGCTTAGACGCCTTTATTGTGAAACGTGTTTGATGTTGTGAGGCTGCTGACGTGTGTGCTCTGCGGCTGAGTTTGTTGTGTGGCAACAAATTATTATTTATTCTTATTTTTTGTTTGGCATTAGTGATTTTGGTCGATTTTAAGTCTGTGTTGCTGTTTATTTGGGGGTCAGTTGTGTGGATGGGCAACTCTTCTTAATATAAGCCATCTGTGATAAAGTGACTGTGTCTGTTCAAGTGTATATCCTGATTTTCTGCTTGTTACAGGAGCTGAGTGCCTAAGGCAGGGGCAGATTCCTGGTGTTGGTGTTTCTTTCACGAGTGCGGGCTGGAGTGTGTGTGTGTGTGTGTGTGTGTGTGTGTCACAGGTATAAAAAAAGGGTGTTTTGCCGATTGTGCCCTGCTGCCAAGCCTCGGTTCCTGTACCTTGATCCTTGGAGGTCCTTGATAAACCAGGTTGCCCATCGTCATATTTTGTGAAGTGTGGAATTGAGTTTGTTATATGTGAACTGTTATACTCAGGGATACTCTTCTTCTCCTGTTTTTGGTACAAACCCTTTTTTAATGTAATAAACTATTTTTTGGTATATCTACGTCTCCTGCCCATTTATCGTGAGCTGACCTGTGTTGCCTTAACAAAGGAAATTCTATTCATTATAGGTCCCTGGGCTAGACCCAGGGTGGCGTAGTCGTGCTAAATCTTTAATCCCTCAGCGTTTCGCCACATTTTGGCGTAGTCGGCAGGGTTTCACGGTAATTAGGCAGAGACGTGGTTATCTAGATCCTTTTTTTTGTTCTGTTTTGTGTCTTCAGTTGTGATTTTTGTTTTCTGTGTTAGTGTGTTTTGTTTCTAGACTCTGAGCAAAGCAGCATCGCCTGTCTGGATTGTGGAGAACGGTTTTCCCCTATTCCTTTGGGTCTCCTGTCGGTGGTTTCCCCTCTTTGGGTGGTAAGTTGCAATTTAAACATGGAGGAGGAACTTAAGGAACTTATAGCCCAGTTGAAGACGGACAATGAGAGGCTGCGCCAAGAGCATGCCCTTGCGTTGTCTGGTCCCAGTGTGGCATCTTCTAATGTGTCCGATGCAGAACCGGTTACACCTCATCCAGTTGGTGTGGGTGCTAGCCAGGCTGAAAGATTTGTATTTGTACCCAGAGACCGTAACTGTCCTAAGTTTAATGGCAAATCAGGTATTGGCCTCAATGAATGGATTGAGGAGGCACAGGCCTGTATTCGGGCTCGTCATTTGTCGGTCTCGGACCAGGCGTTCATTTTATTTGACCACTTTGAGGGGGAGGCACAGGAGGAGATCAGGTATCGTTCTGATATTGAACGAGGGGATCCAGACAAGATTTTTCTTGTGTTGCGTGAGGTTTTTGGCTGCCCTCAGTCCCACGTAGCATTACAGGAAGCCTTTTTCTCCAGGAGGCAGTTGGAAGGGGAGGGTTTGTTAGTTTTCTCTTGCTTTAATGGGCCTTATCAAGAAAGTTAAACAGCGGTTTCCTGGGGCTGTTTCAAATGCTTCTGTATTATTGCGTGACCAGTTTGTCGAACATGTGGCTGATAATACGCTACGGCGTGAGCTTAAACAATTAGTTCGTTGTCAACCAAATGCCACACTGTTAGAAGTGCGTAGCGAAGCGATTAGGTGGGAGCAGGAGGGTATGCCTGGGGGCGTGCGGGCTCGTAGCCAGTCAGTCCTGTTATCGTGTGGGATTCAGTATGGTGTTCAGGGGGGACAGCGTTCGGATACAGGTGGGTCCTTGCCTTCGGAGCTGAGGGAATTAAGGGAGATGTTAAAAGTACAACAAAATCAGTTGAACCAGCTTACTCAAAGTTTTGCTTAGTTTCAGGGAAAACGTTTCGCAAAGTCATTCTCCACGTTATGGGCCAGTGATCTGTAGGCGGTGCCACCAACCTGGCCATTTTGCCAGGGAATGTAAGGGACTGTGTCTGTTCAAGTGTATAACCTGATTTTCTGCTTGTTACATGAGCTGAGTGCCTAAGGCAGGGGCAGATTCCTGGTGTTGGTGTTTCTTTCACGAGTGCGGGCTGGAGTGTGTGTGTGTGTGTCACAGGTATAAAAAAAGGGTGTTTTGCCAATTGTGCCCTTATGCCCTGCTGCCAAGCCTCGGTTCCTGTACCTTGATCCTTGGAGGTCCTTGATAAACCAGGTTGCCCATCGTTGTATTTTGTGAAGTGTGGAATTGAGTTTGTTATATGTGAACTGTTATAATCAGGGATACTCTTCTTCTCCTGTTTTTGGTACAAACCCTTTTTTTAATGTAATAAACAATTTTTTGGTATATCTACGTCTCCTGCCCATTTATCGTGAGCTGACCTGTGTTGCCTAAACAAAGGAAATTCTATTCATTATAGGTCCCTGGGCTAGACCAAGGGTGGCGTAGTCGTGCTAAATCTTTAATCCCTTAGCGTTTCGCCACAGCATGAAGAACAAATAGCTCATTGATGGGGTACATTGAGATCGATTTAAGAAACACTTTGTTGATACAGAAACATATTGGCAATTTTAGTTTAAAATCTACAAGTAGGCTATCACTTCGTTTTGCCATCATTTATTGCTTTATTTAATGTATTAATAATACACTTAATGGAATGGTAAGAATATGACATAAAACATATATGATTAGTACGGCTAGAAAAACATTGCCTAAAGGTAAAAAATGCACTTGTTAATCAATTTAAGGTGGCAGATATTGTCCCTTAATGGCAAAGGTGTGACTGCGGTCTAAGTGGGAGTACTCAGAAGAATGGTAAATGCCCCAGTGGGTACGCCACTGCAAAAAGTTTTAGGACCACTACACTCGCAGCACAGATTACAGTATAGCTGCACCGGAGTGAGCATGTTTCACTTGTTATGGACATATTTCATAAACTCATTAAAGTCTGTAAATGAAGAAATTAAAATGTAAATATTAGTTGAGAAATTTTACAGTTGTACTATAAAATAAAATGGTTATTTTTCTGCATTGCACCGCCATGCCGGTGATTGAGGATACTTTGGCCTCACATCTTTCACCTTCTTTGGCTCCTTCTTGGAAGTCCCGCTCCCTCCTTCCTTCCAAGCCGTGTAGGACCACTTCCGCCCTTATCGGGAAGTCCTACATCGCGGCCGGTCAGGTAGGTATGGCCCTTCACACAATGGCCATCCTTCAGGCCTACCAGGCGGACGTCCTGAAGGAAATGGACGAAGGGACCGGCTTAACTCCTGAAGCCGTGAAGGAGCTACGAAGAGCCACTGACTTGGCTCTGAGAGCCACCAAGCACACCGCACGTGCCGTGGGGCGTTCTATGGCGGCTTCGGTGGCCGCAGAACGCCATCTGTGGCTCAACCTGACCGAGATTCGGGAGAAGGAAAAGACGTTTTTAATGGACGCACCCATCTCACAATCTGGGTTGTTTGGGGAGGCTGTTAGCGCTGTAGTGGACAAGTTCCGCTCAGCCAAAACTCAGTCGGCTGCTCTCAATCAGTTCATGCCGAGGAGAGCAAGGGATTTTTCAACTCCCTCCTCCTCTGTGTCTAGGGAGCAGCCGCCCCCCAGGAGGGAGCCCCCTAGCGGCGGAGCCCAGGCCACGCGCCTTCCCCCCACTACGGTTTGGGGAGCCCGCGGCCGGTCTTCTTCCCGCCAACAACCACGCAAGCGGGTTAACATGAAGCGGCCCAACAAGCCTGCCGTTTCGGCTAACCCGGGTCATTCCTGACCTCCGGGTCGGAATGAGGAGAGTCGTTTCACCGTTACGGGGCGAGGCCAGACCGCGAAAGCGTTTCTGCCCGCCCCGAACGCGCTCTCCTCACTTAAATCTGTCACAACCACCCTTCGAGGCTTGGTGTGCAGATCCAATTCACCCTCATTTTCACTCGGGCTGGCAGTTGGGGGACGCGTTCGTCTTTCCCCCTTTGCAGCCCGTCCATTCGCCGCCGGCGAGCCGCATGTTAGGAGACACAGCTGTTTCTCTTCTGCAGTGTACGGAACCCGTGCCGGCCACCCGCAGCACTTCTCTCTCCGTCATCCCGAGCAAGGACGCCGAGGGCTCTCCTTTACGGTGGAGGGTGCCGCTGCTTCCAGGCCTTCTCGACACCCCATCTCAGGTATGTCTTCCCTTGCACGACACTATGATTCCTCTGTCACACTTCCTTCACGAATGGGAGCGTTTACCCGGGGTATCGCTGTGGGTTCTCCGCACAATTCGAACCGGTTACACTCTTCAGTTTGGGAAAAATCCCCCCCGTTTCGACGGGGTTCACCTGACAGTAGTAAACAGCGCCGCCAAGGCTTCTGTTCTACAACAGGAACTTTCCTCCCTCCTGCAGAAAGGAGCAATAGAGGAAGTACCGCAGTCGGAAGTCAAACGAGGTTTCTTCAGCCGCTACTTCCTCGTTCCAAAGAGGGACGGCGGCTTGAGGCCTATCCTGGATCTACGGCGTTTGAATCTTTCCCTCTACAAAGGGAAGTTCAAAATGCTGACGATGAGAACCATCATGTCTCAGGTCCAGGAGGGAGACTGGTTTGTCACCATCGACCTGAAGGATGCGTATTTTCACATCCAGGTCGTTCACAGACACAGGAGATTCCTTCGGTTCGCCTTTGGAGGGAAGGCTTACCAATACAAGGTTCTGCCCTTCGGCCTGGCTTTGGCCCCGAGGACATTTACCAAATGCATGGATGCTGCACTGGCCCCTTTGAGGCTCCAGGGCATCCGTGTACTGAACTATCTGGACGACTGGCTCATTCTGGCTCACTCCAGGGAGCTAGTGAGTCGTCACAGGGATATCGTTCTCGGCCACATCCATTCTCTTGGCCTCAGAATGAACGCCAAGAAGAGTGTGCTCCTCCCATCTCAACGAACTGTATTTCTAGGAGTTCGTTTGGATTCCGTTCAGATGCAGGCCCGTTTGGCTCCTGCCCGGATACCAGTTTTTACAGCATGTTTGGCCCGCTTCAAGCTAGGCCATCATGTCTCTGTAGGTACCTGCCGCAGGCTGTTGGGCCTTATGGCAGCAGCCTCCCCTGTGTTGCCCCTAGGGCTGCTTCACATGAGGCCATTCCTTTGGTGGATGAAGGAGCTGAGGTTACACCCCACTGTACCAGCTACTCGCCTTGTCAGAGTGTCGCGCAGTTGCTGTCGACGCCTGTTAATGTGGCGAGACCCCGTCTTTCTCCGGAGCGGGGTGAGAATGGGTGCGATCCACCGTCGCCATATGATCACGACGGACGCATCAATGACAGGCTGGGGCGCGGTCTTCGATCTGATCTGAAGCTTAATGCTGATGCTGTCATGTAAATAGTTTTCTAATCAGCAATAAATATAACAATTTCTGATCAACCCATATCAATTTCATGCTTAAAATAACATACCGGTTAAAGCCCCGCACATTTCAAGACAACCCGACCCACTTCCAGGTTAAATCCCGCCCACTTCCGGGTTAGGCCCGGACAGATAATTCTGTCAGATAATTCATATGGTTAACAGATACAGATACAGATACAGGTAATGCTGTACTCGCTCATCCCTAGACCTAACCTTAAGAGGCTGCTTGAGATATACCTTCTTAAGTGCGACATTTCCAGGTGCTGTCCATGGTGGTGGTGCTGAATTCGTGGATATCATTGGCTCAAGAATCGATTATTCATTCTTCACTGCCAGTGTTGGGGAGTAACTAGTTACATGTAACGGAATTACGTAATTTAATTCCAAAATAAAAGTAATTGTAATTAGTTACAGTTACTAAGAAAAGATGTGTAATTAAATTAGTTACTTATGAAAATGTTAAGGATTATAAAGAGGGTTACATCTGATTCTTTCACACACACACTCCCACATACAGATTTAATTGATTTCTTTTATAAATTGCAGTGACTGCTCTAAAATATGAAACACCAATGTTTCAAAAGTTTATAACATGCTTTTCCGACAAGTCTTATATTTCCTATAAATGGGTTTATGTATATGCTTTTTTAAAGATTAACTTTTTTTTTCTAAGGCATCATTAGATTCCAGTATTTCATGTCATAGCTATGCAAAGATTTGATTTCAAAATCAGGGTCATAGCTATTAAATTATTTCTTGTTATGATTTAAAATCTGTATTTAACCTCATAATGATTTTAAAGTAAGTCTGATTTTGAGGTGCCTGTGCTTCAAAGGGGACATCAGATGCCCATTTTCCACAAGTTGGTAGGATTCTTTAGGGTAATCTTGAAATGGTCTCGGTGGGCGTGTAAAAGAACTCAGCGACTCGTTTCAATGCATGTCTCTTTACATGCTAATGAGCTCTGCTCACCCCCCCCCCCCTAATGAGCTCTGCTCACCCCCCCAAAAATGAGCTCTGCTCACCCCCCCCCTTCTGTGGAAAAGCAAAGGCGATTTGCAGATAATCATAAAAAAATAAAAAGCTGGAGACTTATTTCTTCTGGAAGCTGGATCACGAACAATGGTTGCTGATCCATCCTTTAGTTTTAACTTTTTAACAAAACTTGCCTTGAATTGTCCCTCATTCAGAAAGCAGTCTGGAGTAAAATGATTTGCGCAGCCAGACATAAACTAATTTAGTGAAAGGGAAGTGACGTGTGGCCAAGTATGGTGACCCATACTCAGAATTTGTGCTCTGCATTTAACCCATCCAAGTGTACACACACAGCAGTGAACACACACACACACACACACACACACCCGGAGCAGTGGGCAGCCATTTGTGCTGCGGCGCCCGGGGAGCAGTTGGGGGTTCAATGCCTTGCTCAAGGGTCTCACCTCAGTCGTGGTATTGAGGGTGGAAGAGAACGCTGGTTATTCACTCCAAAATCAAAATGGCTTGATAATTGAGACTGTTTAGGCTTTTGGGGGATTAAAAAAGGAGTGCATTTTTACCATTGTAGGGTGGTTATGTTTACAAACTGCTAAAACACATTTATATTCAAATGAAGATATTTTGCATCCAATGTCTCCTTTAAAATTAAAATATTATCATCTCAATATAAGTGAAGGTTGTCAAAATTCTGACAGTAATCAGTGTTAAACGCTACTGTAAGGTTAACCCTGCCTGCTTTACATGTTTGAAAATGAATATCAGTTGAAAACATTAGAAATTTACAAAAGTAATCAAATGTAATCCATTACTTTACTTTTATTAAGTAATTGAAAAGTTACACTACTTATTACATTTTAAGTAGGGTAACTTGTAATCTGTAACCTATTACATTTCCAAAGTAACATTCCCAACTCTGTTCACTGCGTTATATGAGAAATTTTAGAATACATTTTAAATAAAAACACAGAACTCTCTCCTGTTTTGCTTTGCAACATTCATCACGTCAGGGAAGAAAACCAAGAAAGAAAAATATATGCCCAAAGCACCTCCCAGTGGTCACCACATAAAATAGAAGAAAACAAAAAGCCTATATGAGACACTGCTTAATTTAACAGCTTTTAAAAGAAAGGAAAAATAAATAAAATATAACTCCTTGGCCTATACAAGTATCAATATTGTGTATGAAAAACTTCTACCTTGACTGAACAATTAAAATAATCTGGATGAAGCACGGAAGTGTCTGTGTACGTAGTTTCTTTTTCTCTCTCTTTCGTTTCCTCTCTTATGCTCTCAGTCTGTCCACGCCCTGTTAAAGGAATCGAAAGTTGCTGAAAGTGTTGTGACATGCTAAATACCTGCCAAAAGTGTCAGAGACAAACAGATTAAAACTTCTTAAAACCCAAAATGATTCCCAACTCTCTGCCTCTAGTCTATATTTACACAATATTCCTGAATTTCTAATGTAGGGGACAAGAAACTAGATACACTTCCAAATAAATAAAACTCATTTCGTAAGGAAAGCAGGGAAACTTTACCTTGTCAAATGTAAAGAGAATCTGGATTGCACAGGATACTGTCAAAATAAGTGACGGCTTGACTTCTTCTGTTTTTTCGGTCTAAATACACCTGCGATGCTGTGTGTGGGAAGACACTGAACTGATCACCCTAGTAGCAGGTACGTAAGTAAATTTTAATCGAAACTCCTGGTAAAAAAAACTCACCTAGGGGCGTGGTTCCCTCAGTGGGGATCTCACTAGTCAGAAATCACAACAACACCCAGTCAAATAAGCGTTTAAATGAAAGCTTTTAAATCAAAGTGCCATATGGGATACCAAACACACCAAAAGTGGGACGAAACAGCACGCTATTAAAGAGTTTGTGCCATGCGAACATTTCTCTGTTCATACTGATTCACAGAAGTTCATGTGTTTTCCCCTGACAATAACATAATGAAGATCATTATTAAGTTATTATATTTATTTTGCTTATTATCTTTCATAATACATCACGTAGGGTAGAGAGGGGGGAAACTATATTAAGAACTGTAGAATTGTTTTCTGTGACACAAAAGTTGAATGTTTTCCAGAATACTTATCATAGTTTTAGTGAAAATGACATCAATTATAAACCAAGTATGAAAAATGTCCTGAGTTTTCTTCTCATTAGGGGGTGGGGTGGGGTGTAGGGGGTGACTTGCCCCCCGTGTACAGGCAGTTTTAGCTTACAATTAAATACTGTATATTTATTTAATTATTGAATATAATCAATAATTATGAATTACACAATTATAATAGCCGGTTTGAAAAAAATATTATTAGCTGAGGCTAACTTGAGTTTTACGCCTCCAGAAAATATAATTATGTTTTTCTTAAATAACATGTACTCCCTATCTACATGCCTAACTTCGGTCAGGACCACTTTTGTAAAATGTATATTTATTACAATAAAAGCATACAGTTAATGTTGGTGGTATGGTTCTGTTCTGGGTGAACTCCGTTTCACTGATCGTTTTACTTCTATGGAACAACAAATCGCCCAGAACTCGGTTACTATAGTTAATCTTTCGAAGACGGTTGACTTCGTTGGCGAGGAGCTGAAATCGCTATCTACAAGGGTTAAGACGAATGACAACAAGGTATCGCAAATTGAGCAGGCGATCCGGGTGGTTCGCGACAAGTGTGATCCCGAGATCTACAGCAGAAAATGAAACTTGAGGCTCATTAACCTTAAAGAAATAGACGAAGAAAATATCAGTAACCGAGTGCTCGAGATCCTCAAAATTCTAACTTCGGACGAGACCCGATTTTATGTCGACACAATTCATAGAATTGGACGTCTCGGAGCGGGGAGTAATCACCTTAGGCCGGTTATCATTCAGTTCGCACTCCGAGTTTACAGAGAGAAAGTTTGGAGAGCTGATTAAGATCATCCTGCTCTAAAGGAAAGGGGTGTCCATCTGACAGAGGATCTGACGTTTGCAGAAAGACAACAGAGGAGGCTGCTATTGCCAAAGATAAAAGTGGCGAGAGAAGAGGGGAAGAGAGCCTACTTTCGTGGAGCAGATGCCTTTATAGATACAGAAAAACTGTCTGCCGATTTTCAAGATGAATACTGACTGAAAACTATTTATTGACTGCTGGTTTGTCAGTCAATCTGAAACTGTACACTTAGTTGTCAGTCCACAAGATCGTCCAGGTGATGTGACTCTTCTCAGCTAAGTTGATCAATACCGACTGCTTTGTGAATTTCCTTGTTTCGGGGTTCTTTATATAATATTGTTCTGACATCCAAATAATTTTTTTTATGTCTGATTTTGTTTTTAGTTGTTTAAAGATTGTTTCTCTTAACATTAGGGGTTGACGAGACAGCACTAAAAGAAAATCCATGTTTATTTTTGTTAGACTTACAAATGCAAATATATATTTTTTTACAAGAGTCTCATTCGTGTGAAACTGATGTTAAATGGTGGCGTTCTCAGTGGGGAGATCAAATCTTTTGTTGTCATGCTTCTCACCATTCGGCAGGTGTCACTATTCTTTTCAATAAGTTTAAAGGTGATGTTCTAGAATCGGTTAGTTCAACAGAAGGGAGATGGCTACTTATAGCTTTTAAGTTTGATAATTCTGTTTTTATTTTAGGTAATGTGTATGGATATAATTCTTCTGGCCAAGCTAAGAATATGTCCACGGAGGTCACCCATTCTATATCAGTGTTAATGAAGAAATGTCAAGGTGCCCTTTTGATAATGGGTGGTGACTTTAATGATGCCCCAGATGACTTTTTAGATCGTTTCCCTCCACATACGTCAACCTCTTCAAAGTTTAAATTCACTACCTTTTTGTCTTCCCAATTGTCTATTGTGGATATTTGGAGATTCTTAAATTGTACTGAATTTTTTTTCTCTTGGAGTAATTCCTCTAGATCCTTACAATCAAGGATCGACCTATGGTTTGTTAGCCCTGATTGTGTCCAATATGTAACATATTCCTATGCACCCCTTTCAGATCATATAATGTTTTTTTGGGTACTTTCTGGTTGTAAAATTAAAAACAATAATTTAAGAGGATATTGGAAGTTAAATAATAATCTACTTTGTAATAAGAGTTTTGTTAATCAGGTTCGAGAAATAGCACAACACATTTTCAGCAATAAGCAAATGACATATATTAAGAAATGGAAATTATTTAAGTTTAAAGTTAGACAGTCAGCTATTCACCTCAGTAAACAAGCAAAAAATAATAGTTTGAATAAGGAACAAGCTCTTATGACAGAATTAGACAATTATTTAAAAAAGATAACCTTACAGAGGATGAAAAAGTTAAACTGGAGACGATTAAAGCTCAAATTGATCAAATATATGTTGATACAGCAAAAGGCGCATTTATTTGATCAAGAGCTAGGTGGTTAGAAAAAGGAGAAAAAAAATACGAGCTATTTTTTTTCGCAAGAAAAATGGAACTATAAAAGACAAATGATCTCCTTTCTCAAAATTGATGATGTAATTACTTCAAATCCAAAAGTAATTTCAAATTATGTAGAATCCTTTTATTCTCAGTTGTATAAATCTATATTTCAAATAGATAAATGTTCACATTTTTTGGAGTCAGTTAAGCTATTTGTCTCATCTATCTCAACTCAATTTAGAGACCTTTGTGATGAAGAACATCTAGGTTATGTACGTAATGTCTATGTTACTTACGTAACCCCCGTTCCCTGATGGAGGGAACGGAGACATTATGTCGTGACAACATAGGGGATTTACTTGGAAGCCCCGATCATCTCTGACTTAAGAGAAAACGCCAATGAAATTGGCTAGTGGATTTTGCATACCTGAGCCACTCCCCGTGCATATGGGTATAAAAGGGCGACAGGTGCGTCCACTGATTAGGTTTTACGCTGAGGAGCCGAGACAAGTCCCTGGCAACCAGCGATGGTTCAAGATTGTGGCATGGGGACATAACGTCTCCGTTCCCTCCATCAGGGAACGGGGGTTACGTACGTAACCTAGACGTTCCCTATCTGTTGGTCACTACGAGTTATGTCGTGAAGACATAGGGGTCCTATGGAAAGCGCCACAAGCTGAACCCCATCACAACCTTGTGGCATGCAGATGTTGACAAGCGAGTGCATGACAGACAAATGCCATGCAAGAGGTTGCAACCTTCCTACCGCCCCAGCGCAAATTCGCTAACCTTGGTGCCCACCGGGACCACTGAGTACATCGCTGCTGGAGATAGCCAAGCCGCTGTTCCTTTCCCCACGGAATCGGAAGGTATTTCAACCTCCAGTGAAAGACAGGTTCAGGTCTTTCCTATTTGTTGTTACAGCTTGCCGTAATGGCAGGGAAGCGAGCCTTCCAGAGAAGGGCGCTATGGAGGCCACATCCTGCCTGAAGGGAGGTAACATGTGGAGACACTGATATGGACTGGCCCAGGCTTGGGGCAGTACTACATACGACTGGACTCTGGGGCAGATCCTACCTAGGAGTAGGGAGGAGGGCTGCCAGCAGAACCTGACAGAAGCTCTGTCACAGGGAAGACACGGGTTTACCATGAGGGAAACCTTACCGTGGAATAATACACATATGGGATTACCCGAAGGGGAATCAGGCCATACGGACACCTAGCCCAGTACAGGGGCTGACCGGAGACCCGGGCGAGCTAACACGAGTACTGGGCCTGGCGTCAGACTGCTCCGCCCAGTCTGACTGCCGGGGGTGCTTGGAGGATTCCACCAGGGTTCACCGTCCGGGGAACTGAACTGGGGGAGAAAAAAGGCGCTCGTATCCCCGGGTGAGGGGGAATGGCGCAGCAAGCGTGACACCGGCCAGTTCTTCCCGCCCATTACTTACCCAACACACGGGAAGAAACTGGCTCAACACGGAGATTGTAGAATCTTGCGAAGGTGTTCGGTGTCGCCCAGCCTGCAGCTCTGCAGATGTCTGCCAAAGAGGCGCCGTGCGCCAACGCATGGGAGGAGGCAACACTCCTGGTGGAGTGAGCCCTCACCCCCAGGGGTCACGGCTCACCTTGCGACTGGTACGCCAAGGCGACGGCCTCCACTATCCAGTGGGCCAACCTCTGTTTGGAGACAGCCTTCCCTTTCTGCTGCCCTCCGTGGCAGACAAAGAGCTGCTCAGAGCTTCTGACGCTCCGGGTGCGGTCCGCGGATATGCGCAATGCTCTTACGGGACACAGCAATGCTAAGGCTGGATCTGCCTCCTCCGAGGGCAGTGCTTGCAGGTTCACCACCTGATCGCGGAAGGGCGTGGTGGGAACCTTGGGCACGTATCCAGGCCGGGGTCTCAAGACAACGTGAGAGTAGACCGGCCCGAACACAAGGCACTCTTCGCTTACCAAAAACGCCTGGAGGTCCCTGACCCGTTTGATGGAAGTAAGCGCGGTCAGGAGCGCTGTCTTAAGAGACAGAAACTTCAGCTCGACCGAGTCCAACGGCTCAAAGGGGCCACTCTGAAGTCCAGCCAGGATGATAGAGAGGTCCCAAGAGGGCACAAGGGGAGGCCTGGAGGGATTCATCCTCCTGGCCCCCTTCAGGAACCTCACGATGAGATCATGCTTTCCCAGGGACCGGCCTTCCACTGCATCGTGGTGAGCCGCAATAGCGGCTACATACACTTTCAAGGTGGAGGGTGACAGCCTACGCTCCAACCTTTCTTGCAGGAAAGAAAGCACTACTCCAATAGTGCATTTTCGGGGGTCTTCTCGGCGAGAAGAACACCAGGTCACGAACAGACTCCATTTCAGTGCGTAGGTTTGCCTTGTTGAAGGAGCTCTAGCCTGAATGATGGTCTCTACCACTGCCGGTGGTAGACCACTCAAGTCTGCCACGTCCCATCCAGGAGCCACACATGGAGGTTCCATAGATCTGGACGCGGGTGCCATATGGTGCTGAGCCCCTGAGAGAGGAGTTCCTTCCTCAGAGGAATGCGCCAGGGAGGTGCTGTCGCGAGGGAAATGAGTTCAGGAAACCAGGTCCGGGTGGGCCAATGTGGCGCGACCAGCAGGACCTGCTCCTCGTCCTCGCAACATCCTATCCACGGATGGTGCACCGAATGAAATGCTGGGCGCCTCTTGGAACGGACCAGCGAAATCACACGGGAACAAGACAGGATGTTCGCTGCGTGAGGAGTAAGAGGTCCGTGGGGGCGTGTCCGGTGGAGAGGCTCTTACTGTCACCCTCAGATCTCCCAGAGCGCCAGCCGGTGGTTCTCTGCTCGAGCCAGAGAACCGAGCATGGGTGGCGGCAGAGGGTGCCAATCCTTTCAGAAAGGAAAGGCGAGATCACAGCGAAGTCATGCTCATACGCCCACAACAGGCGCATGAGTCATCCACGAACACATCTTCAGCGTGTCCGTCATCCGCGGACAGGGAACGATCGCAACCAGAAGGACACGGACGAAACGGCATCTTGAAAAAGACGTGATCGTCCGTGATTTGCTCTTTTAGAATTTGCTCTTTTAGTTGAAGTGCCCAGGGGAATCGCTGAGCATTTGATACAATCGAGCATCAATTTATGTTTAGGGCTTTAAAGTTGTTTGGTTTTGGGGAGAGATTTATCTCTATTATTGAAATGTTTCATAAAGGTATTAATAGCACCATTAACTTATATCCAAATACTTCTAAAAGATTTCCTATTTGTAGAGGAGTGCGCCAAGGTTGTCCTATATCCCCCTTTTTATTTCTTATAGTTGTAGAGTTTCTTTCTATTAAAATCCAGAACTCTCCATCTTTTCAAGGAATAACCATCTTTAGTAAAGAAATTAGAATATCTCAGCTTGCAGATGATACTGTTCTTTTTTTGAGAGATAAAGAACAGTTGCCCCCAACTTTTCAGTTGGTAAATGAATTCTCTGGTGCTTCTGGGTTAATGCTAAATGTTACAAAATGTGAAATAATGTGTCTTTATGATTCAAACGAAAAAATTTTTTGCAATATCCCAATAAAAAATAATATCAAATATTTAGGAATACATATTACAAAGGATCTAACAGAGAGAGACAAGAATTAATTTTTTCCCCTAAATTAAAAAAGGCTCAAAGTATCTTTAATAATTGGCTTCAAAGAGATTTGACTATCATTGGCAGAGTTCTGTTGACCAAAGTAGAAGGCATATCTAGATTTATTTATCCGACATTATCACTTTTTGTTCAAGATTTTACTTGTAAAAAAATGTATGATTTGTTTATACAATTTGTTTGGAGGAATAAACATCATCATTTAGCAAAGGAAATTCTTCAAGAGCCAAGAAATGAAGGTGGATTTGAACTTTTGGATTTTTTTTTAATTTAAATTATACCGTTAAAGTAAAATGGCTTAGAAACTGTCTGCTTAATTCAGACTCAATATGGTTTTTTATACCATATAATATTTTCAAAAAGGTTGGAGGGTTGCATTTTTTGTTATTGTGTGATTACTCTGTTAATAAATTACCTGTGGCATTGTCTAATTTCCATCAACAAGCTCTTAAGGCTTGGAAGTTATGCTATGTACACAACTTTTCTCCACATAAAGTAATCCTGTGGAATAATTCTTACATTACAGTTAACCGGAAATCTCTTTATTTACAAAGCTGGATGGATAAAGGTGTTTATTTTTTATCTGACATTTTAGACCAATCAGCTAATTTGCTATCTTATGAAAAGATATTAAATTTCCTATTTCCTATTCCTATTTCCTGTTTCCTATTAAATATAAAGAATATAATTCTGTAATGAAAGCCATCCCCTCAGGTCTACTGATGTTGATGAGAAGTCATATGTTGTCATATAATATATGTCGATCTGAACCTGTACTTTGTCTAAACGGGGTTGACATTAATAGTACAAATTGTACAAATACATTTATTAGACAAATATTTTATAAAAAAAGATCTATAAAGCCTAGAGGGAAATTTTTCTGAATTTAGTTGAAAAGTGATCTAATATATGATGTCTTTTGGATTATTGACATTTTGTCGCTGTATTTTCTTTGTATTCTTGTCAAAATGTATACTTATATATTTAATGTAGACTGTAAACCCACATTTATTTTTCATTTTATTTATGTTTTTATTTGGATGTCTTGATGTAATTGTATTTTTTATTTGTTGTAGTTATAATAAAAAAAAAAAAAAGAAACCATAGACATGGGGGAGGTCAAAGATGGCGCCTTGTTAAGATGTAGTTTTCAGAGCTCCTGACCAAACTTTACGGCTTTAGAAAGACTAGCTGTATAACATATTATTTCGCTACATCTGCTTAATTAGACATCAGTACAATTCATTTAAGAGCGTACATATGCCATTTGACAAACGCAAAGAACGACCAGACACTGTTGGCTCTAGTATGGATGTTCACGATTATGCATCTCCTGCTGTAAACGAGTTTGAGCTCTGCGCGACTTCACTCCCTGTCACTCCTAGCAAGCCAGGTGCTCACAAAAAAAAGTAAATCTTCAAGTTTAAATGAGCAGGCCGACTCTGCCATCATTTCCACTCTATCCTTGTTGATCAATACTCGGTCTGATGCACTTGAAGGAATGATTCGCACCAATGCTATGAAGATAGAAGGGCTGAAGAAAACGATAGATTTTGTGTGTGCTGAAGTACAAGATCTAAAGAAGAATGTGAAAGATGTAGATTCCAGGCTTAAAGATCAAGAAAGTCTTACGGGCACCTTGATCTGGAGAGATACTCTTGCAGGTGGAATTTGAGATTGTTTGGAGTGCCTGAGACTTTCAAGGAAGATATCAGATCCGAGGTCATTCGAATTTGCAGTGAGACTTATGCCGAGGCCAAGAACAAATACCCTGATGTTGTTGACACTATGCATCTTCTAGGGAGGAGAGGTGACAACACCAAACCTTGCACCGTTATCATGAAGTTTACCTCACGAGTTATCCGTGATGCCTTATGGAAAGCTGCCAAGAAGTCCCAGTTTCTCCAAGACAACAACCTGCGCTTCGCAGAGGATCTGACTTCGCTGGACCGGGAGAGACGGAAGAGCTCATGGTCGAGAGTGAGAGAGGCGAGGGCAGCTGGAAAAACAACGGAGTTAAGTTGGTTTTGTTTTCGATATTCGTGACCCATTCAGCGATTAACGGCAATAACTCCAAATCGACTTGCCCCCAAAAAATCTAAACAGTGTGACTGCCAAAAGGGCAAAGCTGATCATGTTTCACAGCCTTCTTTTTCACAGTTTTCGCTCGATGTAATAAGCACTAGCCCGCACAAGCCGTCTCAATGTGCATCAAGCCAGAAAGATAGAGACGTGAAACCAGTGTCCATCAATAGAAGAGGACAGTGTACATCTTTCACAACCGTCCGTTTACCCCTGATGGTAGAAAATGGAATTGCATGTCAAATATTAACTAATATTTCACAAATATTTCATAATAATAAGTACATATTTCACAACTTTGGGGATATTCAATATGCATATATTCCAAACTGCATATTCTGTCCCACTAGATTACATTAACCCTACCTCTAAAACTACCCATCACACAAAACTTTATGCATTTTTACATTTTCAGAAAATATAAATATGTATGATTTATATGCTTGTTTCCTCATAGGGACACAAAATTTCCCAATAAAGTCAAAGTTGTAATACCGGTGGGGAAATCTGGACCCCATAACTTAGGGAATACCAGTACAATACAATACAATAACACAACACACACACACACACACACAATGATTGTAATAATAATAATAGAATAAATAAATGTACATAGTATGTTTAGGTGTATCTCAATAAATTAAAATGTCGTGGAAAAGTTCATTTATTTCAGCAGTTCAACTCAAATTGTTAAACTCGTGTATTAAATAAATTCAATGCACACACTTTTAATTGTGATGATTTTGGCTCACATTTAACAAAAAACACACCAATTCACTATCTCAACAAATTAGAATATGGTGACATGCCAATCAGCTAATCAACTCAAAACACCTGCTAAGGTCTCCAGAGCCTTCAAAATGGTATCTCAGTTTGGTTCACTAGGCTACACAATCATGGGGAAGACTGCTGATCTAACAGTTGTCCAGAAGACAATCATTGACACCCTTCATAAGGAGGGTAAGACACAAACATTCATTGTCAAAGAAGCTGTTCACAGAGTGCTGTATCCAAGCATGTTAACAGAAAGTTGAGTGGAAGGAAAAAGTGTGGAAGAAAAAGATGCACAACCAACCGAGAGAACCGCAGCCTTATGAGGATTTTCAAGCAAAATCGATTCAAGAATTTGGGTGAACTTCACAAGGAATGGACTGAGGCTGGGGTCAAGGCATCAAGAGCACCACACACAGACGTGTCAAGTAATTTGGCTACAGTTGTCGTCAGAGGCGTCTTACCTGAGCTAAGGAGAAGAAGAACTGGACTGTTGCCCAGTGGTCCAAAGTCCTCTTTTCAGATGAGAGCAAGTTTTGTATTTCATTTGTAAACCAAGGTCCTAGAGTCTGGAAGAGGGGTGGAGAAGCTCAGAGCCCAAGTTGCTTGAAGTCCAGTGTTAAGTTTCCACAGTCTGTGATGATTTGGGTGCAATGTCATCTGCTGGTGTTGGTCCATTGTGTTTTTTAAAAACCAACGTCACTGCACCCGTTTACCAATACATTTTTGAGCACTTCTTGCTTTCTTCTGCTGACCAGCTTTTTAAAGATGCTGATTTCATTTCCCTGCCGGATTTGGCACCTGCCCACACTGCCAAAAGCACCAAAAGTTGGTTAAATGACCATGTGTTGGTGTGCTTGACTGGCCAGCAAACTCACCAGACCTGAACCCCATAGAAAATCTATGGAGTATTGTCAAGAGGAAAATGATAAACAAGAGACCAAAAAATGCGGATGAGCTTAAGGCCACTGTCAAAGAAACCTGGGCTTCCATACCACCTCAGCAGTGCCACAAACTGATCACCTCCATGCAACGCAGAATTGAGGCAGTTATTAAAGCAAAATGAGCCCCTACCAAGTATTGAGTACATATACAGTAAATGAACATACTTTCCAGAAGGCCAGCAATTCACTAAACGTTTTTTTTTATTGGTCTTATGAAGTATTCTAATTTGTTGAGATAGTGAATTGGTGGGTTTTTGTTAAATGTGAGCCAAAATCATCACAATTAAAAGAACCAAAGACTTAAACTACTTCAGTCTGTGTGCATTGAATTTATTTAATACACGAGTTTCACAATTTGAGTTGAATTACTGAAATAAATGAACTTTTCCATGACATTCTAATGTATTGAGATGCACCTGTATTGTGAAAAGAGCTGTACAAATAAATGTGAATTAATCCACACAGAGCTGGGAGTAGTAACGTTTCTATTTATAACCTAAGCATCCCAAGGAACACTTTTATGCTGAAATGGTTCTTTGTGTAACTGTTAAAGCACCTCATTACTAATTTTCTGGAGCTCAGCAATCCAACTACACAGAGTGTCAACACATTCCCACCGGTTAAATTATTTCATTCTTAAATTTAAATACAGGTTTATCTTGAAAATTGTAAATGATTTCCAAAGAAACATGTTCTTTCATATTTTTAGTTTTTTTTATCACATTTAAGTGTGAGTAGCTCTGACAAGCGGAGGATACTTCTCTCCTCTTCTCCATTGAGTAGGTAATAAATATATTGAATATATATGTCACAGAATCACCAGCCACGCCAGCCACGTAGATCAGAATCACCCAAATTCTAATTAGAACCACCTGCAATCACTTACCTACACTGCTTAGAAGGACAGTAAGCTCATTCTCTCAGCTGGTTTCGAGGTTGCAAGCTCCTCTGTGGCTCCTTCCTTTCCTACTGAATCCTGAAATTTATGTGTTGCACTTACCTGTTATACTGACCTGCTAGTTTGCCTGCTGGACTTACCTGCTTGGACTTTTAAGTTTCGTTTAGATTATTCTGGAGGAAATACTGAATTAAGAATTGTTGACTTCAGTTAAGTGAGCTTCCAGTGATTGTTTATGTTCTGGCTAATTCTACCTATCGCAATAAAATAAATCCCAATTGCCTTGCACTCGACTTGTCCATCTTGTTTATTTTGTGACACCATACTGTTATCCTTTTAAATAGACTAGAACATTATATTGGCATTAGAGGAAGTGCACTGGCATGGTTCAAATCGTACTTATCTGACCGCCAAGTGGTATCATACCAATCACAACTGCGGTATGGAGTACCTCAAAGCTCAGTACTAGGCCCCTTACTTTTCTCTTCACTGTGAATTGTCAAGTTCACTTAACTTATTTTTATTTTATTTTTTTTAACTTAATTTTAAGGCAACAGCTTTCCACAATTTTTTTTAAGTTAAGTCAACTTATCACTTTTTACAGTGTTGGGAGATATCATTAGGAAACACGGTGTTAACTTTCACTGTAATGCTGATGATAATCCGCTCTATATTTCTTGATATTTCTATATTTCATGACCCGATGAAACTTACCAATTTGCAAAATGAATGGAATGTATAGCTGATATCAAAAACTAGATGACTAGTAATTTCTTACTGCTAAATTCTAAAAAAACAGAGGTTAATTCTTGGACCAGAAAATGGTCGTCATTAGCTAGGAACCTAGGCGTACTTTTATATAGCAACCTTTCCTTCGAAAAACTAGCATTTGTTTAGAGGAATTGTAAAACTGCACTGTTCCATCTTAAAAATATATCTAAATGAAAATAGAAGGAGACATATTCTAATAGACAAGACACTATAAGTCCAGGCAGATATATCAATAATACATACATATATTATTAATATTACTATTATGAATGATATGAATATACTAATATACTAATATTAATGAAAATGAACTATAATTAATAAAAAGTTATAAGTTTATTCCATTATTAAGGTCCTATATAGCATGGTTCTTTATGGAACCCTATAAAAAGGTTTTTATTCAGCACAAAAAAAGGATTCTGCTATTGTTACAAGCTGAAGAACCCTTTTATTGGTACTGTTTAGAACCATTTGTCTTAGTTCATACTGTCGGTAATGACAATCCATCTTGTCACATTTTTGTATTGTCACATATTTTTGCAGGATTTTTTGTTGTTGTACATATTTGTACATTGATTAATTAATTGATTGATTTCAGCATGCCAACATTTTAAATCTATATTCATCATCTCACTATAAACAAATTGCTGCCTTGTATAACTTTGAAAAAAAAAACTATTTGTTTAACTTTTAATTAAAAACAGAAACACTTCCGTGTGGAACACATATTCATGATTAAATTTTTACATTTTAGGCTTATTAATAGTTAGTAATATAGTTGTTGTGGCATTTAAGTTTAGGTATTTTATAGCATTAAGGGATGCATTGGACCACACTGAAGGCGGCATTAATATGTGCTTTATCAATACCAATAAACTGCCAACAATCTTGTAATATGCTAAGCTAATAGTTAACAATGACTTTTACATATTCGAGTTCTAAAAATTTTACTTTAATATTTTACAATAAAATTATATTTTCATCTTTAATAGTGAAGGCGAAGTGAAGCGTTCTGAACCAGATAAACATTTAATCCAATTGTATCAGAAAAAGGTTCATTACTCTGAGCTTTTTAAAACTGTTCATGCTGTGGCATCTTGTGGTCTTAAAAATGAACAACACCTTCCAAAATGCTGTGATTCGTTACAGCTGCTGGTTTCACATCTGGTTCTACAACTGATTCCTTGTTTTAATTTATTGTATAAAAATAATGGCCATTGTCAAAGTCATTCATTTGTGTCGGTGTACTGCCACAAAAATAATTCAAATAAATCAAACAGACACTCATGAATTAAATCTGTGATCTGTCAATGTTAACTCTGCTTCAGTCCTTAAACTGTTATTTCATGGGCAAAGTTCATTTGACCATAATATATAAATTAGGATAAAAAGAAAACAATGCTAACGCATTATAATATAAAATAATGAAAAGGAAACTGCACTAAGGGTTTGCTTCTTTTGAAGCAGATACTAAAGCAGTCACGTGGTTTTCAGGTGAATGAAGCTTCAGACGCCAGATCACGCTATTTTGGAAAAACGAATCAACACATATTACAATCTTACATATATTTATTTTATACATATATTTATCAAATAAATACAGTCAATATACAGTTATGTACAAATTTAGAATGTAATATATTATACAGCAAGAAGTAGTTTAAAAAAATTAATACAAATAAGACGCTGACATTCATTCTACCCGTGCCATATGGATAATTTGGTTTTATAAAGTGTTTTATGTTGAAATGGGTAGAGTGAAAAAAATTAAAACATTTATGGTTAAGATCTGGAGGACTTGAACAACTTATTGACAAGTTAGATAGTGTCAATATAAGGATGAAGAAAACGGATTGGAGTTCAGAGGTATGGTCAGAACTGTCTACAGCTGTTTTTGGAGTGAATACTAATCAAAACCGTAAATGGCTTTATGTTGTTTGGAAACAAAACAGAAGAGGACTCAGATGTAGTGCCACGTATGCGTGAGAACATGCAGAAGATGATTGAGAAACAGCACATTCCTAAGGGAGTCGTAAAAGGTTCATACATGAGCGATCCTCATCTAACTGGCTGGCCGATTTCCAACCCTAAGTCTCCTTATCTCAGGAGACCCCTAAAAACTAGGAGAGATTTAAAGGAAACATCTGGATGTTTTCCAAAACAGGACAAAAGGACTCTTTATCTGGACACGGTCCCGGAGGACCATTTAACGTATAACTCAATGATGCTATCGATAAGGAAGACAGATTTATGATGAGACTCGAACTGAGCCTCAACAGATACACATAAAAGTGTGACATTCTCATGACCCAGGACAGCTCCTCTGCACCCCCCTGCAGGTCAAAGGAAAGAACTTATCTCCGTCTCTCAGGGAACACCCAAACTTGTGTGGACTTTATGCAAAAAGACATTCATTTATTCCATCATTATTAGAACAAAGATACCCAGGAAGGACGTGCTTGATGTCGTTCATATGCTTGGTGTGATTATTTGGAATGTAGGATGTTTTAATCTGTGCCTTAACCTGTGCAGCGGAACCTATGCTAGTTGTCTTAACCTATGACTTATAACTTTACAGGGAACATTAATAACTGGTATTTAGTTTCATACAAATAGTCACGATAAATTGTATTTTTCTGCTGACGAAAGTTATTACAAAAAGAATGTTAATTTTGGACATGCAATTCCCTTTTCTACCAGTAGGGGTAAAAGGGAAAGCTGTGAAAGATGTATCCCCTTCTATTGATGGACACTGATCTCACTTCTCTATCTTCCTGCTGACGAAATTTATTACAAATGTAATGTTAATTTTGGACATGCAATTCCCTTTTTTACCAGTAGGGGTAAAATGGAAGGTTGTGAAAGATGTACACTGTCCCCTTCTAATGATGGACACTGGTCTCACGTCTCTATCTTTCTGATGATGAAAGTTATTACAAAAATAATGTTAATTTTGGACGTGCAATTCCCTTTTCTACCAGTAGGGGTAAAAAGGAAAGCTGTGAAAGATGTATACTGTCCCCTTCTATAGATGGACACTGATCTCACTTCTCTATCTTCCTGCTGACGAAATTTATTTTGTCAGCAGGAAGATTATATTACATTATTATTGTAACTCTATACATAGGAGTTGGAGTTAATTTAGCAGTTTGCTAGTGAGTGATGGGTGAGTGAGGTGATGTTCTCTGGTACCTCAGTTTTCATCAACGGTTGGCCGTGAGAGACTTGCTCGTCCTGTGTGGTTGTTGAACAGGTGCTTGTCATCTCGGATATGGTGGTGTACCATGCGATCGTCGGCCTTCCGTTCTGTTGCTGGTCACAGCGAGCATGACTCAATTTCGTAGTCATCCGTGTTCAGCTTATCTTGAAGGAACTCGTTCAGTTGGCTCATGACTTGTTTCATGTCTTCTGACGGTAAGCTGTATGGTTCTGGAGCATACTCAGCACTGTGCATGTCTGAGTAATGCTGAGGTGGGTTTCGTTGTCGCTTAACCCTACGAGATGCTCTTGGATGAGTCAGGCGATTACCTTTGGATGTCTGGTTAAGTTTCCAGTTGTTGCTATCTTTTGCGTTTCTTGAGAGGCGTGGCTGGTCCCATGGATTTTTCCAGAAGTTGGGCTGATAGCTTTCGTGGACATGGGGATCACGTTCTCTGTGCTCTTGATGGAGGACTCTGGTATTGTGATGCATCTGGGTGTCGTCCAGTGCAAGGCTTGAGTCTTTGTTGACAGAGTTCAAGAGTGTGGATGTTTTGTTACCTTTCTTTGAGGCCATCTTCTGCTTGTTGTAGGCCTTCTGTGTTAGGTCACGCAACTGTTGGATGGTCATGGAGCGTGGACAGGCCATGACGCCTAGATGGTGGCTGACTCCAGGGTGCAGATTTCTTAGGAAGAGGCTTTTGAAGTTCACATCTTCTTCAAGGTCAGGTTCGTTGTGTGCACCAAAGTAGGCTTGTCGGAGTCGGTTGTAGTAAGCTTGTGGAGCCTCTTGTCGACCTTGTTTGGTTTCTAAGGCAGTTAACAGTCCATGTTCGGAGTCAGGGTCGGTAAACTCTTTAATCAGGACCTCACGAAGTAGCTGGTAGTCTGACTTCGTTCGACTGGGCTGTCGATCTAGGAAGTTTCGTACCTCGGAACTGGACGTGGCTCTAAGGAGGTATAACCTGTCTCTGTCAGTCACATGAGGTCTCATTTCTAGATAGAAGTCGATATCTTGAAGGTGGGCCTGGATGGTGTGGCCCCCTGTGGAGTTTGGGTTGAACTTGCTGACGTTTTTAGACGGTCATCCCAGGTGCAGCTCCAAGGTCTGCTTGGATGGGAGGTTGTCTTTCGTTGACAGGAAAGAGTTCTGTGGCGAAGGCAGGTGAGGTTTTGGGTTGTGGCCCTTCGCTTCTTTCGCTGTATACGAGTTCTTGGACATGGGACTCTGCTCTGCTCAGCAGTGGTGAGGCTGAGTGTTGTTTCTCTCGCTTTGGCTCTTGCTTCTGCTCATAAGCATGTTTGAGTTCTCTTCTGACCATGTAGAGCTGATCGTTGGTATCGTCTAGTTGTTTGGTCAGATTGTCCATTTCAATTCTGTATTTTTCAAGGTGGTCTTTCAGGGCACTTATTTCAGCATTCTTGTTGCTGATGTCATGCTTGGCTTTCTCTAGTAGCTGGTTGGCATACTGAAGTCTGTTTACCAGGTCTTTCTGGGCAGCCTTTGCATGTTGTTGATCAAGTTGAGCTGCTGTCAGGGCTGCTTGGAGCTCCTTAACTTGTTCCGTTGTTTCCTGCTCGCTCTCGTTGGGTGCTTTGAGTTGATCTTGAACTTTCACTTCCAGCTTGTCTATGCGATGTTGAGCACATGTCAGTTCCTCTTGAAGGTGGGTGATGTGCTTGTCGCTCAGTTTCAGCTGGGTCGTGAAGGCATAGCTTAGGGAGCTGGTGATTTTGACTAGCTCTTCATGGTTGTTATTCTGGCTTGAATCTTGTGTCAGGAATCTTCTCAGGACTAGGATTATTATTAAAAATAATAACAGTTCAAACGTCTTGGGGGTGAGGCTGTCTGTCGTGCCTCTCAGCCAAGTGTTCACATCTTCCCCTTGGGCAAGGGGGTCTGCAGTCTGCGGCATGTTGGCACGCTGGGGAGAAGAGAGGCTGACACAGATCTGTGTGGAGTGGAAGCTTATGTGTGGTGCGACAACTAAGTGTTATGTCAGTGGTTTGAACCACTGGTGAAGTGTGGTGATCACTGTGTTAGTCTCAGAGTATCTTGGTAGACTAGCGATGTGAAGACTTCATCACTCTAATGAGGAAGAGGGAAAAGAGACAAAAAAGGTGAAAAACAAATTTAATTAAAATAAACAATTCCTTTTCTATTTTTTTCAAAATGAGGAGAATTCCTTTTTTTTTATTTTTATGTTGTTATCAAGGAGGCAAACAATATTATTAAATCTTTGTCTTAGACAAACAAATATAATAATAATAATTCTGATATCTCTTTTCTTAGTCTGACAGAATTGACAACGCACACCTTACAGTTGGATCGCTCACCAGGGAGGCTGCGAAGGCGACAGTTGCTCAACACTTATCTCTATTAAAATTGATCTCAGCGTTGCATGAGTTGTTAAAATTTGGATTGCGTTTTAAATATAGGGAGGTTAGGAAGAACAAAAGAAGGTTTGATTGCAATCAAATTCGTAAGGATGATTCACCTTTTGACAGCATTGTGTATCTCATACACTTAGAATTGATTGATGGTTCTTACAGGTCCCTACAAATGTGAAAAGTGAAGAGGAAAGAAAGGAGGATAGAACAGGAGGGAAGAGAAAGAGACAGTAAGTTGAGTGGATCGGTCCACTAGCAAGCAGTTATGCCCGACTACGCGTATAGTGTTGTTTTCAGTTGCTACACAACTATCAACAAAAATAAATTTTGGGTAAAAGAGATTTGTCTCTCTAATTTATTTGAACTCGTAGTGAGGGATAACAATGCGTCCTATTAAGGCTCAGGTGGGTCGTTCCCAAGCTAGGATACACAGCGGAAAGAAAATGGTAAGACAAAGTAAAATTGTAAAGTAATAAACAGGCAAAATAAGCAAATATGAAATTAAGTAAATGAGGAAATAAGTAAATAAAATAGTGGTTATGTGTATAACCAAAACAGGAAGAATTAGGGTTAAAACGCAATAAAGTAATGAGTGAGTATAAGTCTGAATAGAATCTACTTATATGGGTAATAAATCAATTAGGTAGAATAAGTTTACTTAAACTTTCAAAGTTCAATACTTATTTGTACCTAAAATGATTATGTCCAAAAGGGAATACTAGAAGGAAGGATCATATTAAACAATATGAGGGGGGAAATTAGAATGATTCCAAATAAATGTAATGTTTTAATTAAATTTGAATTTGGCACAATTAATAATTGTGAACTAGTATTTTCCTTTCTAGTAGAACTACAAATAAGTGGTAAAAAGGGAGAAATAAGGAAGAGAAAGACCAACAAGTATATTAGTTTAAATGTTTAAAGGGTTAAACCACTTTAGCTTTTCCAAACACACACTTTATTCAACCATTGGATGCTAACTTCTAACCTTTGAGGCTAATGGCTTTAGCATAGACTTCAATGTAAACACAACCGTGCTGTCAGCAACAGCATGGAGTTTGTTTACAAAAGCATCAATGTACTGCGCGTGCGCAGTTCAAAGTTGCTCCGGAAGTAGGTTAAGACTTTCGTGTCACAATCGTATCTGTGGCAACCAAAACAAACTAGTGGCTAGCACATTAATTGTTGCATTACAAATACAGTTAAGCATGTTACATGAAATGTTGGTGCATCTCAACACTGTACAAATAACAACACCGCTTGTTCTGCGATGTGGCGCTTAAACTTTCAGTTCGTTCAGAGTTAAACTTAAACCTTATTCGAATAACAGCTTTGTGCTTCGGTTGAGGAAACAGTGATCAGTGTATCACAAGCCCGTGTCCGTTTCTCTGGACACAACAGGGTTTCTTCGCTGTTGGTTCAAAGGTAAACTTTACTTGATAAAGCTTTTAAAGCTCCCATTCAAATCACTCTCGGACACGCGCAGTGTTTCGCGAGATTTAATTCACTTTGTGAACAGTGTACACAAACAGGCAAGCATTATTCTCTAATGTTTAACCCGGGGAGTCATAGCATATCTGATCTGACAATGGAACACGCACTGCCGATCAAACTATGAATAAGGCTTTGATAAACAGGATTGAGGAACACGCTCAAAACTATTCTTTATCCACTGATTTATTTCCCTTTTAATTACTGCAGTTTAGCTTCGTGCGGCTAACAGTTACTGAGATTATGGAGTAACGTTATAGCTATTAGATGACCTGGAACACGCAGGACATTAATTCAGCTATAAAACAAGGCATTACAAGAAGAGAGGAAAACGCTCATCTCCGACCTTATTGTCCGATCTCAGATGTTAACTTTGAGTTCCCTTACTGCAGTTAAACAAAGGAGAGGCGGACTCAAGTTACAACCTTCTCTGTGCTCATTCATTCAAGGAGGCGCGCGCTGCTGACGTCACTCACACATACGCACACACACCAGTCTCGATCTCAGATCTCATCCGTAAGAATATAAAAGATTAAATAACTTGGTTTATGCTCATAATTTAGATTAATCTGCCCGCATCATTCTCCACCAATATGTAATGATAACATATAATATATATATTGTTATAAGGGAAACAGGACAATTTAGCTCAAAGGGAATCATTAATGATTTTATAGGGAATTTGAACAGACTCACTGTTTCACGGCGATTCACTGAACAAGCCGTATAACAAACTCTGCACTGGATATTAAAATCCCAAAATATAGTGAAAACACTATTAAATAGCACAGTAACAAAATCGACAGATTAAGACATTAACTTATGAGCACAAAACACAAGATATTTCTCTTTTCAATATAAACAAGACTTTATTTATATAACTCTAAGACATGTAAACTAATCTACACAAGCATTCACACATTCACGCGTTGCAGAAAGAGAGAAAGTGAGGAAAGGATTAGATTAAGAGAATGAGAATTTGATATCCCACGTTTACAGCAATATGTGCAATTGCATAAACCTGAACAACCATCAATCACATATTTAACACTCGCATTGACTTTTTCAATGAGGCTAAAATCTATTTTCAATATTACACCAGTTTCAGCAAGAGTCTGGGGTTTTGTACTTGCAGCTTTTGTGTTTAAGGATTCCCCTTTGTCCTCCGTCTTTGCGGGAAAGGGTTTCTCCGAAGTCGCTGATTGGCTTAGAGTTCAGGAGTCGTTGAAGTGGGCGTTGGCTCGTGGCTGGCCCTGCAGAGTTTTGGGCTGGTTTCCGCTGGCAAACGTAACTTAGCACACGGACTCAACGGAAAGAAAATAAACTAAAGTCAAAGAACAAAAGGATGTAAAGAGACTAGGTGGCTTTTCTTCTCATCATGGTCGCAACTGGCTGGGTTGTGGTCCAGAGCACATGGCTGAAGAGAGAGTCAGTAGATGGCATTCTCAAGAGAGTGCATTTTTCCGGGGAGAGAGAGAGAGAGATCCAAGAAGAGAGAGGAATTCAAAAGGACGGAGCATTCAAGAGGGCCAGGAGAAGTGTGTCCTGGGTATTTACCCTCTGCTTTTAGACACCACCCAATCAATAAATCAACATGTCATGTTCAGTCACATTGCCCGAATTTTACATTCTCTTGCAAAGTATCCTTTTGAATGTGATTTCTATAACCAGAATATGATGCATTTGACAGGAAATCAATCAAAAGAAACGTTTCAAACTAGAATTATGACTCTCATACATACCAAACATGACATTAACCCTTAAGGCTTAAGCTAGTCAATACTAATTAAAAGCACGATAAACACAATGATTAAAACAAGGATAGTCAAATTTGTGGGTCACATACATAATATGCAGTTATGCATATAAATTATTATTTTCATTAACAATGAGAATGAAAGTCCTTTAAGATGATTTTACAGTCTGTAGCTGTGATTTCTATCACAGATTTACATGTAATGGTCACATGTTGCATCTCTTTGACCATCAATATTTATTCCTCAAATGTATTACCAAATTCCTGCATTGGAATTATCATTAAGTGTTCCTTTGGTTTTGCTGTTGCAGGCTGTATTCAGACGGGCTGGAGCTAGGGTCTGATTTTATGACTTCCTGCTGTTGTCTTGTGGAATTCGGCTCCTCATGTTTCAACCATGCTTCGATCGAATCTTGATTTGTCTGATTCGGTCCTTGATATACTACACCACCAAGCTTTCAAAAAATAGCCCTAGGTATGTGAAACCACATAGAGTTGGAACAAGCAAAAAAAGTTTTTAGCCAATTCATTCTAAATGAGCCTATCAAGGTTTCAAAATCTAAGGCTTTTAGTCCGCCACTTTTATACTCTTTAACTAACTGGGACCTCTTTAAATAATGCGTTTTATTTCTCCAAAGAAATTGAAAAATTACTGAGTTGGCCTTCCTAATATTGTTATTAGAAATAAACAAAGAGTGGCAAGGATATATTACCTTAGACACACCTTCAGCTTTAGATAGAATAACTCTTCCAAATACTGTGAGATCTCTGGTCAGCCAGTGACTTAGAGATTTTTTCATATCAACAACACGTTTCTCAATATTAACCTCCTCTATCCTACGAACATCCTTAGATATTGTTAAACCCAAATATTTCACCTCAGTCTGGACATTTATTGAGGCAATAGAGCTCTCTGGACAAGAGTGGATAGGCAACAGTACACATTTCTTAATATTGAGAGACAAACCTGAAGCATCAGAAAAAGCCTTAATTAATTTTAGTGCAATGTCAACCATACCCTTATCTTTTAAGAAAATTGCAGTATCGTCTGCAAATTGGCTAATTTTAAATTCCTTTTCAAAAATCGTAATGCCTTGTAAATTTAACTCATTAACAATAGCTAAAGTGAGCATCTGGGTAGTTAGAATAAATAGTTTTGGAGATATGGGACATCCTTGGCGAATTCCTCTAGACATCTTGAAGCTAGGAGTGATTTCAGATCCCAAAGACACCGAACTAGATATATCTGAATAAAACATTTTGATAATGTTACAAAATTTGTCTCCAAAACCCATACATTTTAATGTTTCTACAATAAAACAGTGCTCTGGCGAATCGAACGCTTTATAAAAGTCAAGGAATAATATTAGACTCTCCTTATCTATCAGATGACTGTAGTCTAACATATCAAGAATCAGTCTTGAATGAAAATGTATATTCCTTCCCTTTATAAAGGCAGATTGACATTCGCTGATAACCTTTGTCAAGCCACTGTTCAGGCGATAGGGCATATACAAGAGCTAGTAATTTGTAATCCGTACACAAAAGGGTTATCGGTCTCCAATTATCGATCGAAAGTGGATCTTTATCAGCCTTTGGGATCAATGTAATGAGACCACGCTTCATTGTGGGAGAGAGATTTTGTCTTAAAATACATTCACCAAGGGCTTCAAATAAAAGCTGACAGATATCTTTCCAAAAGAAGAGATAAAAATCGACAGTTAAGCCGTCTAAGCCAGGTGATTTACCTTTGGCCATTTGAATGATAGCTTTATCCAACTCTTCGATTATTAAATCATCCTCCATAATACTTTTAAAATCGTCCTGAATTAAATCAATCCATCCTTGAATTGATTGAAAAAAGGATTTACAGCTAGTCTCAGAGTATCTTGAAGAATATAAATTACTATAGAAATCTCTAACTGCCTTGTTAATTAGATCTAATTCTCCTGTAACAGCACCATTGATATTTAGTTTAGAAATTTTCTTTTCGTTTGCCTTTGTTTCTCAAGATTAAAAAAGTAAGAAGAATTTTTTTCACCCTCCTCGATCCAGCGAGCCCTAGAGCGAACAAATGCACCCCGAGCTTTATCTAAGAATAAATTGTCTAGTTGATTTTTGAGATTTTCTAATTTAGATTTTTCCTCACTAGACAACACAGCTTTAGAGCATAGAATGTTAACACTAGTAACAATTTCCCTTTGTTTAAGCCGCACTTGCTTAGAAGAATATTTTCCGATTTTAATTGCTGCTTCTTTAACTTTGAATTTAAACCACTCCCATTTATTTAATTGTGAAGAATCTAAAGATTTCACCTCAACAATGAGATTTTTTACTTCTTCACAGAAGTCATTGTTACTCAAAAGGTTACTATTGAATTTCCAAATTGTGTTTTGAGGTCGCTTGATATTATTTATGGTAAGGATCAGAGTTACTGAGCAATGGTCTGTTAGGGGAGCTGTAGAGATTTCACAATTAGAGATATTATCAAACCATTTAAATGGAATAAGCCAGTAGTCCAACCTGGAGCACTGCCCATTGTTAGATGCATTGAACCATGTGTATTGTCTAATATCTGAATGCTTTAACCTCCAGCAGTCAATCAAATTTGTATTTGAAACCAGGCTATTGAAAATGTCATCAAAAGTGTGATGGTGCCCTCTAGAGGGAAGTCGGTCAACTGAGTTGTCTGGGACCAAATTAAAATCCCCCCCTATAATAACTTCATCCGTTGAATATGTCACCTTCCATTGGTTAATCTTAACACATAAATCAGCATAAAATAGTTTGTTTAGGGCTCTACTATTGTAACCATATACACATACCAAGATGAATTTAACCCCGTCAATCTCCACAGTCACCATTAACCAATGACCATTTGTATCACTTTTATGGTCAACAATTGAGCCTTGAAACCTATAAAACAAAATCATAACCCCAGCTGAATGAGATGTCCCATGGCTGAAGTAGGCAGAGTCCCCCCACTGAAGTTTACAAAAACGTGAGTCAGAGACGACGTATATATCAGGTGTCATATAATGCGACGCAATTAGAGACGACGTATATATCAGACGTCATATAATGCGACGCACTTAGAGACGACGTATATGCCAGGCGTCATATAATGCGACGCACTTAGAGACGACGTATATATCAGGCGTCATATAATGTGACGCACTTAGAGACGACGTATATGTCAGGCGTCATATAATGCGACGTACATAGAGACGACGTATATGTCAGGCGTCATATAATGCGACGTACATAGAGACGACGTATATATCAGGCGTCATATAATGCGACGCACTTACAGACGATGTATATATCAGGCATCATATAAAGCGATGTACATAGAGACGACGTATATATCAGGTGTCATATAATGTGACGCACTTAGAGACGACGTATATGTCAGGCGTCATATAATGCGACGTACATAGAGACGACGTATATATCAGGCGTCATATAATGCGACGCACTTACAGACGATGTATATATCAGGCATCATATAAAGCGATGTACATAGAGACGACGTATATATCAGGTGTCATATAATGTGACGCACTTAGAGACGACGTATATGTCAGGCGTCATATAATGCGACGTACATAGAGACGACGTATATGTCAGGTGTCATATAATGCGACGTACATAGAGACGACGTATATATCAGGCGTCATATAATGTGACGCACTTAGAGACGACGTATATGTCAGGCGTCATATTATGCGACGTACATAGAGACGACGTATATGTCAGGCATCATATAATGCGACGTACATAGAGACGACGTATATGTCAGGCGTCATATAATGCGACGTACATAGAGACGACGTATATGTCAGGCGTCATATAATGCGACGTACATAGAGACGACGTATATATCAGGCGTCATATAATGTGACGCACTTAGAGACGACGTATATGTCAGGCGTCATATAATGTGACGCACTTAGAGACGACGTATATGTCAAGCGTCATATAATGCGACGTACATAGAGACGACGTATATGTCAGGCGTCATATAATGCGACGTACATAGAGACGACGTATATATCAGGCGTCATATAATGCGACGCACTTAGAGACGATGTATATATCAGGCGTCATATAAAGCGATGTACATAGAGACGACGTATATATCAGGTGTCATATAATGCGACGTACATAGAGACGACGTATATATATCCGGCGTACCTAGTTCAGACGTACCTATCACACATCAGTTTTTAATGTAAATTTCTCACGTATGCCGCCGTCACGTCGCCTCATATGATTGGTTCTACAGTGACGTCGCCGTGACGCAACCGTGGGTCTGTCGTCTGCCCTTCCTATTAATCCCATTCAAAATTTGACACGGACTGATGGCGACGGGAGGGTAGACTGCTCCTTCTCCTTCGCCTGCTAAGCCTTAGAAATGGCACAAATCACACCTTATAGATGCACGAGGTCTCACTGGGTCATGCTCTGCACTTCATACTCTATTCCTCTAATCATAATTTTAATAGTATTTCTGCACCGTGACCACAGAGGCAGAAACATTTATCGTGTAGCCATGCATACTTATTAGACCACATCCTTCTAGCATTCAGAGAGCACGAAGCCTCTGAAGGACAGGTCTATGCGTCCTTCTGTTTGAGAAGCATGTTTGACCAGTAAATCACCTACACGAAATGCCTTTGACTGACTATCAATCATTGATTAAGAGATCAGAATAAAACGTCCCATTTTGGTTTTTCAGCTCCGTTTATTCAGTGCTTTAATCCAGAGGTACAGGCCTGATCCCAAATCCAGTGCCAAATCTGCACCTGTCTGTCATTTTCAAATAATCCTCCTTGGTTTGATGGTTCATGTGTGTTTCATCAGGGTTAGTGCTAACTTCCACTGATTTTACGGATTCACAACATTTATTATCTTGTATTATATATATATATATATATATATATATATTATATATCATCACTCAAAGCATTTACTGTTGAAAAACTGATTACTATGTCTGACCACAGACAAATTACTTACTCAAAATAATCAATAGTCAAATAATCAAGTAAAATCACCAGTTAACTAGCCTACACCATAACCATACAGATGGGTTTTATTTGTTCTTCTTATTTAAATTTTTTACCTATATTTATATATATTCTCTTGTGTTGTGTTACATATTTTGCACTGTCCATTGAGCAGACCTGACCTGATTTACATTTCACTACTGATTATATTCTGTATAATTGAGTATGTGACGAATAAAAAAACCTTGAACCTTGAGCTGAAAATAGCTGATAATTAACTGGATACAATCTATATTTACATTAAAGAAGCTATCAATCTGACTGTGAATAATATAAATTATTTATTTAAAAAAGTGAAATATTCAAAATAATTTATTTTAACCACACTTGACAAAGTATATATCAGCCGTGTTATTCTTGTGAAGTGTTTAGAAGTGTTTCATCACAAATGCATGTACTTCAAATTATCTTTACTGGGCGTTGACTGAAGAGCAGGAAATCAGATGATCTTCACCGAGAAGAGCAGACGAGAAAGAAATACATCAGGAGCGATCAGGTAATTATTATTGTATCATTACAAACAATTATTATTATATTTATGCATTTAGCAGATGCTTTTATCCAAAGCGACTTACAATTGCATTCAGGTTATACATTTTCATTAGTATATGTGTTCCCTGGAAATCGAACCCACAACCTTTTGTGCTGCTGATGCAATGCTCTACCACTGAGCCACACTGTACACACATTATACTTTACAGAACAAGAGTAAAATTAACATACTAACATTAATTATTATTATTACAATCAACATTTCTTATTTTCTTTCAAACCCATTGAGTTATTCACATCTCTTTGTTAACAAAAACAGATATAAATGATTCTCATGATGAATGTGGGAAGATAGTTGGTGCAAGTTGAATAAGCAAATGCAAATTATAAGCGACCCAAACAGAGCATTTGCAGAGAATCACTTTACTGTGAATTGAAACTGGCGGTTCAGCAGAAATCAGCAGGAAGTGGCTGTACCTGACGTCAATGTGGCTAATAACCAGACGTCAGAGGAGGAGGCTGCCGCTTGCAGCGAGTGACAGGATAACAAATCAATAAATGTAATAAATATTTATTGTAAATATAAATATTAAATTATTTTATTTTTATAAGCATATAAAAGCATACTTATTTAAATAATTAGTCAGTATCATGAATTATTCGATTAAAAAAGTTTGTAAATTATAATTATCTTCAGAATTAATAAATATATATATATATATATATATATATATTAGCTAAACATTACATTGCAACTGAATATGTCACTGTAAAAAAAGAATGAAACATGGGTCTTGTAATTTTCATATAATTAAAATAATGTGAAACCAAGATATATCGTTTCCTTGTTTTTTAAGGAAACTTACGCAATTTTCAGGCTTGTATTGACGAACTGATCAAACTGAGAGAAAATACATAAGGAAAGAAGGCTAGGCCTATCTGTTCATTTCAAGAGAATTGGCTTTATCTGCTACTGTCATGATCCAGTCCCCAATTAAGGTGCTGTAATTCATAAAAAGTCAGTAACACCTAGCGAGTATCACCTTTTCAGCACTGACTCTTACTCGCGCTTTGAACTCTGATCGCTGCGAGGTCGTGCAGCACTGTCAGAAGCCATACATGAAATATAGCACTAAATGTATTTTTCTTTTTGTTGAATAGTTAAGGTCTTTTTGCGATTTCAATCACCATACAGTAACCCCCCTCCCCATTTACCTAATTTTATGTACTAGCAAAATAGTGAAATGTTTTTAATGCACAATAGGATTTAAATTATTACAATACGGTATCTATCTATATATCTATCTATCATCTATCTATCTATCTATCTATTATGAATCCGGTTTGTGATCTTCCGTCCACTCACTATCAGAGGTCGCTCTTCAATCATATTGACTCTCACACCACACACACTGTTACATATTACCCTGGACTACGTTTCCCATCATTCATTGCACTAAGTACACACAGCTGTCTCAATCACACGCTCACACCTGATAATTATCACACACCCTACTTAAACCATGGACTTCCTCTTCCTCTCGGCCGAGTATTGTTTTGCCCTCTCCAAGTGTTAGCTGCTTTACAGAGCCTTTCCTAGTTTCCTAAATTCCAGATCGGCGATGTAGTATTTGGGTTCCCAACAAGCACTTCTGACATGTTGCCGGTGTACCGACGAAACATGCTACCTATCAGATTGTGCTACCAATAATATATTTGTATTGTTTTAACCCTTTGACACGTATGATCACACCGATGTGATCAGTCTTGGCTGGTCCCAGAAGCGTACGATCTCACTGGTGTGATTAAAACGTTCAGTGCGTCACGTCCTCAACTGCTGAATTCCAATCTGCTTTCGTGCTTTTGGCTGGCTCTGAGCCAGATCGGACTCGCTGAGCACTTGTCATATTATCCCAACCATTCAGTGTTTTCAACCATATAATGCTTATTTTAGGCTTCAGACATTTAAACACGCATAAGTTCTAGAAATATGGAGCTAATATTATGACAAAACAATTTGAATTTGAATTGTGTAAATTTGAATTATTGACAAGTGTTATTTAACAAAACTGAATATTATATGGGATTTAAAATAGTTTTGAATTTGATTTTGATTTTTAATTTTTTTTACTTGAATATTGAACATTTGAAATTTAACACAATTGTTGTGTTTTTTAAGGCAGAGTTTTATAGGCATGCATTTTCAAACAACATATTTTTTGCTCTGAATACTTAAACTGCAAATATCCAGGTTTTTTTTAAATACAACCTCACGTTTTCAAGATGAAGAAGAAATTCGGAACATCAAAATCAATTTTCTAAAATTCAAAACGCAGAAATTCAGATCGTACAGAAAGTAGGTCAGAGGTCATCCACAGGGAAGAGTAGATGATCTCCGAAAAGTGGAACGAAGCATTTTGGCCAATTACAGAGCTGCAGTAGTTTTCTGGCGCGAGCGTGCGGCTCAGGAGGTCGCCATTCTTCTGCCTGATCATGAATCGTCCAGAGGTAAGTGATTTTTAAGCATTTATGGTTTATATTTATATATTATGTTACAATTCCCAGCAAGTGAAACATATGTCTAAGTGGTCTCTGGTGTTTGTTTTAAAGTATATTTGGTGTAAAAGTGATTAGCATGCCACCGTGTTTAAGTTATACGGGACACGACTGTGCCGCGCCGCAACAGCTTGAAGTGATAAAGCGGCCGTTGTAAAGAGCTTGGACTATGTCATAAATAGAACGGGGAATCCGTTTGCTGTTGGAAATTCAGCAAACGGATTCCAATTCTACTGTCTTCTGTCGCAGCGTGTCGCACCTCTCGCGTCCAGTCTAGACACGGTAGCGTCATAATTCTGTTAGTGCTTCATTCATTCCGTGATCGGAATCCACATCAGATCCAAGTTGGATGTAAGGTCACTCTGATGTTTGTTAGCCGTGTTTTGAGCTGAAGACTTGAACATTGTTTGTGAATAATCATTTAGATATAACTTAACTTACGTGTAACTTGCAGGCACGATTAAAGTATATCTTTCATTTCCGCTTAATATCATACACATTAAACTAATATATATGATATATATATATATATATATATATATATATATATATATATATATACAGGGGCGTCAGTTTGTGTTGAAAAGTGGTGGGGACAAAAGATCAGATGAAAAAACATTACAGCAGGACGGGAAAAATATTGAATAATGGCGCATCAAAAATGGGAATAGCGTAGGCCAGTCAACAACACGAAAATACTCAGCATAAAACCCTCAACAATGTCGACTGGACATGTAACAGTCCCTGCAACACCAGCTCAACCGAACAGTGCCAAAGCACCATACTGTAGAAAACAGCAGCGCGTTAAGTCAATGATTACAATGAAATTCATTACATATGTAAAAGAAAACACACCATAAGCATACAACGCAACATATCTGCATCAAATAACACCAAATAAAATTAAAACAATGTGGGGTTTGCAACCCACATAGAATCCAGTGCAGTTAGAGAACCAAATCCACAAAATGTGAAATCCTCCTCTGCCATCGCACATCGCAGCGTAACCAATATAAAGTGCCGTGATAAATACTGTCATTATGTATGCCACAAAAAAACCCACACTAAAATCCAAACTATTTTAAAACTAAGATGGCACGCAGGCCCTCTCTCTCGCATTCACACGCGCACGCACGCACACACACACACACACACACACACACACACACAAAGCCAATTTTTTTTTATTGATCTGTAAATTACAGTAATTTACAGATTTAATTTAATTAATTACTTAATCGGCTACAATTAACTAAATCAATCACAGTGCAAATATATGCTATTGAAGGATGTTAATCCTCTTAAAATTATGTTAATCATGTACTGTTATATGAGTATAATCAACATATCAATATGTAATCAATTATTAAATGGGATTTCTTATTAAGGTTTTAAATGTATTGCTTGCTGAAAATGTAATGACTATGAACTGATATTAATGTGCTTTCTGTAGAGTGTGGTATGTGTGTGTGGGTGTGAGCAGCCTTGGGAGAGGGGAAAGAGGAAGCAGCTGAACGGCAGTTTTGCCTCAAGGAATGTGCACACACACACATAACAAGATCAGATTACTTAGAAAAGCTAGTTGCTAGGCAGAAACTGGGTGTGGGTATTGTCACATGTTGTTTTGCAGAAACTAAAGGAACAAATGTCAGGGTTGAGGGAATGGATGAGGCGAGGACCCAATTGCTGGAGGAAAATAGGCTTTTAATTAGAATAATAAAACAAACAAACAAAAACTACCCCGTAGGGGAAAAACAAACTGGCTGGCTGGACAAGGCTGGACAAGGCTGGACAGGGCAGGACAAGGCTTGACAAGGCTGGACAGGACAAGGCTGGACCGGACACAGACGACATCTAACAAATGGTAACGAACCCACACGGAACTGCAAACACAAGGAGATTATAAAGGGAGCAAATGATGAGGGTAATGAGGGAAAGCAGCTGGGGAAAATTAATCAATAACCAGGTAACAAGATGGGTGGGGTCAAGACAAATTGACATGAGAGCACGTGGCACACAGAAAACTAGGACAGAAGCCACGTGCTCACACAAAACAGAAACACAAGCACATGGCCAGCAAACAAATCACCAGCCATGTGCAAAACAGGACATGAACACGCAGCTAATGAGAAAACTCATAAGCCACGTGTTCACACAAGACATGACAACATGAAAGCACGCAGCCAATGAATATACAAGCTGCGTGCCACACAGCACAAGATATAACATAAATGCACGCAGCCGATAGAAACACAAACTGCGTGCAACACAACAAAACACACGTGGACAAGAGTGCGCGGTGCCGAGCGAACTTGAGACCGCGCACTCACACAATGACAGAAAATGGAGCGCGAGTGTCCGAACCCCGTCACGTGACCGAAACTCAAAACATGAGTGCCGGGATCCAAACACCACGCTCCAACATGAAACAAGGCACGCAGACGAGAGAGCGCTCGACTCGAGCACACTCGAAGCCGCGCGCTCACATGAAAACGCGGACATGATGGGAGTATCAGGGCTCTGTCACAAAACCATGAATAACACTAGACCGAAGTGACAGAACCCTGACAACAAAGAGAGAGAAGCTGATTGGAGGAACCACGGGCAGATCCCTCAACCAATGAGAGGATGACACACGTCGACACATACTATAAATATTTTGTTACAATGTATTTCTGGGTTGGTTCTTTGTGAGACTTGTGTCTGAGACAACCCAGCGCTGTACTTCTGTTGTACTGTTGATCAACATCTTCTCTTAAAGTTGAAAAATGTTAAAACTTCAAGAAGAACTAACGATGTTAGCCGGCTAATACATGGATGAATGAAACCTCCTCCCCAACACTTCGAGGTTTGAACGTAGCGCATCATGTCCATCCATTCCTGCTCAGGCCAGAGCGCAAATTCATGAAGCTGGAAAGGAGCGGTAGTCCCATGGAATTTCTAACTAACGTTAGCTAACTTCCCGCTTGAAGGCCGAAAACCGGCTTCTGTTGTTTACAGACCACGCAGCCTCTGTGTAGCTAGCTAAACGTAGAGTTCAATATAAGACTGACCAGAGTCGGCGCCAGGGCAGATCTACTGGAGGGGCATTGGGTCATCGGCGGGGGGGAGCACTGACGTTTGTCAAATATTTTGACGCAGTGGCGACACAGTCCAACACAGCAGAAATGCTATATAAATCTAAACACGTTTTTTATTATTATTAATTATTACATGGCTTGATTGAATTCTAATGTATAATGCGGTCTGTTACTTCTTGATAACAGCCGCTGCTAAGTACCGTTGCCATGAAAAACAGAGTGTTGCTATGGACGCAGGATTCTAACCGTAGAGACGGAACAGACTATTTTCTTTAGCGGAAGCAATGCAATAGTTTTTAAATAAATAAACTCCTTTTTAAGTCAATATTTTGTGTCAAATTATTGATTTATTTTGTAGGTAGCCATGTAATACAACCGCCTCGCTCTACATGATCCCTTACATATCTTACAGGCAGCCAAGTATAAAACACAAATGCAGATAGACCCAGCAAACATTTTGCGTGCTTCAAATCAAATGTAACAAGTTTACTCAGCAACCAATAAGCATTGACCAATGATAACTAAGCCTAGTAACATGTCATGAACAATCAAAATTATGCGTTTTCCCCGTTCATTTCATTTTATTTCATGTAAGTTACAATTTGTACATTTAATATAAAAAAATAATTAAATAATTATAATTAATAATTAAAAAAATATATTTTGGGCCACGCCATGGCCTGTGGTAGGAGGGGCATCAATAACCGCTAGGGGGGGCACGGCCCTCGAATGCCCCACCACAGCACCGACGCTGAGACTGACATTGGTCAGTAGCCAATCTGCGTGTTCGGGGCGTGGTTTTGCGAAGGGTCAATTGGACGGAAACCCGCCCAATATGGCAACACTGCACAGGATAATCAATTGTAGAAAAATGCAGTAACTTAGCTAGCTAAACATTTAACCAAATAAACCTTTAACATTTCTTGGTTCGCTTGATTTTTCAGAACATTTTAACCAAATGCTTTCAAAAAGTGGTGGGGACAAAATCAGCCATTTCAAAAAGTGGTGGGGACATTTCCCCAGCGTCCCCAGTGTAAATGACACCTATGTATAAATATAAATATTATAAGTAGAGATGCACCGATCGTCCGTTTTGACGTCACACTTACGGCGACTGATATGTCATTCCAGATTAGGCTTGCACAGCCTGAGTGAGTATGTGAGAGAGACTCGTGCAGAAATCAAAACAAATGAGTGCAACAGCACTCGCAGAAAGTTATAGATGCATACTGCGGTAGAAAAAAAGATATTGATAATATATGATTTAGGTAAGCAACATTCCAGGACGTTTCCTCGAATATCAACACTACTGCAAGTAGGCAAGTGACTGTTTTTTATGAATGGGTTACTGAATTATTGGCTCATTTAATGATTCAGTAACCCATTCATAAAGGCAATCACTTGTCTCGTTTCCGAATGAATCAGCCGTTTGAACGAATCAGTTGAATGACTAAATGACTCACTTATTAAAAAAATTGCAATCGGTGCATCTCTAATTGTAAGCCATTTAATGACTAATTATTGTACTCTCTCGTGTTCAATCCCATTCCCCTGCACCCTGAACTGATATCTAGCAAAAAGCATTATAAACAGCGGACCATTAAACCAATAATGAATGTGTACAAGAATGACATAAGATACATCAAAAATATTCTGCTTAAACTATTTTTACAGGACAGTGAAGTTGTCAGATCAGCCAGGCACTTGTTGTCTTTGCTGACTTCAGGCAGTGCAGCTGATCCCAGTCAGGATAATGCCAGGTTTTTTGTGTATTTTTATTTATTATTGTGGTAACTAAGGATAGTTAGTAAGGATAGTTTGGTAAAGGAATTCTATGTTATGTATATGTATTTGTGCATACATAGTTTTATTTAATTACTCTCATTAAATTAATTTCATGATTCAGCCTCCATAGGCAGCACACTGTTCAGCAGAGGGCCACCATCCAAACTGAGATGACCAGGTTTTGCAACTACATTATTTTTATTTAATATTGACATAAAGAAACATGACATTATTTGATGGTAATTATTTTGGTTTGTAATTTAATTTATTTGCCAACAGATCATTTCCTGGGTTTTTCAGCAAAGGACGGGGTAAAAGGCGAATGCTGTCAGTGCCCCCTAGTAAACCCGCAAAAATATTGCCTGTTAACTTTTATCTGCTTCCTCACCAATATGAGCGAACACCTAAGGAGAGTGAGCAACTGGTACATATGCAAGCTGGGTTGGGGCGAAAGACAATGCAAATGGATGAAAATGCAACTTATGACGAAGTAAGTATGCATGATGTCTCTCTCTTATATCTTTTAAAATTCTCTTTGCTAATGTAACAGAGCTTAATTCATTAGTAACTCTGTATAGATGGAACATGGGTGCTGAGGTGCTCTTAAGCACATTACTGTAATGAAACACTAAAAGCTGTTTGTAACAGTGTTGCACTTGTAACTGTTGGGCATTTAATTTTTACTCAGTTTGTTATACTGACAGTGTTATTTACATTGTAAGGTATGTGCCCAACTGAAGGAGCTGTTCCCAAAATTTCAGGAAGTAAAGGGGGGTTGGCTTGTCTATAAATCTTCAGGTAATCATCAGGAACATAGTGATACATTGCAATGAAAATAAATCATGAAATACATTTTTTATTTTTCACATAATAACTAATAACATATTCCATATTTTGTGTAAGTAAATACCTTTGTGCCAAGCTTAAAACATGAATTCTGGCATAACAAAATAAAAGGAATGGTCTCAAAAAAATCCAATAACACATTGTTTTTTTCTGTATTCTTTTTTTTTTAGGAGGATGGGGCTCCCAGAAGCTCACCCTTATTCCACCCGATGAGAGTGGGTACAGTGCCAAGCAATTGAAGGCAGCAACACAAGGTTTTAAAGGCGTGCTTTACATAGCTCCTATTCAAATGGAAATTGACACCACTGCTCTGCCACCTGAATCTGAAAGCTTTAATGACATGCAAAAAGAGAAATGCCAGAAATGTGGAATCACTTATCCATTAGTCATCCTGACTGCACACATAAAGTCCTGTGTGACCAATGATGAAGCTGAACAGAGCAATGATGAAGCTGAACAGACCAAACAAGTAAGATATATTGAAATAGTTCATTTAATTTAATACATAATTTGGAAGTTTAATAAGGTATGTTAAATATTTTTAAAAACTGTTTTTAGAGCTGATTTTTGGAAACACCAAATTATCTTAACAATTCTGATAACACATTGTATTTATCTGTATTTTTGTTTCTTGCATATGCAGGTTTATGCCATTCATAACCTGTATAACTTTAAAACACAAAATTATTCAATAAATAATTGGAAGATTATTTTTTTCACATCTAATGATCAGTCTTCAGAATATCTTGTTCCATCCATGGTAAAAAACTCCTAAATGCTTGAAACAACATGAAAGAACATTTATATTAAATGTTTTTGTTTGTTTTCTCTAGGCAACTTGCCCCATCTGTCAAACTGAAATGTCTCTTGATGTGATAGAGATTCACGCAAGTTTTTGCACAGGTGACAGGTGAGGAAAATGATAGTTTTTTGAAAGCGCACAACACATTTCCAGTCAATTCAGTGATTTTATTACATTTTTTATTGTTGTTTTTGTACTTTCATTATGTATGCTGTTAGGATTGCCGCAGGTCTTCTTCACTATACAATTGTGAATTGAATAGTGTTTTGTTTAAATTATGAATGTTCAATTCATTTAGATTTTTTTTTTTTTTTTACACATAACACAACACAGCATCCAAAATGCATTTAGAACTTTTGAGATCATCCATTCATAAAGGAATTTTGTTCCTTCATTGCATGCAAGTGTGGTAATGAAGTTTGTGTATTATATTGTAAGCACGCAACCTCTGGAATTCAATGTGTCTATGGAAGAACCATCTACATCTGGATTTTCCGTGCCTGTTACACATACCGGTGATCATTCAAATGCAGCGGAAGCCACAAGCAATGGTATGAAAAAAATAAAATTGATATGATAAGCATAATACATTTCTGAGATGTAAAACTGAAATAGAATACACAATTAGCTTCAGCAGAACTGTTGATATGTTGCTTCTATGTTTTTTTTGCAGATTGGAAAACTGAACCAGATAAAAATAAAGCAGCATCCTTATACACAAAGGAAATAATTAGCCAACATGAGATGAGAAAGTGTCACGCACAGGAAGGAGAGGCACAAGGTAAGTTCAGGCAATCCGAGCTCTTTTATTTAACACAAACAGAAAGAGTACTCAAACAGGTGGAATCCAACAGAAATGGCCATATAGAGCTCACAAAGAGGAAGATAACAGTCCTTATCTGGTTCTTGTAGGAAAGGTAACTTGTAGGATCAGGATTCCAACAGGTAAGGAAGCATGTAAAGGATAGCATACAACCTCGAGACCAGCCGACGAGGGAATGAGGTGAGCAGGCTTATATGAGGACTAGGAAGTGGATACAGGTGGTGGTAATTAGTAATCTGGTGATTGTGATCTGGTGTGTGTGGATAGCGTGGTCGGTGAGTCAGTGACAGTACCCCCTCCCCCACGGGCGACTCCTGGCGCCCGCAACCGACGGCGAGGACGACCGCGCCCCCTGGGAGCCGGTCGATCTGGGTGGACCTGATGGAAGTCTGTGAGGAGTGATGGATCCAGGATATCATCTCTGTCCACCCATGATCTTTCCTCGGGACCGTATCCCTCCCAATCCACGAGGTATTGGAGACGGCCGCCCCGCCGTCGGGAGTCTAAGATGTCTTTGACTCGGTAGATGGTTTCGTTGGTGTCGACTTCGGGGGGAGGAGGTATCTCAGGTTCTGTGGAAGGAGGGAGAAGAGGGTTAGTGAATGGTTTGAGTAGGGAGACATGGAAGGTGGGTGAGATGCGGTAGTGATTTGGGAGTCTGAGTTTATAAGTCACTTCATTAATCTGCCTTAAGATGGGAAAAGGCCCGATGTAACGGGGGCTCAGCTTTTTGCAGGGCCGACGGAGACGAATGTCCCGTGTGGAGAGCCAGACTTGGTCTCCTGGTCGGTACATCGGGGCTGTGGTGCGACGGACATCGGCATTGATCTTATGTCTCCGAACTGCCTGCTGAAGACGGATGTGTGCAGAGTCCCATACCCTCTCGCTCTCACGGAACCAATAGTCCACTGCAGGGACTTCAGAGGGTTCTCCGGTCCACGGGAAGAGTGGAGGTTGATATCCTAGTATGCACTGGAAAGGTGTCAAACCTGTTGTTTCCTGTCGCAGGGAATTTTGAGCGTACTCAGCCCAGGGAAGATACTGGCTCCAGGTGTCTTGGTGTTCGTGACAGTAGGCTCGGAGATAACGCCCAATCTCCTGAATCTTACGTTCGGTCTGTCCGTTAGACTGGGGATGGTAACCTGAAGATAAACTGACGGTTACTCCTAACAGACGGAAGAATGCGTGCCAAACCCTGGAGGTAAATTGTGGTCCTCTATCGGAAACAATATCTTCTGGTATACCAAAATTCCAAAAGACGAGTTGGAATAGAGCTTCAGCCGTCTCCAATGCTGTGGGTAACCCCCGTAAAGGGATGAGTTTGCAGGCCTTTGAAAACCTGTCGATGACAACTAAGATGGTGGTGAACCCATTCGAGGAGGGGAGGTCGGTAGCGAAGTCAATTCCTAGATGGGACCATGGTCGGCGCGGAATGGGTAGTGGAACCAACTTGCCTTCTGGCAGACGACGCGGTGTTGATGCAATGGCACAGACCGAACAACCCTTGATGTAGCGGGCGACATCCCGAGCCATGTTGGGCCACCAGTATCTGTTCCGGAGAAGCGAGAGGGTTCGTTGGTTGCCTGGGTGACCTGATCCCGGAGAGGAATGAACAGAATCCAGAAGGGCGAGTCGTAGAGCAGTTGGTACAAAACTTTTCCCTTCTGGGCCTCCCAGCGGAGCAGGTTCGTCCAGAGTGGCGGCACGAATTTGATCATCCAGGGCCCATTCAATAGGGCAGACAAACACCGTAGGAGAGAGAATGGGTTCTGGGCAGTCCGGGGATGGATCTGGTTGATGAAGGCGGGAAAGAGCATCCGCTTTGAGGTTCTTGTGACCGGGACGATAGGTTACAGTGAATCGAAAGCGGGTGAAGAATAGGGCCCACCGTGCCTGTCGTGGGTTGAGACGTTTTGCATCACGGAGGTATTGGAGGTTCTTATGGTCAGTAATAACCTCAAAAGGGTGCTGTGCTCCTTCCAACCAGTGTCGCCACTCTTCTAGGGCAAGTTTGATGGCCAGTAACTCGCGGTCTCCGATGTCGTAATTCTGCTCCGCTGGGGATAGTTTTTTGGAGAAGTATGCGCATGGATGGAGTACTGGAGGTTCACCCTTCCACTGGGATAGCACCGCTCCGACTCCCAGGGTTGAAGCGTCTACCTCTACCACAAAACGGAGGTTCGGGTTTGGATGAAGCAGAGCCGGTGCCGAGCAGAAGGCAAATTTAAGATGTTGAAAGGCCTGGGTGGCCTCTGGCATCCAGGATAACGACTTAGGTTTGTGGCGGAGGAGAGAAGTAAGTGGAGCAGACATTTGGCTGTATTGGGCGATGAAACAGCGGTAGAAATTAGCGAATCCTAAAAACCTCTGCAGTTCCTTTACCGTGGTGGGTTGAGGCCAGTTCCGTACTGCCTCCACCTTCCCCTGGTCCATCTGTACTCCATCCGGTGTTATGACGTAACCGAGGAACTGGACCGTGGATTGGTGAAACTCGCATTTTTCCAGCTTGAGGTATAAGTGATGCTGGCGAAGACGTTGAAGTACCTGGGTGACGTGTTGTTGATGTTCATCTAGGTTGGGTGAGTAAATTAAAATATCATCTATGTAGACGATGACGAATCGGTGAAGCATGTCTCTGAAGACCTCATTCATGAAGTTCTGGAATACAGACGGTGAGTTAGAGAGGCCATATGGCATCACCCGGTATTCATAGTGGCCAGAAGGGGTTATAAAGGCGGTCTTCCATTCATCACCCCTTCGTATGCGGACTAGATTGTAAGCACTACGTAAATCTAGCTTCGTGAAGATGCTAGCCCCTCGGAGATCTTCCAAGGTGGTAGGGACCAGAGGAAGAGGATAGGCGAATTTGACAGTGTGGGCATTGAGAACACGATAATCGATGCAGGGACGTAAGCCCCCGTCCTTCTTCGCCACAAAGAAAAAACTGGATGCTGCAGGTGAGGTGGATGGCCGGATGAACCCCTGTTGAAGTGCCTCTTGAATGTACTTCTCCATGGCAGTGTGCTCCGGGATCGAGAGTGGATAAATGCGTCCCTTCGGCAGCTTGGCCTCTGGCAACAGGTCGATAGCGCAGTCCCATGGTCGGTGTGGTGGAAGGCGAGTAGCCGCGGACTTACTAAACACATCCTGGAATGCCTGGTATTCCGTTGGGATTTGGACGGTGCGTTGGGGTATGGGACTTTCAATGGAGGTGGAACAGACAAATGCTGAGGTATTAGCTTGAGGTGGTTCTGGAAGGTTGGTTAGACATTCTTTGAAACAATAATCACTCCATTTGAGTACCTCTCCGGAGTTCCAGTGAATGTCAGGATGGTGTAAAGCGAGCCAGGGGCGTCCCAGGACGATATCCACTGTAGCGTCCTCCAACACCAGGAAAGATATGTACTCAGAGTGTAAGCTGCCGATGCGAAGAGTGACTTCCGGGGTGCGAAAACGCACCAAGCCCTTGCCTAGCGGCTTTCCCTGAATATTTGTTATTTGATAATGGGTGGCATTTCGATGACGAGGAACGTTAATTTGGGTGAGAAAGAGAGAGGAGATAAAATTCCCGGAAGCGCCGGAGTCAACGAGGACTTTGGCTGGAAAAGATTGATTCATGTGAATTAGGAGAGCATCAATGTGTGGTAGCTTAGATACATCAGGGAGGATTTGGACCGTACTCACCGCTGGGCGTGTCGGGCGAATTGAACAGTCAGGCAGGAGATGATCATGAGCTCCGCAGTACAGGCATAGACCCAGATTGCTTCGTCGAGCCCGTTCCGTTGGTGTCAAGTGATAGCGTTCCGTTTGCATTGGCTCAGGCGCTGGAGGGCGGGTAGCCGGGGAGACGACAGTAGTGAAGGATTCCTCTGTATGACAAGCGGTTAGATGTTGCGAGATGTGCAGAGCTCGTTGCAGAAAATTCTCGAGCCCCACCGTGTCGTCATAGATGGCCATTTGTCGGCGAGTCAGTGGGTCTAGACCACGTCGATAAGCTGCCAGGAGTGCGGTCTCATTCCAACCGCTGGCCGCGGCAAGAGTGCGGAAACGAACGGTGTAGTCATGAATGGGCGTTCCTGCTTGCCGTAGACGAAAGAGCTCATCGTGCACGGAGATCGCTGATGTGGAAGTACCAAAGACCTCCCGAAAGTGGTCCACAAAAGTGTTCAGGGAACGCACTACTGGGCTGCGAGAATTCCAGATCGATTCCGCCCACTGAAGGGCTCTCCCTGATAGTAGGGATATAATGAAAGCGATCTTAGCTCTGTCGCTTATGAATTGATGCGGTTGCATCTCAAAGTAGAGCGAGCACTGGAGAAGGAATCCACTGCATGCATTCGCCTCACCGGAGTAAGTCACGGGCTTGGCCATGGGACATGCGGAGGCAGATGAAGTGACGGGAGGCAAGGGATCCGGTGTCTCCATCTTGCAGATGAAATCCTATATATCTTTTACGGGGCTGGTCTTCTGTCACGCACAGGAAGGAGAGGCACAAGGTAAGTTCAGGCAATCCGAGCTCTTTTATTTAACACAAACAGAAAGAGTACTCAAACAGGTGGAATCCAACAGAAATGGCCATATAGAGCTCACAAAGAGGAAGATAACAGTCCTTATCTGGTTCTTGTAGGAAAGGTAACTTGTAGGATCAGGATTCCAACAGGTAAGGAAGCATGTAAAGGATAGCATACAACCTCGAGACCAGCCGACGAGGGAATGAGGTGAGCAGGCTTATATGAGGACTAGGAAGTGGATACAGGTGGTGGTAATTAGTAATCTGGTGATTGTGATCTGGTGTGTGTGGATAGCGTGGTCGGTGAGTCAGTGACAGAAAGCCCCTCTTCATGACCATGGATTTGAGGATGGACAAGGAAGATCAAGACCGAGAACTTGTTGCATTCTACAAACAAAACAGTATAGAATGGGCAAGCCCTGTGAAGTGCAGACTCCAAGGTGGTATTAAACAAGTAGATAAATACATTTATTTAGTGACATTCCTAGCTGGGTTTTAATGCCCATTTCTCTGTTTGTTTTTTTAACTGTTGCATTCAGGAGATGCTGCCATTGGTGAAGGAGTAACCAGACATTTCTTGTCTACTGTTATACAGAGGCTTCAGCATGGATTCAATTTTAACATGGGTATGTCAGCTATTATTTATGGAATATTGACTATAGTATTTTGTTTAATCTTTGAATCCAAAATATAACTTTTGGCCCATTATTTTAAAACAGGAAATACTGCAAGGACCTGTCTCTTTGAAGGTGAAACAGGCCATCTTGTTCCATCCTCATCACAATTTCTCGTAGAGAGTGATCTGTTCCTTGTGGCAGGACGAATGATTGGACATTCTTTTCTACATGGTGGACCTCGGCTGGCTGGAGTCAGCCAAGCAATAGTCCATGTATTACTAGGAGGTTCGCCTGAGACTGCTACAGTGCAAATAGATGACTGTCCTGACCATGATATACGTGAAACCATAAAACTGGTATTTACATTAGTAGCATAATTTAGCTGTAATCTAAACAAGACATAATTGCATTTATTCATTTATTTTTTACTTTAAACTATACTACATGGAGCTTGATGGAGAGGCTGAACTCACTAGCAGTGAATATCCAGCGGTCCTTGACCTGAGTCTTGCATGGGATCTTCCTGGTCCAACCAAAGAAAACCGGAAGTGGCTTTTTGAGCGCCTTTTACCATATGCGGTACTGTTGTTTTATTTTGTCTGAGCTTTGTTTTGTATCACTTTTGTTTAATTAACATTAAAACTTATTAAGCATTGGTTTACAATAATATTTGTTGTATTCATGTAACCTAATAATCTAATATAGGTCATTGGAAGGAGATTACGGCAGTTGAAACAAATACGTAAAGGACTCAAAGAAACCAGAGTGTGGCCACTGCTGACTGAAAGGAAAGATGTGGATATCTTTCCGACGGAATGTGAAACTTCGCTCACCCCATTGGTAAGTTTAATTTGGTTATAAAGTGATGTGCCTATAGTACTGTTGCAACATAAATGTATAATTGTTTCCAGATGCTGCTTCCCTGGCCCTCTGATAGTGTGGATGATGATGATGATGACGATTGTTCACTAGAAGATAGATGTCGCATCTCAGGGTATTTGCGTCACTTCATTGAGACAGGTATAAATCTTTACATTTGTTTTATTAGGTCTGTATGAAATGTACTTGATACAGTTTGCTGGATTTTACAACACTGGGTATATGTCTGATGACCTGGATTAGATAATGGAGTGGTGGCAGGGATGACATCAGAAACTGAAAGACTATTTTACCACTGGTTCCTTCAAGATTTTCCCATGGGATTTTATAAATGGAGTAAAATAAAGCCTGTGGTAAACGTAACTTCACAATACTTTGATATTTCTTTCTGTGGGAACTGCACACACTCACCCACAAATCATGAATTTTGAAGCATTTGTTAATTTTTGAAATATTTTTTTAACCTCTGGGATGTGTGGAGTTTACATTGCAGAACAAAACTTTAGAGTGGTCCAGTTGTTTAATACAGAATTTATTTTACTCAATTGAAGAAAGTCATTATAGAAGCCCATATAATTACTAATTGATACCTTATCAATCTTGTGGGAACCACAGGGTGGTGTTTTGACATACTTCTATTTCTCAAATAGGAAACGGGTAGGATTTTATTTTTCTTTGAACTGCCCATGATTTAAATGTAAATTATTATTTGTTTTGCTTTATCTAGCATCCAGCGCTGACCTTAAGGACTTGGTGAAATTTTGGCTGGGGTGGGAAGTGCCAGATGGAAAGATGGTAGTGGAAGTTGTTACTGCTGACATGCCAAAGTCCTCAACTTGCTTCAACATGCTACGATTACCAAGTCATTACATGGATTTCAGCCAATTTAAGGACGAGCTCCTTAAGTGCACTGGCACTTCTGAGTTTGGTTTTGGGCTTGTATAGTTATGTGAAATCCAATACAGTAATACAGCCACTATGTTTACAAATTTAGTTACAGTACCACAGTTTTTCCCATGTTGTTTGGACTTGTTGGTCAATTTTGATGCAGTTCATCTATGCACACGTTCATGTAGTATTGCTGTTTTATTTATGAGAATGGGAAACCCCCATGCAATAGTTTACAACAGACCTACATTGGTTTTGAAGCAATTTAGCGCTCCATAGTGCTATGTACTTGTTCCTGAAAACAAAGAAATACACATTTAATGTAATGGTTTTTCCATCAAATAAATTCAGTTCCAGCACTTCAGGTGTCTACTTAATGTGTCATTACTCAAGTGACTGGCAAAACCGCACTGCAGCCATGTAAATGTCTGTCCCATGGGATTGTGATGGTGATCTTGGATCCACTGTGTCCTTCAGTGCTGCAAGTTGCTCTGGTGTAAGTGGACATTCTACAGTAGGAACATTAACACCAACACTTTCATCAGGAGGCAATCCACTGCTTTCCCAATCAATATCAGCAATGTTCAGTTCCTGGGTTAACAAAGAACAACATTTCTGTATAAATGGTATACAATCTCAGTTCCTGTAATAGTTCCAAATACTACATTTATACGAGTACTAGAATGCTAATTAAGTGTTTGAATGCCAGTGAAGGAACATTTTCACAACTCCTGTAATATTTCTAAAAATTGAAAACATGGCTGTAAATTTGCATGAACAATAATACCTCTTCATCTTGGGGATCATCAACTGGATAATGAATTTGACCCAATTCCCAGAGCTGGTTTGGAGACATGTTGTGTTCGGTTCTCAAAGGGTGATTATCCCATCCATCTCGGAAAAAATTTAGATCGTCTTGTAGCCTTGGTAGGAATGTGTAGTGGCAACAGAAGAGATGTGTTTGGTCTGCAGTATGAAGGTAGTTAGCTTCCTCCAGATAGTGTAGTACATCATAGTACACACTGGTCACTGCAGTCCACACATCTCTCCACAGTCGTTCTATTCTACAACATAAAGCATCACAAGATAATTCCTAAGCAATCAGTTGGTTCAAACAAGCATTTGGAGAATAAAGCACAAGGTTACACAGTAGATATGTCTGCTACATAATACTTTCTTTACATACCTTTGATTGTGGACACTTTTTCCTGAAATGAAACTGCTTCTCCCTGTGCCACGAACTGTGAACATTAAACGTGCAATGTCCACATTCTCGACTCCATGGTCTCCTCTGACCCTGTAATGACCATAAAGTTGGTCAAGACAATGTTTTAATACTTAACATGATGCTCATTTATTAAGCATAATATTATGTTCCTGGTGAAGAACATTAATACAAATAAGTGGAGGCTACAAAAAAAAGCACAAGGTTACACAGTAGATATGTCTGTAATTTATAATTTTTATAAAATTATCATATTGCAAAATATTACAATTTAAAATAATGGTTTTTTATATACTTTAAAACATAATTTTTTTCTGTGATCAAAGCTGAATTTACTCCAGTCTTCAGTGTCACATGACCTTTCAGAAATCATTCTAATATGCTGATTTGATACTCTGTTATTATCAGTGTAGGAAATGGTTGTGCTGCTTAATATTTTCTTGGAATCTCTGATATTTTTTTTCTGGATTCATTAAGGAATTAAAAAGATTTGGAATGACATGAGGGTGAGTAAATTATGACAATTTTTTTTTTTAGCTGAAGTATCCCTTTAAAAGGAACAATTCCTTTGGGAACAAATATGTTTTTGTGCCTTGACTGTGGTAGGACCCTTGCTGTCTATGAAGGGTCAGAGAGCTCTCTGATTTCATCAAAAATATTTGTATGTGTGTTCCGAAGATGAGCAAAGGTCTTACAGGTTTGAAATGACATGAGGGAGAGTAAATTATGAAAAATTTCATTTTGGGGTGAAAACAAACGTGTACTTGTATCTTTATTACTCCATACCACAACTTACCTGAGAGGGAAGCCATATCTTTCCACAGACTCTTGGAAGAAGGTTAGCGCAGTCAATGCTAAATTGTTTGTGGCAGCGCCAAGGTACATTATCTGTAGAATTAGAAATAGTGTTGTTAGTTCTATTTATCTGGTACATTAACAATTCAAATGTTGCATTATACTGTACAACAAAAACAAAATCACCTTTCGTGAAAAGCCGTCCACCCCTCCAAACAAGACAATGTTATACCCGAAACCAAAGGCATTAGACCAGTGTTCTCAATTCTGGCCCTCGAGATCCACTCTCCTGCAGAGTTTACCTCTAATCTTGATTGACTCACCTACCTATTACTTTCTAGTAATCCTGAAGACTTTGATTAGCTTGTTCACATGTGTTTGACTAGGCTTGGAGCTTAACTTTTCAGGAAAATAAACCTCAAGGGCCAGAGTTTGAGAACTGCTACATCAGACAGAAGTTTCCATCTTAAGACAATACCGTTAAAATTAATATGTTGAGTAACAACAACATATAAACTTACCTTATCAATTTGTGATTGGTGTCTATGTGCATCATAGATTTTGGCCCTGGGACTGAATACCTCCTCCGGA